>OX465262.1:720646-1242646 GCA_949987775.1 Aproaerema taeniolella | reverse complement strand
GATCGGTTGAGAATAACACCACCCCATCACTTTCCGTGGGTGTCGTAAGAGGCGACTAAGGAAACACAAATGAGACCTGCCTCCTGGTAATCCATCCCAGGCAACGTCACTTCATTTTTTTCTCTATCCGAGGTGTCGTCCTATGGTCTCATGCGGTGTGGTAGGCTCTGTAAAGGGCCGTCTGGTTCGCGACCCCTTCCTACCGAAGTCCGACGCCAAACAGCTTGCTGTGTTCCGTCGGTGCGTTGGAGTACCTGGGTTAACTCGCTCCATCGTCGACCCTATTTTTGACCTTATGGTCAAGATTGAGGTCAAGAGTTAACCCATATTATCATAAAAAAAAAAATTAATTGTATAAAAAATGGTTAATTGTATAAAAAATTGCTAAGAAGAAATAAAGTTTATCTATCTACTAAAGTCTATTAAACGACTATTATTTATATCAACCAAACCTTAAGGACTAATAGGTTTTAATATGAACCAAATTCGCTTCTCCGTACAATTTGAGCAAGCAGCGTATTGCCTTATTTTTTTTATTGCTTACGGGAAGTCAACGTTTTATTTCATTTCTTGTATTCCTTGGGGAAAAAAGTATGAGCCTTTGAGTGTGTCGCTTTAAAATTGAACGTTTTTAAAAAGTGACAGAGAAATATTTTATTTATCCATCGGAACCCCAAATCAGTTCCTTTTATCGGTAGGGTTGTCATGGTGAATCGAATCGTTATCACATTTCTAAATCGTAAAATAATTAACAACCTTTTATTGTTTACAGAAAAAAAGTGCACTGAAAACACGGATTATTAAAAAATAATCTACTATATAAAAATAAGTCGGGTTTTCCTTCCTGACGCTTAACTCCAGAACGCACGAACCGATTTCCACGGTTTTGCATTCGTTGGAAAGGTCTCGGGCTCCGTGAGGTTTATAGGATACTTTTTATTTAAAAAAAAATTAGGACGCGGGCGGAGCCGCGGGCGGAAAGCTAGTAATAATAATAAATAAACGCTACACAACTCAAAGGCCCACACTAAGGTTTCCCTTGTGTCGTGGGTCCCTCGGAACACACATAAAGACAAGACACAAACACCCATGACCCGAGAACAAACATCTGCTTCTTGCACAAATGTTTGCCCCGACTGGGGATCGAACCCAGGGCCCGCCGATCAAGAGGCAGCGGCACTACCACTCGACCAAACCGGCCGCCAAAAATATACCTATTGTAGTTTCTTTCAGCATACCTAAGAAGAAACAAAGCCTTATATGGCAAGCTTGTGGTACAAGAAAGCCGGGCCGTCCCCGTACCACCTGGAGACGGTCAGTTGATAAAGAGGCTGCATCAACTGGTCTCAGTTGGAAAGACATCGAAGCTGCCGCCCAAAACAGAGAAGAGTGGAAATCCTTTCTGAGAGCCCTATGTCCCTGATGAGGGATAACAGGATTGCATGATGATACCTAAGAAGAAGAAGAAGAAGAATATAATATTTATTAGTGTAATACAAACAAGTTATACATTTGCGGTTGTAGTTGCTTCTTAAAAAGACACATTGAATGCTGCCTTTACAGGCGTGTACACTATTGGACAATGTGACAAATTATACAGATTTTCTTATCATTAAATGACACATAAATTAAATAATTATAACAATGTTAACAAATGAAATCAGTGAAAACCAATGATAATTCAGTAACACTATAAATAACAGAATGTCATCTAGTTTGCTATATTATATAATCATATTTATTTATTATTATAACCTAACCTACTTAAAGCACTAAATAACCCAGAGCAATTATTTGCAGACGTGTGACAAAATGTTTAACCTTCGACAAAAAAAGGGGGCTTTACAAGTTTGATGTATGTTTCTGTAAGTCTCTGTATCTGTTTGTCTGTATATGGTATCGTACGTAGCTCCTAAATGAATTGATCGATATCATGGGGTTTTTTTGTTTGAAGGCTGACGTAATGCGTCGGTTCTTAAAAAAATTGGTTCAGAAAATTAGAGGCCATCCATAAATTACGTCACATGAATTTCATGATTTTTCGACCCCCCCCCCCGTCCTTGTCACAGCTGGTCACATCTGTGAGACTCCCCCCTCCCTAGTGTGACGTCACATATTTTGCAATTTTACATCTAGAAATTTTTGAATTAAAACAGTAGATCGAGTGGCCGACAAAACAATTGAACCTTAATATGTTTATATAAGGTCCTAATTTATTAGTCACTTACCTTCTAAGGCGTTATTGTATAGGTTGATAGTATTCCAAAAAACAACATAAAAATTAATTATCTGAAAAGTAAATTTTGTAAAAAAAAAAAAATCCATTTAAAGATAAAGGAATGGTTCTCTCTCGATTATAGCCGTCCACTCCCCGCTCGCCCGCTCTACTACTGCCATTATTATTAACGTTTGAATGGATGGGTTTATTCAACATAGTAATGAAAAAATATCATAACAAAATTTTTCAAGACCTTTTAAATTTAATATTATGCTTTTGTTTTTTGACTCAAATGATATATTTTGACCTACACAATTTGTGTTAAAAGGAAAGTGACTAATAAATTAGGACCTTATATAAACAAGAGTTGCAAACGTTTCTGAGTTTTTCGTTAATAGTTCAAAGTTCTAGTTTTAAAACATAGACTATAATGGATTTTGAAATGTGACGTCACGAACGTTAGGACCCCTCCCACCCTCTTGTCACACAATGTCACACTTCGTCGACCCCCTCCCTCCCCCTTAACGTGTGACGTAATTAATGGATAGCCCCTTAGAGTCATAATTATAATCCTAAGCGATGTTAGGGTGATGTACACAATTTTTAATTATAAAGTTATAAGGTTACGCTGTAGTGTGATGCCAAAAAGGACCCATCAGCAGGCCGAGTACGATAGTGACAGCGCCGCGACAACACCGCGGTCCTATGTCAAAATGTCAACATTGACAACGCCATAGGGCGAGCAAGCCTTTGCGCGGGACCGTCGTGCAATTAAAGTGAAGTTTCAGCGTGAGCCGAGCGCGAGTTTGTCGTTATCGTGTTAAAGCTGCAGGCATAGAGAAAAAAAAGAAATTTGACGTTTTTAATAAGTGACTTGAAGTCCTATGAAATTGAGAATTTTTGACTTAGACTCAGTTGTACCTAGTGTGTAAATTAAAAGTAAATGTTATGAATCTAAATCTATCTAATCGTTAACCCTACTGATAGATGGATGACTGTGCATTCGTTAGCAATAAACGCCTTTATTTTAATACTGGGTGCGCTGCGCCGGAGTGTTTTGACAGACGATACGATGACAGGTGCCAACCTCCATTAAAACCAAGGCTGGGCCACAGGGGCTAACATGTGGTCGAAGATATAGCAAGCTCATGCAAGAGAATGTGCTTACGGCTAAGCACCTTTTCTCTTGAACCCTAAAGAGAGCCGTGTGGTGATCGGTCGAGAATAACACCACCCCAGTCCCCATCTCTTTCCGCGGGTGTCGTAAGAAGCGACTAAGGAAACAAAAATGAGACCTGCCTCCTAAAAATCCATCTTAGGCAACGACACCTCAGTTTGTATTAAATCTGAGGTGGCGTCTTATGGTCTCATGCGGTGTGGTAGGCTCTGTAAAGGGCCGTCTGATTCGCGACCACCCTCCTACCGAAGTCCGGCGCCAAACAGCTTGCTGTGTTCCGTCGGTGCGTGGGAGTACCAGTGCCTTAATTGGCATTTTCTGGGTTAACTCGCTCCACCGTCGACCTCATCTATGACCTTGGTCAAGATTGGGGTCAAGAGCTAACCCATCTTATAACAAAAATTTAAAATAAAACGGGCAAGTGCGAGTCGGATTCTATAAAAACCATTACCTCTATAAAAGCGGCAAAAAGATCACGTGTGTTGTATAGGAGCCCCCTTAAATAATTTATTTATTCTACTTTTTAGTAAGTATTTGTTGTATAGCAGAAACCGAAATGCATCATCTGTGAAAATTTTAACTGTCTAACTATCACAGTTCATGAGATACAGCCTCGGATAGGCTTTCTATAAAAACGAGCAAAAAAATCAAGTTTTTTTGTATGGAAGCCCCCTTAAATATTTATTTTATTCTGGTTTTTAGTATTTGTTGTTATAGGGCACAAAAAATCCTCATCTGCGAAAATTTCAACTGTCTAACTATCGCGGTTCATGAGATACAGCCTGGTGACTGGTGACAGACGGACGGACGGACGGACAGCGGAGCCTTAGTAATAGGGTCCCTTTTTTTCCCTTTGGGAACGGAACCCTAAAAAGATTATGTTTTTACGGGTGACTTTAAATAAGTAAGCAAAACAGACTTTAGGGGGACATTCTACCCATGAAAATGAACAATTTTCCCCAAGACAATAATTAAACAAAAACTTTGTAACAATAATAACGATAAAATTAAAATTTATGTACAAACCTCGACATTCGATTGCTTATAACTTTTAAACGGCTAAACCGATTTTGATCAAATAATGCTAAAAACCATCTCGATCTTATCAGTTTTCAAACAAAAAAACAGCATTGAAATCGGTCTATTCGTATCGTAACTCACGATACCACAGACACACAGATACATAGACATACAGACACACGGCAAACTTATAACACCCCTCTTTTTTGTAGGGGGTTAAAAAGGACAATTATAGAATATCTGATTATCTGTTAGACAAGCAACCATAGGAATAAATTGCTCAGCTCCAGAGCTATTCAGACCTTAAGTCCCCCCCCGGACCACCCCCGGAGTTTCTTGCTTATTCTTCTCTGAGTCTCTGAGGAAGACTTTGCGAATAGGCGAAAAGAAAAAAAAAACTTTATTTACTACTGTACTCGCATGACGCATTATAATACTATACTTTTAGAGTATTCACTATATTCGATATTTTTATGGAGCCCTAGGGCTCCGCGGAACACACTTAAAGAATTGCTCGTTTTAGGGAAATAGGAAATGTCGTTTCAGGGAAATGGGAGAAGACCCCCGCGCTGGATCGTTTTTGGTGCAGAGGCTGTCTATAGCCATACAGCGCGGAAACGCGGCAGTCGTAATGGGCACCTTTGCACCGGGAACGATTAGGAGCGGGCTATTTGACTGTTAGATTAGATTTAATCTAATTTTGTTAAGTTTTAAGTATAAGTTGACTTTTATATGTCTTTCACTTTTCTTTAATAAAGAATTGCTGTTTTTTTTTTTTATTAAAATAAGTTATTACAAGTACAAATTACATTGTTTTAAAGACAGTATAACATAAACCAAATAGGTTTTTCCGTATACTGCTTTCAAGTAACAATATGCGTCTAAAAAAGCTATAAATAATACAAAAAGAAAGATACACGAAACAGTGAATCAATCATAAACGTAGATAGATACCTATCTACTGATCTAGCTTCACTGATCTAGCGTAATACGAAATATAGAGTAGGAATAATATATCCACTGAGACAATTTAAAAAAGAACTATTAGAGATATTGTGTGTTGAACGTTTTTACACGCTGAATGAATTTTTTGATTCACGTCTGACATATTGATGTACCTAAACTATACGATATTTGTAGATTTACTATTTAAACCAATTAAATTATATATTGCATACTGTGTTGACATTTTAATTTTACTTTAATTTCCGACATTTTTTTACCAATGTTGGCTATTTTTGACATTTAATTTTTCCAGTTATTTTATTACTTTATTATTACATTTAATTAATTTATAAAACTGATAATATTTATTGACGTCTTATGTAAGTTAATGGCACGTATAATAATCAGACGACTGTCATTCTAAACTTTCGTATTTGCAAGCTAATTTTAAGGTTGGCAAAACATGTCAGTGTTTTATGTAATTCCCCGAGATCTTGTATGCCATGTTTTAGGCAAATAAATAAATGATTATATTATTAGATCTAAATTAATAAAATTCCGATGACTCAGACAGAAATACTAAATAAATAACGCATTATCAGTACTGTTTACGTAAACCCAGTGAACTTTGTCGTGTAGGAATTGCACAGTTTGTTTGTTATACACTCGTTTTTATCACCTGATAGTATCGAGTCTAGGTCGATTATTGCAACACTAGTTAGGTAAATGTACGGATTAAAGTACTTAGTAAATAACTTTCGTAATTTAATCATTTACCTACACGGCAGGAGTCGACAACTATTAAGAATTATTTTTATTAAGCGACCCATTTAATAAACTCGGTCGCTTCTTTTTTGTTAATAGTAAATTATACAGGGTGAAAGGGACTGGTTAGCAAAAACTGATACCCTGGACTTAGACCGTCGTCGCTCCTCAAAAAAAATCATGTTTAATTTTTTAAATATATTTTCTGCTTTTTAATTACATTATTTATTCAAATAGACTCCAATTTTTTATATAAAACTATGACAACAGCCTAAAACACGAAAAACAGCAATGTAGATCGCATTCTGATACCGGCGCGGCGAGGTAACCGTATTATTACGTAGCGCTAAAGTAGGTAAATCAAATCAAATAATTTATTAATAACTAGCATTCCACCCGAGACTTTGTTCCCGTGGAAATTCGTGGAAATCGTGTACCCTATGTCCATCACGGATAATGTAGGATTCTAATGGTGAAAGAATTTTTCAAATCGGTCCGGTAGTTTCGGAGCCTGTTCGATGTAAACAAACAAACAATCAAATCTTTCCTCTTTATAATATGTATAGATAAACATTAGAACAAATAAATCTTTTTGTAACAATATACTTAAAATTAGGGCAGAAATAATAACGAATATGCCTGAACTAGAACTATATTTTAATGAAAATTTAACTTGACGTGTCCAGGAAAAAGTAATAACTTGTAGTCGATCATGGTTATGGGTAGATTCCACCGTTCACGTATTTGCTAAGCTGTTCTAAGGAACAGCTTAGCAAATACGTGAGGGTGTAAGCACCCTATATTATTTTTCCTGGGAAAAATCGGATAATAGTTGATGATTATGAAAAAATTATGATTCGCATTTCGTGTTTAATTTTAAATAATGTGTTTTATATGTATTAATTGAAACGTAACTATTAATTTTACAAATTGTTTATCTACGACTGTTTAATTTTTCTTTAAGGTATAATACACACATCAACACGGTTTAGGGATATGGCACGATTTTCCATACAAAAGAGGTCTGTTTGAGAAGCTATAAAAGCATACTCGAGATACATGGAGGGCTATTATTTTCAGACGAACAAGTGCTAAACCTGAATTTCCAATTCTAGCCAATTAATTTTGTTTTACTTGAAATTTGTGAAAACATGACGGAAACGAAAACGAAAATGCACTTTTTGCCTGCTTTTTGTATGAAAATGGTCGAATTTACGCAATTTTTTTGTTTCAGGCGAATAAAGTTGTTCAGTTTCATGGACTGATTAACCACCCGAGAGGTTGAAAGAGAGATACCTAAAGCCATGTATACTTCGACCCAAAAATAGTGTACGGACGGCCGCAAGTCAGGTTACCTCACGCGTGCACTGTTCGGTGCTGTTGTGATAAGAGCGGTTTTGCAATGAAAATGGAGTAACCTGATGCGCTGGCCTCTGTACACAACAAGACCAAATATCAAGTGACTTTAAATTATTTAGCGAAAATTTCGGAGCCTATTCGTTACATACAAAAATACAAATCTTTCCTTTATATAATATTAGCTTAGATCATATATGGTCTAAGAATATTATAGATTAAATACCTATGTTTTAAATATTTCCTGCACGGTCAACCACAGAGAAGGAAGTAACAAAGTAAATTACAAAACGTCTGAGTAGGTATAATTACAAAACAGATTTACAAGAAAGAATATTAAAGTGATAGAAATGCCTATTTCAAATCAAAACATACTTAAATAAACATTGAGGATTATTGGAAAAACCTTAAAGCAACGAAATGCCCCATCACATTAATATTTAATAACAAATATTCCGAGAAACTGGTATTTATTATTGATAACATTACGAACCTCTAGGTATGAGTTGTCAATCTTAATCGCTTGCACAGATATAAAAGAAAAAATTAATTGTCTCAGCGATCAGTTGATTCCAAAATTTCGAATTCAGAACATCTCGAGGTAAAAATTCAAAATGAAGTATTTTATACTTTTTTTGGCGATCGCTGCTTGCAAAGGAGCAGTTATTCAAGTTCCTATGAAAAATTATGAGATTTCGCCGATTGAGCAGCGGAAGTCACAAGATTTGGATGAAATAGTAAATCATATCATGGATATCCTGAGGCCGGTGGATATGGACAATGTCAAGGGAGTGCTGTTCACCCATTTCATGACGAACCAAGACCTGCAGAACTTCATCGCCTTTTTGTCCAGCCAGCAGTTTATGGATATCGTGGAAGAAGTAAAAAAGCTGCCCGAGTTCAAGGAGGTAAGGATGCATTTTCATTTATTACTCACTGACCCGACAGATGTTGTCCTGTTTTGTTAAATTTTCTAATGTTCCGCTGAACTTTCTTAATTGTTTTTTTCATAAGAACTTTCTCCTGACAATAAAAACACAACAGAAAAATAATTATCCAATAGGGGTTCATTTTTATAAATAGATAGAAGAAGATGTGATATTATTTATCAATTTACAAAGATTTTTAAATACTTAAATATAATCACTAATTAAAAATCGGTTATTATTCATAAATGCCAAATAGCATGCCATAATTCAAATGATGTACGATATACTTTATGCAGTGAAATAAAATGAGTTCAATTTCCAACTGTAATAGTTTAAAAAGTTGATATTTAGGCTAGGCAGGTTCTATTCGTTAAAAGCAATTAAAAAGTACAAAACCTTGTTCCATTATGCTACAAGTGTGCTAAATTGGATATTACATTAAAGGCGTTTCTAAAAACCAAGTGAAAACATCTGAAAAGAGGCGCGATTATTTTTTTCTTTTTTCGCTCGCAAAATGAGATTCACATTGACAAGTATGCCATGCAGTCAAATAATAAAAAATACTTAACTATATATTTTCACGTTTTAGCATTTATAAATAAATGATAATTTTCTGTTAAATTTAAATGATTCGATGTGGAATTATATTTTTATTTACAAATAGTTTAATAGTTACACTTAATTTTAAATATAAAATAAGATCTGATCTCCTTGCTGAAATTTAGAAAAAAAAACCATTTACGTACCTACTAGTGCTTTATTTTTATTACTCACGGGCTGAGTAATACATATCATTATGAACCTTAAAACAATGACATAAGACCCACTCTATGAGCAAATGTGTTGAAAAATATTGTAACTAACTCATAAAAATACTGTCGATTTGTATATTTTTAAAGTAAATCGAGTTAGCAAAATATTATCGTATGCATAAAACTTGCTTAAAAATAAAATTTACTGACGATGAATTCTTTATAAAATACGTAGTAGGTAGTGTGGCGTAACTCTGAGGGAGCTGATGACCGGGTCGACAACCAGGGAAAGGCAATTAATTAGTTGACTTCATTTATTAGAAGGAAATTTGACCTTCACGGCCAAAGCCGCGGAAGGTAATGTGTCAATTAAATATAAAAGGCGCCAAATTATCTGAATTACTTGAAGTTGGAATCATTGGCTAAAGCCTTTACAAGAAGATGGTAAACGTAGAGGTAATAGAACCTCTACAGTAGGTACGCGCTTGTTTCATTTCAGGTCACGATGATTTTTTATTTATTTTAGAATTTCTTGTGATATTTAGATAAGTTGGTACATTAATTTACTTTCTTAAAAAATCAAAGATTTCATTTTTAAACAAAATACTTATTGGAAAGATACATCAATACAACACCCAGCGACTTCTTTAAGGTTAAGCAACGTACACAGAGGCAGGGAACCTGATGGATGACCAAAGTGGCTATTCATCACGAGCGTTTCCGTGCTTCGGAGGGCACGTTGAGCCTTCGGTCCCGGCTGTTGTCGGTCGATTGACTACAGTCGCTTAAACCAAGGCAGAGGTGCGGTTTGAAAACTCTGACTAGGGTTAGCCAAGTTTGCCACACGTGACGTGACACGTCTATACCTACACGATGTTGTAACGTAAAAGGTTCCAATGAGCAACTTATTTAAGTATTTTTTTCCGTTTTCCCAGGCAATCGGCTACCTACAATCAAAAGGCTACGATGTTGAAACGATTATCGACCAAATTGACACCCGCGCAGACCTCGAACTCCCTCCACACTCCAAGGCAAGCAACGGCCTTACGCAATTCGTTGACGACATAATCCAAGCCTTACCCATCACGGACATGAAGAAAATACTACAAAACAAAATAGAAACCGTCCCAGAAATAGCTCGCTTCTTCGAAACAATCACTTCGGAGGAATTCCTGGAAATTTTGAAGAGGTTATCAGAAAATCCTAAGATTGTAGAAATCAAAGGAGTGCTTGAAAGTTACGGCGTTGATTTTAATCATTTGAAGGTTTTAGCTGATGGGTTGTTTAGTGATTTGAGCTCGAATGAAGTTGAGACTAATGATTTGATGTTTAGTTAGGAAATCGTTGTTTTTTTCCATTTATCAATATGGAGGAGCTATTACAGATGATGTAGATTACAATAAAACGTTTTGGATTTTACAGAGTTCGAGTAAATAGGCTTGCTGGGTGAGCTTCCCTCATCCTCGACCATATTTTGCCCCTGAGTTATTGTTTGTCAAAAGCCTTCATTAAATGGGTTGATTTTAATTAGTCAGCGAAATTTAAAGGTATGGCTTTTCCCATGGAACTGAAAAACTTTCCTAAAGTGACCCATATGATAATCTAAAAAAATGACTTTTCATAATAAAGCTGATAGCTCAATTTGTATGGAGAGTCGACTTTTTTCATATTTTATTATTATTTTTAATTTTATTTTTAATTTATTACAAACAATTATCTTAAATCAATTATCTTAATGTGGGCCTTTGAGTGTGTAACGTT
Source organism: Aproaerema taeniolella (assembly GCA_949987775.1). NCBI lineage: Eukaryota > Metazoa > Arthropoda > Insecta > Lepidoptera > Gelechiidae > Aproaerema > Aproaerema taeniolella. The sequence goes on along the minus strand of OX465262.1, from coordinate 1,231,723 downwards.
TATTATTTATTTTATGAAAACTATCTAAAAACACAATGTAACAAAAACGAAATTGTTTTCCCGTACATTGCAGAGTCCGAGGATTTGTCCACATTTGTAGATGTTGGCTAGTAAGTATGCTACGTTTCATTTGTGTGTGTAGCTTTGACTGTGTGTATATTGTGTCCCATTTTCCCTCTAACTATCAAGTTCCTCAGGCAAAATTTAGTTTCGTGGGCTAAAATTAATATCCATAGTTTTTGCTAACTATATTTTAAAATCAACAAATTGATTAAAATAATTGTACGGACGGCCGCAACTCAGGTTACCACACGCGTACACTCTGTACTGTTGTGATAAGAGCGGTTTTGCAATGGAAATGGAGTAGCCTGATGCGCTGGCCTCTGTACATGTTAAAAACGTATGAATCACCGTTACTTATCTAAATTTAACTTATTTAGATTACGCTGTAGTTAGTATTTTTAGTTTTTGTTGATTTTTTAAAAAGCGCTGAATCAATGCCGATAAAATTTATATGGAACCACCTCAGGAGTATACTCCTTTCGAACAAAAAATTATTTTGAAAATCGGCCAACAACTTAAAGAGACGTAACAAACACAAAAAAAACATGCAGTCCAATGAGAGGTTTTCTTTTTGGGTATTAAAAAAAAAAGTACTTCCCCAGAGCTCTCTAGATGGCGCTGAACTGACTCCGTTACTAGGTGCCAAAGCCAAAAGGCTTGGAGAAAAACATAGCATCAAATATTCTGAGTTTGTTTTGGCTTTCTAATCATCCTAGTTTTCTCGCGCTTTGTTATAATTCAGTTTTGTTTTTTCGTTGTTTTCGTAAAATCGTCTAAATACGTATGGTAGACGTGATATTGATGTGATATGACTATAACGTTTCGTATTATGATCTCAAAATTACGTTCAAGTGAATTAATCAAAAATAATTTAACGTTCCGTTCCTTACAGTAACGTACATAGTTTAGCGCCATCTATCCGGCGACTGGGGAAAAATTTAAAAAAAATAAAAAGAAAATCCCTCATTGAGAACCTCCTCCTTTTTATAAGTCGTTTGAATAAACGTAAGTAAGTACCTAAATTTCCACTAATCTGCATTGAAAATCACTTTGTAAAAAAGTAAAGTTGACGAATAAGGTGATCCATATTAGACTAAGTACAGAGTGCCGCACATCAGGTTACCACACGCTTGCACTCTGTGCTGTTGCGATAGAAACGGAAAATGGAGTGACCTAATGCCACTGATGCGCTGGCCTCTGTACACTCAAGACCACGTCAAGCTTGACACTTTAGACTTTGGACCGGCCCTGCATTGTATGGCGCGCAGTATAAATCAGAGCTCAGCTTAAATTGGAAGTATAAAGCGTGACCTGCTCTTGACTGTACATGGATTGTCATAGTTTGAAAGAAAAGTTAAATGTTATGTTGATTTTGAAGGCCAGTTTTTTAATGGTGCCATATTAACTAGTAATACCAGTTGACTAGTAATATCAGCACATATTGAGTTGTATTAGAGTTAAGTACCTTAGTTATTAACGTATGACCTAAAGATGCAGACAATTTTAATAAAAAACATGTGAATTTATTCCTTTTTTTGGTTTTCTCCTACTTTTCCACGTTTATTTTAAAAATTGAAATAAATCCTAGAGTTAATTATATCTTAACTGACCGCGCTGCTGTCAGAATGCACGATGTACCACAAACGATGTTTCACGATGTATCAAAAAAAAGATCAGGTTACCACAAACTGTCTAATTTCCCCAATGGATAGTAAACTCTAATGCTTGGAGATAAAATTGAAAATCGGTTGAAAAAATTTTACACTTTTGGATAGTATGATGTGCCGTTGTCCCTGTACTTTGCTGGGTTTTCGTGTTGTATGATGCTATCTTTGTCATGGTATTAGAACATGAGTGTGCAAAAATAAATAAATTTTAAAACAGAGAAACGAAAACATTTTGAGAATCCTGAGGCTATGATGACTTAATACCGTGTGGTGATCGGTGAGAATAACACCACCCCATCTCTTTCCGCGGGTGTCGTAAGAGGCGATTAAGGAAACACAAATGAGACCTGCCTCCTAGTACAGGTCGCGTCATGTAAAAAGAGCGCTGGCCTAAGGCGCTGGCGGTCGAGCTGCGCATAGACGATTTATAGATTTAAAATGTATTTATCTTTTGTTTATTTTAAAAAAACTTTCTAGGGTCTATCCTTTTGGTCTTGGTGGATTTTTGTGAATTAAGTAGATGCAGAAATAATACAATTAGAACGAATCAGATCGATAAATCGTCTATGCGCAGCTCGACCGCCAGCGCTCTTTTTACATGACGCGACCTGTAATCCATCCCAGGCAACGTCACTTCATCTTTTTCTGAATCTGAGGTGTCGTCCTATGGTCTCATGCGGTGTGGTAGGCTCTGTAAAGGGCCGTCAGGTTTGCGACCACCCTCCTACCGAAGTCCGACGCCAAACAGCTTGCTGTGTTCCATCGATGCGTGGGAGTACCAGTGCCTTTATACCTCATCTTTGACTTTTAAGGTCAGGATTGAGGTCAAGAGTTGATCCATCTTATAATAAATAAAAAAAAATGATCGCAACGACATATTATCTCACACGTTATCTCGTGGTCACGTGACTGTTTCGACCAATGAGATAACGAGAAAGCGTCACGTGACCACGAGAGAACGCGTGAGATATAATATGTCGTTGCGATCATCATAGCCTGGCTGGTTTATTCAGAATGATGTTCAGTGTAGGATACACTTGTTTTGATAATAGTCTCGGCTCGGCAATGCACCATCACCTCTTCCGCCGGTGGCCATGACAGGTCTCGCCCACCACGTATGCACACGAGACAAGGGTAGTAAATACAAAATGCCAATACACTACAGTCAGAGTTCAGTGTTTCAGTTTTTGTTAACCTGTCCCTTCCATCTTGTATAGGTCCATTAAAAAGTCACTTATCCCATTTTTGAGATCTTTGGCGGGAACTCGATGTGAGCGGCTGCTGTGTCGATTGAATTTTTGTTTTCTAATAATAGTTGTTTAAGACCAAGTTCATGTTCAATGATCATGTCGTGCCCAGACCGATCTCTGTTGACGGTGTTACGCTCAATGTTGTTCAGGAATACATATACCTCGGGCAAGCGTTGCAGTTAGGTAGATACAACTTCGAGCGGGAAATCACCAGAAGAGTGCAGCTTGGCTGGGCAGCATTTGGGAAGCTGCGTCATATCTTTTCGTCACCACTCCCGCAGTGTCTAAAGACCAAGGTCTTTAATCAATGCGTCCTACCAGTCATGACCTGCGGAGCCGAAACGTGGAACATGACAGTGAGGTTGGCCCACCGATTGCACGTCGCTCAGCGAGCAATGGAACGTTCCATGCTCGGGATCTCGCTAAGGGATAGAATCCGAAACGAGGTCATCCGACAGAAAACCGGAGTGATGGATATTATCCAAAAGTGTAGCAAGCTGAAGTGGCAGTGGGCTGGCCATGTCTGTCGCAGAACCGACGAGCGTTGGAGTAGACAGGTTCTCGAATGGAGACTACGTCTTGGCAAACGTAGTGTAGGACGCCCCCCAGCCAGATGGTCAGATGACCTAAAGAAGATAGCGGGTAGTGACTGGATGAAAACAGCGGAGGATCGTGCAGAGTGGCGCACCTTGGGGGAGGCTCATGTTCAGCAGTGAACTGCAATAGGCTGATATGATGATGATGAGTTGTTTAATGTAAAATAGTTATACTGTATTGTGCAGTAAACTAACTTTAAACACTGTAATGATAGAGGAATTCAAGTGATATAGGTATTCGCTCCGTTTGGTTCCGACAAAGATCCCGCGGCAGTGCTTCTCGTCGCCAAAGTTTTCCGTAAACAAAACACTATCGGTTTACGGTCAACGGGGGGAGCAACACGAAAGAAAAAACTTAAGACAATGGCTGCATGGGCGTAATTATATTCCTTTGCCTTTCTCGAAAGGGATAAATTAAACAAAACAATAATTTTCCACTTTAAAAAAACGATGAGTCACCACAACAGTTCGCACAAAGTAGATAACTAGTATTTTTTGCAGACTACAATGCCTATTAGCAGATAACCACAAACGAAAATGTCCTTTATTTATTTAGATGATGTTCTGGTTTGTAGTATTTTTTTTTAAGCGCTGAATCATTTTCGATAAAATTTATATGGGACCAAGGAGTACTGCGTTTTATATGGGACCACCTCTGGAGTATACTCTTTTGTACAAAAAAAGAATTTTAAAAATCTGTCCATAATTGGCGGAGAAATCGGTGAACATAAATAAAAAAAAATACATAGGTACAGTCAAACATAGAACCTCCTCCTTTTTTTTTACATAAGGTGTTTTGAATTATCTGACGAAATGCTGACGCCTAAGATTTAATGTTAAGTTTCTTTGGAGATATTGTTCATGAAGTTTTACCCCTAGGTACCTACTTATATACATATATAGATATAATCAATTAATTAGAAGTTTGCCTATTAAAGATCTCAAAATTTTCACAGTAAAAACGTTGCTCCACTAAAAACAAAATACAGGGCTTTGGGTATCTATCTCTCTTTCAACCTCTCGGGTGGTTAATCAGTCCATGAAACTGAACAACTTTCCCAAGGAACATTGGTCAAAATACGAAAAAAAAACTTGAGTTCCCATACAAACTTCATCAGCATATAGCGCATTTTGTATGGGATATCAAAATTTTTTTTTTCGTATTTTGATCAATGTTCCTTGGGAAAGTTGTTCAGTTTCATGGACTGATTAACCACCCGAGATGTTGAAACGGAGATACCTAAAGCCTTGTATACAATATTTTTTTGTATCAAAGTCAAAGTCAAAGTCAAAAGTGTTTATTTCATTGAACATATAAAATGATACTTGAACTCGTCAATATTATGAATTACATTAGCACTTTTGGCTTTGCGCCTATTCGCAAAGGTGCAGTCTTCCTCAGGAGAAGAATAGGCAAGAAACTCCGAGGGTCGCTCTTTTTAAGTCAATCATATAAATTTTCTTACTTTTAATTTTAATTGACTTAATATCTGAATAACTCTGGAGCTGAGCAATTTATTCCCATGGTTGCTTGTCTAACAGATAATCCAAAATTCTATAATAGCCCTTTTTACAAAGTTTTTGTTTAATTATCGTCTTAAATTTTTCTAAAGGTAGGTTTTGAATACACATGGGAATCTTATTGTAGAAGCGTATACATTGACCCATAAAAGAGTTTGTTACTTTGTAGAGACGGCTGTCTAGTATATCCAAGTTATGTTTGCTTCTAGTGTTTACATTGTGCCTATCACAATTTTTCTTAAACAATTGTTCATTTTTCTTTACATACAAAAGATTATTAAATATATACTGGGACGCAAATGTCAAAATATCTATTTCCTTAAATCTATTTCTAAGTGACATTCTAGGTCTCAATTGATAAATCGCGCGAACAGCCCTTTTCTGCAGGACAAATATCTTATTAATGTCGGCAGCATTACCCCACAGCAAAATGCCATATGACATTAGGCTGTGGAAGTAACTGAAATATACGGTTCTCGCGGTTTCTACGTCCGATAATTGACGGATTTTTTTAACCGCGTAAGCTGCTGAACTGAGTCTGTTCGCTAACTTATCAATATGAGGACCCCATTGAAGCTTTGCGTCAATAGTGATACCTAAGAATACAGTAGATTCTACAACTTCCAGTTTTTCATTTTTAACCTGTACATTTGTATTAAACTGTTTAACGTTAGGCAAGGTAAATTTAACACATTTGGTTTTTTTCTCGTTCAAGAGTAGGTTATTTGCAGTGAACCATTCAACTACCTTTGAGATCGCAATATTCACGTCGTCATAATTAGTGTCATATCTTTTCACTTTAAATAAAAGTGATGTGTCATCTGCAAATAATACGATCTCATGGGCCTCTTTAACAAGAAAAGGCAAATCATTAATGTACAGGAGAAACAAGAATGGTCCTAAAATTGAACCCTGCGGGACGCCCATACAGACTGTGGACCCAGGTGATCTAGTGCCGTTAACCTCAACCTTCTGGATCCTATTACACAAATAAGATTCCAGAAGCCTAAGTGCATTTCCTCTTATGCCATAGTGATGTAATTTTCTGATTAGAGTCTCATAGTGAACACAGTCAAAAGCCTTGGACAAATCACAGAAGACTCCAAGAGCATCATGTGAATCCTCCCAGGCCTCAAAAATGTGACGAATAAGTTCAACACCGGCATCGGTTGTTGAACGACCCCGTGTGAATCCAAATTGATTAATATTCATAAGTTTATTAGCATAGAAGTGAGTAGTTATTTGACTAAGGATAATTTTTTCAAAAATTTTGCTAAGTACTGGTAGTATTGAAATAGGTCTAAAGTTGGTGGGGTCAGATGTACTACCAGCTTTAAACAGAGGAATTACTTTACTATGTTTCATCAAATCAGGAAACACACCACCATCGACACAACTATTGAAAATAAACACTAAATGTGGAGCAATACAATCTATTATACAATTTATTACTTTTACTGAAAGACCATCAAGGTCCGCAGTCTTTTTCATGTTTAACATTTTAAAAGTTTTAAGAATGTCAACAATTCTTATGTGTGAAAAACTGAAATGAACCTTACTTTCGTCTACATTTTGCTTGAGTAGCGATTCAGCGAGAGCGGGAGATGAGCCAAGTGATTGAGTAGTGGAGACTGGAATGTCAGTGAAAAACCTTTCAAACTCTGTAGCAATAGCTACATCGGAAGTTAGGATTTTGTCATTAATATTGAGCTTAAAATCAAACTTGCGAGCCTTAACCCTTCCCGTCTCACTATTAATAATTTTCCAAGAAGTCTTAACGATATTACTACTATTTTTAATTTTGTTTCTAATAAACATAGCCTTCGCCGCTTTACATACACGTTTAAATGTTTTGGAATAAGCTCTAACATACGCAACAAAAGTTTCAGAATGGTTATATGCTTTCTCACCATAGAGATCATATAGCCTTTCCCTGCTTTTGTGAATTCCCACTGTCGCCCAATCACTAAACTTCAAGGAGTCATTAATTTTTAGCGTCTTGGATTTAAACACAATGTCATATTCTTGCTTAGATAAACTGAGTACAGAGTTATAAAGTTTGTTAGGATCATCACTCTCAAATCTTAGATCTGGTAGTTTGGTGATCATATTACTTCTGTAATTCTCAAGCCTTATGTCACTAATAGGCACATATTTGATACCTCTTTCTACAGCCTTTCCACGAAGCGCATCAAAGGAAACTAGTTGGCCCGAGTGATCCGATGGTAACTTGTGGATAACAGATTTTTCCGAGGGATCAAAATTTGTATATATGTTATCAAGACACGTTTTGGAAGTTGCGGTAATTCGTGTAGGCTCTAGAAATAGATTGCGCAAATTATAACACTTAAACAAGGATATGATTCTTTTACTAAAAGAACTATTTTCCAATAAGTCGACGTTAAAGTCTCCACAAACTACAATGTTTTTATTATTATTACTAATTTTGAATAGTGCTTCCTCCATGATTTTTTCAAAGGATTCATATGATGATTTGGGTGGTCTGTATACGCATAATACAATAAGCTGCTCAAGCTCTATACAGGCTAATTCAGTAATGCGCTCAACAGACAAGCTTACTATGTCATTACGTTCTTTAAACTTTAAATTGTTACGAGCAAATATAGCGGAACCTCCTCGTATGGCTTTACTTCTGCTGAATGCACTAGCAACTTGGTGATTATTGAAGCCAAATATTAACTGATGACTACGCAACCAGTGCTCGGTAATACATAAAATATCAACTTTATAACAGTTAATAAATAGCTCAACCAATAATTCTTTGTGTTCCATTCCTTCTAAATTTTGATGCACCAAGTTTATACAATTATTATTTTTCACAGACGGAACATCCTTAGTCATATTGGAGTTGCTAGGAAATCCTTGTCCTTTTTTTGGAGAGGGATTTCCTATTGTCTCACTACTTAGTTTAAAGAATTTTGTTGTATATAAATATTGCTATTATTAATAGCATTTGTCTTAAAATTATGTATGCAATAGGCTACACTTGTAGCTAAATGTCGTTTACATTTTTTTCTTAAGTACATAGTACTTTTCGTCAGAATAATATTATTAATAAATTTATTTGTATCGAAATACATAATAGCGTCAGCGTCACTATGACTACATAGAACACTATGCACATGTGTGTTGATTTTAAAAATTAATTTGTTATGTGCTTGCGTCCAGTTACTGAAATATGGTCTTTACTGGTAGGATATTTGAAAATCGAAATCCAATGAAAATGCCGTGATCTGCCACTCACTACAGTGTTACCCAGTAATGGCATTTCCCCGAAACAATGGCAAACTCCACACAAAGGGAACTAACGTTTGATCTCGGCTACATATTCGCTTCTGTTGTACGCGTAAAAGCATTTTTGATTTTATTTTTCCCTCTTGAAAGCGTCGGCGAGGTTCCTTTGTGAAACTGTATTGTTCTATTTTCTTCCAGTCCCATATTTCAGAGAAAGAATTCAGACATGACAATAAAATATATATTTTAGAGTAAGTATCTAAGTATGTACTACATATGGATGCTGAAAATGTTTTGGAATATAAATATGAAGTAATAATGTGCACAGTATTGATTAAAATGTTAAAACTAACAGGTAGGTAAACATTCTGTTACCTGTTGATTAGTTTTTTCAATTCATTTTTTTTAATTTTTTCATGTCAATTTCAATTCATTGTTGACATAAAAACCATCAATAAATTGAAATTGAGGCGTTAGAGGTGTCAAGATGATATAGGCTCTTGTTATTACTTCATCTGCCAAATATAAGTATGCAATGTAAGGTACAAAACATTAGTAAGAAGAAACAATGAAAACTATGATAACATAAAACTTTCATTTCATTTTCCCTGTTACGGATGGAGTGAAGTCGCGACAAAATCGCCAAATGAAAAAATATTCTGTTCAAAAATAAAAAAAGGATTTGAAAAAAGAATCTCACGGCAAAGGGCGCGCTCATTCAGCCTCATTACATAAATGCATGATGTCGTCACCTTTAGCTCGCATGTACGCGATCGCGAGCCACAATAGGAAACTGTTCAATGGCGACACTTCAACGCGCTGCCGGGGGAGATTACTAAACAATAGATTTTCCAAAATACATAATAATGCGCCACGTCAAATGGCGTGGTTTGGACTTAGGGATCCGTGGTTAAATGAGTAGGTATGCAGACCAAAAACACATGTAATGTGGTTTCAAACATTGTAATAAAGTAGAGATTCATAATCCATTCATAATTTTTAAATTATGCGTAGGTATAAGAAATAAGTAATTCTTTTAAACCTAACCTATGGATATCTAAACCCGTTTTAAGTTTTTTTTCCCTCGCGTTTCGCTGTAAGTAGGTACCTACTTAGAATTAAGTCTTTCAATTAGCTTTAAGCTTCTAACAATCAAGCTAAAATCATCGACTGAAAGAATTTTCGCATCCTATTTTCAGTACATAGTTTTTAACAAGAAATAGTAAGACAGAACCCTCATTCAAGCAGAGATCGTCCGTCGCGACACATGGGTAGAATTTCGAGATTTTTCGGCCGTGCTCAAGTGGAGCTCTCGAGTTTGCGCGCGCGAATTATTAACAAGTATAAAATAAAAAATATAATGCGCTGAACAGAGCGGCCACCCGTGAATATTACATGCAGCTTAGTTATATAGACATGTTGGCTTTATTTACTTTTTATGTTGTGTGCGAGATTAAATATAAATGACTTTGTTATATCACCCTTTTCCATTTTGTTGTTTTACTTTAAACAGGAATACCTAGTCTTATTTTTTATCAATGTTATCATAATGAGCTTTCGAATGTTTACGTAAATCAACATCAACATTATTAGTCTCTTGTTATTTATTTCTGTTGGTTTCTCTCTTTCAACCTCTCGGGTGGTTAATCAGTCCACGAAACTGAAGAACTTCCCCAAGGAACATAGGTCAAAATACGAAAAAAAAATTTTGGTCTCCCATACAAAATGCGCTATATGCTGATGAAGTTTGTATGGGATGGGAACTCAAAATTTTGTTTCGTATTTTGACCTATGTTCCTTGGGGAAGTTTTTCAGTTTCATGGACTAATTAACCACCCGAGAGGTTGAAAGAGAGATACCTTAAGCCCTTTAGAACATACAACACATGATTTTGTGGTTTACCACAATAATTTAAATTGGGATATTAAACAAACATGAACTGCAAACTCATTACTAATTTGTATTGTAAACATTATTTACACAAAAGTTACTCAAATTACTAAACGATCTACTTAATCTGCTCAATAACCTTAATTTTACGATTAAATCAAGATATCGGTGTACTAAAATAACATTTCATTCAAAAGCTATAAAAACCCAGCAGCGTGGAACAAAAACACGTCCAATGAGTTACGACCCCGGGCGATACAATCTAACCAACCGCATGACAAAAGAATTAGTCAAAATAATACAAAAAAATGTTACACAATGCCCTTTCAAACGAGTTGTGGGCGAAATTGTTACTAAAGTGTAGCAACATCTGTCTGAAGGGGAGGAAGCCAAATTTAAAACACAGCAATGCTGGAATATAGCCACTCGAGATTCAACTGTATCACAATGCGTTAGAATTCAAAGTTAAAGCATAGGTGTAAAGGATGTGACGATTCGAATTTGGAAAATTCGGAGTTAACGCCATTACTGTCAAATTGTGGGCCAATCAGCGGGAAGCGACCCCGACCAATGAACGTGCGGCGGCTGCGTGTTCGGAATGCAAAATTTGGGGGAAACTAGAACAATTTGTAACTTTTTTACGGTTGTTTTAAGTGGAACTAATTTTCGTGGGGATCGTTATTTTAAGCCAACTGGACCTTTTTCATACAGAAAGTTGAATGTGTGGATGCTAGCCTCATCTAGGTACTTATCTAGATTAAGCATAAGCATCGTATTTTTATTTACTTGTAAAACAAAACAAAACTATAAAAAAACCGTGTCTGAAAGCGATTCAAAGCAGCAACCCTAATAAGAGTCTACAATAGATTCTTATGTTTCATTAATAAAAAGTATTGTATCAAGATTAAATCAGTTGAATGACACTTAAATTTTAGTATTGTAATTTAAAGTATTTATATATTTTATTTTTGTTTTATGGTTGGCCACGAATTTAAATATTGTGATCTATCAAAGTCCGTTTTGACGTAGTTACCACAAGGGAATATATCTGTAAAATACCTGTAACTAAATTTTATATATGGGTGATGTTTAACTAAATAGTATCAACTTGCTGTTAGTTAGTCTCCTCATATTTTTGAGTCTTACTTAGTTAACTTTGTTTACCACCATTTACTTTATCTGTGACTCATGCTATGTAATTTGATTATAAATAAAAGGAAAAAAAATAGGTAAAAGCCTGTGGCAGGACTATCTGAATTTTTGGAAAAAATATTATTTTTATTTTCCACTTTATTGTAAGCTAACGAGATCTAAAGGAGCGGGTCGTTGTGCTTGAATGTAGAGCGATACCTTCTACAAGGAAGCTCATTGACACTCCTCTTAAAGACCGCAAATTAATTACGTGAGGTGTTTTTGGCGATTTTTCGACCCCCCCACCCCCTCTGGTGAGATGTCGTGAGATTTGGCTCGACACCCGCCCTCCCCCCTTTATCTCACGTGAGTTTTATGAAAATGCTTAGTTTTAGTATAAATACGTTAATTGGTAATTTATTTAGAAAAATTACATCATTTGCCTAATTCTTTTTAAACTTTTAATAATCGAACAATAAAAAACAGCTATGTACCAACTTAAATTTGAAAAAAAAGATTGTTCTAATTCAGCCCACAGGAACTCATGAAGTAGTCTTAAGAGTGGCTACCAGAAAAACATGGTTTAGTTGGTTTAACTTAGTTTTCCCGCAATTTGACACTATTTCTTTTGGGGGAAAATATTACGAGATATTTGTAGAGACCCCCCTCTCCCCCACGTGAGATTGTGTGAGATCCGGCCCGACCCCCTCCCCCCCAAAACTTCTCACGTAATTAATGGACGCCCCCTTACTTGATGCTCTGCCTACCCCAATAGGTAATGTAGGATAGGATAAACAATACCCTCAAAGTACCATACTTTTCTTACATACGGCCGCTCACCAGGCTATAAATGTTGAACTTGACGTCATCGTCACCCTTATCTCGTTCGTAATACCACCTTTGGTAATGCAAATGCTTAACCTGACGTGCTGCTGTCTGTACCTCTGGCTCTAGGAAAATAAAAATCACGCAGATCCAGGAACAAAATGTCTGCATACTTGCCTCGATCGGGAAATATTGAATCCAGGGCCGTCGGTTTAGAATAACGGGAGATCATGAACCGCTATGCTACAGGGAATCAAGAAACACATAAAAATAAGTACCTACTTACTTATCTTGTAGGAACAAACTATTATCAAATAAATAAATAATAAATAAACGCTTCACACTCAAAGGCCCACATTAAGGTTTTCCCTTGTGTCGTGGGTCCCTTGGAACACACAAAGACAGACACAAACACCCATGACCCAACATTTGCTTTTTACACAAATATTTGCCCCGATTGGGAATCGAACCCAGGACCCGCCGATCAAGAGGCAGCGTGTCACTACCACTCGACCAAACCGGCAAATATCATCGAATATACACACCACGAAGCTGCTACCGTCTGTTCTCAGGAAATTCTCAGGCCTGTCAATCTTAAAATCATTTCCCATCAAATTGCCCATTCACACTTCGTCGAGTCCACTCAGAATTGGAACGCACCTCAAGAAGTCGAACTCATCTGTCAAATAGAATTTGAATTTGACATTTGCGGAGTTAAGGCGACGCTTACGGCGCGCGCTCTGCATGACATCTATTCAACGTCACGCGAGCCCAGCAAGGCGCCTGGCGCCACGCTGTCCTCATTTACCTCATTACTTGTCCTTGTCTTTTGTTGAATTACACGGTAAAATGAACATTCACGATCTTGTACAATTTTTATGGGAAGTGGGCAGGAGTCGAGTTCGCAATTCGCGACTTTTGGGTGACTTTTCATGGTCACGAGGTCGGAATAGCGATAGGTGTGGGAATGGAGGTGGCAAGTGGACTGGAAGATGCAGGTGGGGTGACGGTGTGTTGTTATTATTGTAACCCGTATTTCTCACAGCATTTAAATGGATTCTTGATAAGTTTATTGTTCGCTGAGACATGCGACGGAAGCTGTTTTAGGTATTAGGGTGAACTGAAACAAAACTGCGCAAACAGAATGTTATAGAGGCAAAACCATACTAGTTTTCTGGTTTTTTTATGTATCTAGCAATAAACCATCTATATATTCACGCCTATAACCTCGTTACGCAAAACGTCATATGATTCTAGAACTACTTTGACATCACATCATCATCATATCAGCCTACCTATTGCAGTCCACTGCTGAACATAGGCCTCCCCCAAGGTGCGCCACTTTGCACGATCCTCTGCTTTTTTCATCCAGCCACTACCCGCTATTTTCTTTAGGTCATCTGACCATCTGGGGGCGTCCTACACTACGTTTGCCAAGACATCACAATTAACATTAGTTCTGAAGGTCATTAGAAGGAACAGATAGATTGTCAACCTTTTGCCTACGACCAGCAAAACCCTCGCGTTTCACTTACTGGCTTTATAGTATGCCTGAGAAGAGCAGGAAGTTTTTTTTCACTCGCAGTCCTGCGTGGAAGACGATCTGATAATTAGTTAACACACATTTTAAACCGATTTCAAAACTTGTTTTCAAGCTTTCAAGTTGCTTTCAAGTCTTATCAAGTTTGTTTGTTTCTTAACGTGTCTTAACGTTAAATCTGAAGGTGGCACTTCACTTGGCGTTGCGTGTATTCGCTGTATTTGTCCAAATATTCGTACGTTAGTCCAAACAGCACAAACAAAAAATGGTCTAATAATCATATTGCGTCCTTTGATGTGTCACAAAGACCGACAAGCGAACGGATCGGCGTATTTGCCTATTTGTGACAAATAAAATTTAGCCGAATACAGCAAATACGCGAATACGCAACGCCAAGTGAAGTGCCACCTTGATTCAAAGTCTAGGACTTTTAAGTTCACGACTGCGATGCACCAGCCTCAATAGAAAACGCAACGAATTATTAACGTCTCATTACACAACATACCTGGCCCCTTGAAAACTCCGTTAGTTCCGAAACTTATTGAGGCTCAAGTGGCCTCCAACAGTACTGGCCCTAATTTCCTTTCATCTACCTCCAATTGTGCCGCAAAAAAAGAATAAAAAACTATTGATCGCGAACAAATGCCACTCGAGACGCGCTTTGTCCGCCATATTGGAAAACGTTTTGACAGTTGGTCGAAAATGTTAATAAAGTCGGTTATTATTTTTTGCTACTAATTACTGTAAGTTTAAAAATTACTCGCAACATGTGCCTTAAATGTGAGTATTTTTTGCTTAAAGTGTTTTATATAAATAACATATTTTTAACAAAAAATCGACCCGCCTTCAAAAAGGGTGAAATAATTTTTTTAAGCTATGTTCACGAGTAAGTAGTGGTTACGGGTAAAACAGTAAATAGGTGAATTCATAGCGGAATATGGTAAATAGAGAGGATTTTTTTTTGACGTCGGCGCCGAACAATTACTCGCATGGCATAACTATCTTAGTTTTTATACTGCCAAAAAGCTTGTGCGAATACTTATTTCATTAAACTAGGTCCTGTTCAAACACTAGGGGGCCATAATCTAGTTATAAGTACATTCCCCTCCCTTTGTAATTAATATAAAATGTAGTTTTTTTTGCAAATAAATAGTTTAAATTTAATTTTTTTTTGTAAGTACATATGTACTTACTGTACCTATTTAAAATATTGTCGACGATAAATCGAATAAGTTACAGATAAATATACTTAGACAAAAAAACATAATAAAAAACAAAAAAAACACAAAAGTAACATATTTTTAAAACGTTTACCCTTGTCCCCCACAAGCCTTGTTTAGGGTGAGAAAATGTTCGGCGTCAACGGGAGTTGAACCCACGACCCCAGGATTAGATCTACGTGCTCTAACCAACTGAGGTACCGTGCCTAAAATTATTTTGTGAATAAAATATATACTCGTACGTAGTACTGAATCAAAAAAGTGTAAGCGATAAAAATCTAGGTATACTATTATAAAGAGGAAAGATTTGATTGTTTGTTTGTTTTCATTGAATAGGCTCCGAAACTACTGGACCGATTTGAAAAATTCTTTCACCATTAGAATCCTACATTATCTGTGATGAACATAGGGTACATGATTTTCCCGAATTCCCACGGGAACGAAGTCCCAAGCGGAATGCTAGTTCATAGATAAACAGAACAATATATAAGAATCTCTGTACTCACCAAAAATTTTTTTCGGTATTGTAAAAAAAAATCTAAATGACAGAAAAAACCTCCCAACGTAATCTTCGGGGAAAATATACCCTCTTTGGCAACACTGGACATTGGCGAACTCTTAAAAAAGGATCACCATAATTGAAGAAATTGAATTGAACTGTCGCTTTTACTTATTTTAACATGCTAGGGCGACTACAGCACCTAAATTACGATTTTATGATGCATAGATAAGCATGACGCACTGCATTAAGTCGCAGAAAAAAATACTACGGTAATATTCAGGACATAAACTAGATAAGTAGTTTGCTGAAAACATGATTCAGCACTTTTGGTTCGATAGAAAAAGCTCACAAAGTCACCTCTAAATACCAATATTGTGTATCTTTTAAACTGTAAAAACGATAGTAAAATGCACACAGGAACTTGAATTTGCTATTAAAATGTTCGTGATTGAACACTCTCGATAAGTAGTTAACGCATTTTTCGATTTAAGCTTTTACCTTTCCATAAATCTCATTTTTCTAACTTTCGAACATGTTTTTACGCACGCCCGCTTTCATAGTCCGTAAACTTCGTGTATCGACACTGTTTGCACTGCCGGTCTAGGCCTGTTGAGAGACGGAGATGGCACTATTCCTATGTGTGCTGCCTTTATCGGGTGCTGTAGTCGCCTTAAAGGATTATTTTATCCCAAGGTAGTATGGGCATGTGAGTGTGTGGCGTTTTTGACTATTAGATGAAAATTGCTGCAAATACGTCAAGTAAACTTTGACGGCCGGTTTGGTCGAGTGGTAGTGACGCTGCCTCTTGATCGGCGGGTCCTGGGTTCGATTCCCAGTCGGGGCAAATATTTGTGTAAAAAGCAAATGTTTGTTGGGCCATGGGTGTTCGAGTGTGTTTCAAGGGACCCACGACACAAGGGAAAACCTTAGTGTGGGTGGGCCTTTGAGTGCGTTGCATTTGTTTGTTGTTATTTTCATTTAACTTTGTAAAAAAAACTTGGTGTTAACATTAAACAAGACAAAATGAAACAAGGATCTCAGAAAAGTTTATAATTAACATTTTCTTAAATAACAGTATTTGCGTCAATTGTCATACGCTTATCATATTCCGTTAAATTTAATTATTTTTTAAAGTACTTATTACGGAAACGTAATATAGAAATTGCAGAATACCTACAGCTGGAGACAAATATTTAAAAAACGCATTCATTTGAATTTTTTTTAAACATAAGTATACAGGTTGAAAAAGAACCTCCCTCCCAGCTTTATTGAAAATCCTGAACCAGTATCACTTACTAAACACTTTTTTTTTGGGGGGTGGGGGGGATTTTTTTTCCTAAACGTAGACACCACTCGGGCGTACCCCCCGAGCGCTACCCGTACCCCTCGCGTGCCTGGTGTAGAAGTAATGTCTACATGTAGGCAAAAAATGAACTATTCCCATTGAAAAAATATTTAAAAAAATATTTTTTTTTTTCATAAATGTGTTCTTTGAGTGATACTGGTTCAGGATTTTGAATATAGCTAGGAGGTTTTTTCACCCTGTATTTAATAAACATAAAATAGACAAAGAGCTTGAACATAAAAAAAAATCTTTAAAGAAATCTGTAAATATTTATTGTATTCATATCGATAAAGAAGGTGCTGTATTACACTACAAAACCTCAACACAATGGTTCCATAAGTTTTTTGAAATTGTAAAGCACTAAAAAAGAAAGAATTTAGTATTTCTGCATATATTTAAAATGGTACGGCTACAAACGTAGCATGAATAGAAATTTAAAAATGCTTTAGATATAAATATAAGATAGTATTTTTAAAATTACTCAATCGGTTGAATTGGCAATGTTTACAAGCAAGATTTTACATGTACAGGGCTTTAGGTATCTCTCTTTCAACCTCTCGGGTGGTTAACCAGTCCATGAAACTGAACAACTTCCCCAAGGAACATAGGTCAAAATACGAAATCATCAAAATTCGTATTTTGACCTATGTTCCTTGGGAAAGTTGTTCAGTTTCATGGACTGATTAACCACCCGAGAGGTTGAAACAGATATACCTAAAGCCCTGTATATGTACTGTATAGTTAACAAACATAAGTATTCCATTTCATATCAACATTGTTAAAAACATTGAGAATTTAAAAAGTTTCAGTCCATTAAATCGGCAACGAGCACATGAATTACATACGAATAAAGAAAATATATAAAAATAATAGGTCTTTACCTATGAAATTGCCGTTTTTCATACAATATTTTTGGAAAACTGAATTTTCCATACTAACGCTTTTGGATTTTTCTCGGGAATGCGAAATCCAAATTCAGCAAAATTTTGTGGGAAGGTTTGGACAACATTAAGTTAATTTTCATCATACTTACTTTATTGAAAGTTGTAACTATAACAACGGTACAGCAAAGATAAGCAATGAAACGGGCAATAGATGAAACGAGCTATATTTGAGCTTCTTTTTCAGCAAATAAATCTAAAGTAAATATATATTAATTTTACTCAATATCTCCGTTTTATGGCCAAGGTTTTAAATAAAAAACAATTTTAGTAATAGCTGTTCAATCAAATAAATTATGAATAAAATAAAGCTTGAGAAAAAATCGGCAATTTCATAGGTAAAGACCTATTTATTATGTCTTTCTAATATAATGTCTGTAACTGTATGTCAATTTAAATTATTCAAACTACGCGTTTCTTCGTAGTTTAAAAACAAATTTGTTAACTATAGGGTGAAATTGAAAACATTTGTCAAACATTGAGGGATGAATCTACCCATGATATCGAACAACGTTTTCTATGGGACCAACTTTCCTACTAAAAATAAAAATCTGTTTTTCAATAGAAAAGTTCAATACCTACTCAACCAAAATGTATGGAACCACTGATTTTTATTATCTACTATATAAAAATAAGTCGGGTTTAACTTCCTGACGCTATAACTCCAGAACGTACGAACCGATTTCCACGGTTTTGCATTCGTTGTAAAGGTCTCGGGCTCCGTGAGGTTTATAGCAAAGAAAATGTTGGGCACGATATAACGTGTAGTCCACGCGGGCGGAGCCGCGGGCGGAAAGCTAGTTTAGTTAGAAAGTTGGTCCTATAGAAAAAGTTGTTCGTAACCATGGGTAGATTCATCCCTCAAAATATGTCGAATATTTTCAATTTCACCCTGTAGTTTTCCTAGTTTCTTTCACTTTTTATTACAGTGCTCCGTAAACCTTGTCTTAGCACTATTTTTGTTATTTATCTTCTATTTCTACTTGTGTAACCCCATCTAGGTTTCTCCTCGTGTCAGCGCCACGAACCCCTCTGGTTCTGGTTATACCGCGAACCCTGGCTATAACCCTGTCTATCATGCGAGTTGTAACCTTGGTTTTGGTTTTGATAACCTTGATTCGACTGACTGTGTTGGTTATAACCCTGCGAGCCATAACTCTGCCTGTTCTGATTATAACCCTGGTTATTATGTCTGTTCTGGTTATAGGATTGGTTTCCGTATCTGTCTGCGCCTGATTGGTTGTACCCAGAACGGTTTTGGCTCTGGTGTTGTGAGTTCTGGTTATAACCCTGGCTGTAACCCTGGTTATAGCTTTGTTGTTGCTGTTGGTGTGGTACGTACCCGCTCCTGTATGGGCCAGCCGAATAGGAGCGACCTGGAACAAAAGTAAAAATATTAAATACAAAATATTTTAAAAAATCCGACTAAAAAAACCTTTTAAAAGTAATAATAAGTAACAAAATGACGATTAATGCCTTTTAAAATTTTGATGATGAACGTCGTCGTGTCGGGGGATAACATATTATATGAAAATAAGCTACGCATTAATTCATTTTATTTTTTAAATAAACAGATATTCATTTAATTCATTTTCGAAAGACGAGCGGTCCACCAACCCTCATTGGGCCAGCGCGTGGTGGACTATGGCCTAAATCCCCTTCGTGTTTCGAAGGGAGGCCCGTGCCCCTCAGCGGGGACGTATATAGGCTGGTAAAAAAACCAGATATTAAGCCAATTAAAATTAGAAAATAAGGTTTGTATAATTGAGTTAAAAAGAGCAACCAAGACTGCACCTTTACAAATAAGCGCAAATTTAAAAATGCTAATGTAATTCAGTACTTTGAAAAAAAAAAAGAAAAAAAAGAATGAATTGTCTTTGTGTGTTCGATCCTACGTACGTGTAGGTGTGTGCGCACTTTAGACAAGACGTATGAATTAGTAATAGCGGATGAATTTGAACTCAAATACCAAAAGATACGAGTGCAAAAATCCCACTTGGGTCGCTCTTTTAGCCTCTAAATAGCAAACACTCTACTCAGGCTTAAAATTAAGCATCAAACAAAAGGCCTGCCGATCTCCAGCACTTGTAAACTCCACTTGGCAATAAAGGCTACGCATAAATATGTGACGTTCCAAAAAGGTACCTTGTGGACGGTTTTAGTTTTAAAGATCTGTATTTTTATCATATTATATCAGCACACTGCCATGTTCCACATTTCGGCTCCGTAGGTCATGACTGGTAGGACGCATTGATTAAAGACCTTGGTCTTTAGACACTGCGGGAGTGGCGACGAAAAGATATGACGCAGCTTCCCAAATGCTGCCCAGCCAAGCTGCACTCTTCTGGTGATGACCTAAAGAAGACCCCAGCCAGATGGACAGATGACCTAAAGAAGATAGCGGGTAGTGGCTGGATGAAAACAGCGGAGGATCGTGCAAAGTGGCGCACCTTGGGGGAGGCCTATGTTCAGCAGTGGACTGCAGTGGGCTGATGTGATGATATGATATCAGCACATGACCCTAGAACAGTCTTTCCCAACGTGGGCGATAACGCCCCCTTGTGGGCGCTGCAGGCCTAAAGGGGGGCGGTAAGAGACCCAGAAAAAAAAAGGGGGCGTTGTGTAGGGCTTTGGGGTCGATTTATAATTTCATCTACCTAGCTAGGAAGACTCTTAGATACCGACTGAGCTCTCGACTCTCGACTACATCTTGTGAAAATCAACTAATATTAATTATGATATAGCTCAAACTCGGTTCGATATAATAGACCGTGGGCAATCATGTTTTAACAAGTTTTTGTTAAATAATCCGATTTGTACATTCCTGTATCAATCGGCTGGTTCTATAATACTTGTTCTTGCTTGTCGAGTACGATTGGGCGTCGAATGAGATAAACGAGTTTATGCACGTTTGTCTTATTCCTGTTGGTGCGTGCTGCTTATGCAATCCTATATAAACGACGTAAATTTATTTTATTTTCATTTGCGGTTTCGCGCATAATAGATAAGCAGTACTTCATTATACCACTTACGTATTTCTCAAAACAAAACAATGTCGGAAGTAAAAAAGAAGAGACGGCAATACTCTGCGGAATATATTAAATTCGGATTTATTGAAAATCCCACAAACCCGTCGTCGCCTTTGTGTCTTCTATGTCTAAAAACATTTTCGAACGAAGCAATGAAGCCTTCAAGACTGCAAGGTCATTTGAATAAAATGCATCCAGATAAGAAAGACAAGAATGTAGCATATTTTCAAGACCTAGAGAAGAAGCATAATACTCAGCCAAGTGTATCAAAACTATTTTCGGCGGCTGCTAAGCAAGATGACGACGGACTTCGAGCTTCGTACAATATCCCTTTGTTAATTGCTCAAAAAGGCAAACCACACAACATCGGAGAAGAGTTAATTTTGCCAGCAATAAAGGAAGTAATAACTACTGTGCTTCATAAACCGGCCGCAGATATTATCCAAAAAATTCCTTTGAGTAATAATTCTGTGCAAAGACGAATTGATGAAATGGCTGAAAACATTGAAGAATCATTGTGCAATCATCTGAGGACTAGTCAATTCTCAATTCAGCTCGATGAGTCCACTTTACCAACTAATGAAGCGTTGTTGCTATCTTACGTGAGGTTTATTAAAGATGAGAAAATACGTGAAGAACTATTGTTTGCCAGAAATTTGGAGACAGATACAAAAGGCGAAACCATATTCAATACATTGGAAAAGTTTTGTGAAGAGAAAGAGATTCCTTTGAAAAATATTATACAAGTTGCTACGGATGGTGCTCCGGCTATGACAGGGCGCCATAAAGGCTTCATAGCGTACCTAAAAAATAAAATTCCAGATGTCCTTGCTATACATTGCGTTATTCATAGACAACATTTGGTTGCTAGAAACTTAAGTGAACGACTATTTCAATCACTGCAATATGTCATCAAAGCATTCAATAAAATCCGTAGCAGCTCTTTGAATGATAGATTATTTCATCAGCTTTGTGTTACTAATGACGAAGATTTCAACCGTTTGTTGCTTCATACTGAAGTTCGTTGGCTGTCAAGAGGCAATTGTCTGATTCGATTTTATAACCTGTTTGACTCTGTGATAGAGTTCTTGGAAACTAAAGATACAGAACTGCGCAACAAGCTCATAACATCAAAGAATGATATAGCTTACATGACAG
This sequence comes from Aproaerema taeniolella, assembly GCA_949987775.1. Taxonomy (NCBI): domain Eukaryota; kingdom Metazoa; phylum Arthropoda; class Insecta; order Lepidoptera; family Gelechiidae; genus Aproaerema; species Aproaerema taeniolella. The sequence continues at coordinate 1,209,790 of OX465262.1, read as the reverse complement.
ACCTGTATAAATTGTTCAACGACGTGAACCTCCAACTGCAAGGCGATGAACTAAATTTAATTAAAACAAAAAATGTCGTTGCTGCTTTCGCAGCCAAACTGCTTCTGCACAAAAAAAATATGGGCAGACGTGAGTTTCACAATTTTCCGAATTTATCAGTATCCTGCAGTAACGACGACTTGTTTGCCTACTGCCAACATTTGGAAAACCTCCACATTGACTTCACCGAACGATACCAGGACATTTTAAACTTGGAAATACCAGACTGGGTGTTGGATCCATTTTCAAATGTCAACATAGCAATGTCACCTCAGCTGGAAGAAGAACTTATAGAATTGACAACAAACGAAGAAATAAAAATCAAGTTCAAAAATGGATATCAAGAATTTTGGCTACAAAAACCGATCCTGCAATTGTACCCTGGATTGTGGTCAATTGTTCAACGATTCTTGATAGCATTCCCATCGTCATATTTGTGTGAACGTGGATTTAGTGCTGTGGCAACGCTGCTTACTAAAAAGAGAAAACGTTTGCGTGTTACCGAACGTGGCGACTTGCGGCTGTTTTTGAGTAAATTGGAACCTGATATCAACAAACTTATTGAACAGCATCAGATTCAACCTTCACATTAGTTTTTATATAAGAATTGATTATGTTTGTTTTATTTTCAATAAAAGATACTCTGTCCGAATACTATAAAGTTGCGTTTCAATAATCAGTTATAAGTACTTAGCGGTTTTTAAGTATGTTTAAAAAGGGGGGCGTTAAAAAATAATTTATTCTTAAAGTGGGCAGTAGACAAAAAAAGGTTGGGAACCCCTGCCCTAGAACAACCATCTATTTTTTAAACAATTGCCCTGACTTTGGTACGGGAGGCATTGATGCTAAATGTGGATTTACTCGAGCGTCGCGGAAACCTATTAGAATTGGTAGATTAGATTATAGGCAGTATAAATGGATGAAGATGTTTCCACTTTTAGCGGTGGAGGAAGTGTCTACAGATTTTCAAAATTGTAAAAAAAAAACAGTGACATGGAAATACAGAAGCGTGTCAGATTATAATATCTTTCATGCTCCAACATGTCTCTGATATGAAATTGCGTAATGAGGCAGCTATGCGGGAGGGGTGAAATTCGAAAAAAAAAATTACTCGAGTGCTTCAGATTTTCATAGGGCATGTTAATCGAACCCTACTGATGCTCCAATTTCTTAATCTGACGATTTGGAACTGACGCAAGCTCGCAACGAATTTTTGAAAATGTAAAAAAAAACCGCCATCTTGAAATACTTGAGCGCGTCAGATTAGCATACTGATGAAGCTTCATTATGATATCCTAGTAAATAAATAAATAAATGTCTTTCTTTAAGCATTACAGGGTCATTTGTTAGTAAAAGTAGTCTAAGACTTAAAATTATGTAAGTAAAAATAATGATGATAATTTAATTCAATTCAACCTAACATTATTACATTTGTTAATGAATTACATTTAATTAATTCATTTATACTAAGAAAATTAATATTAATAGTCAAACTGACCAACAATCTGACAATTATCTTGAGGGGTATCGTTAATATGACGATTTAAAATAAAAGATTTAAAAACAAGGTACCTTTTTCCCTTGAACGTCACTTAGGCCCGCACAGAAGGAAACTCAAGTCTTTATCTATACTTAAGTATTGATTGTCTCTTTCTCTCACTATGAAAATAACAAAGACGACTACTACTTAAATATACGGACCTTATAATCTCCACTCGACAATGAAAGGCTGCGCGTAAATATAAATACTTTGTTTGGTAGAGCTGGCGGTATCGATGGCTGAGCCCTCTTGGCTGGAATCCTTTTAAATCTGAACTTTGATGTCGGACCCTCGCTTCGGCTGCCACTGTGGCGTTAGGATTATGTAGGAGGTTTTGGAATAGAGTGCTAGATATGACATGACTTCTTTGAAATATTAATTAATTAATATTACGCACGACGAGGGATGTTGCTGAGTATCGCCTTGGTCTTTAGTTACGGATGCGTTTATGTTAGTACTTTTTTTACCTAAATAAAATTTGAAATATTTTAAAAATAATACGATTAAGTTTCAGTCAGGTACTTTTGTCCCTAGAATCCACTTCTCTTAGACCCGTATTACAGAAGGAAACTCAAATCTTGATCTATATTAAGTAAGTATTGATTGTTCCTTTCCTTCACTATCAGAATGACAAAGACGACTGCTACTCAAGTATAGAATAGATCAGACCTTAATCTTCGCAGCTCAAGTTTATCTTTAAAATATTTACTTAAAATACGTACTAAATTTAGTAACATTACCTTTAATTTAATTTGATAAGGAAATATAAATAATCAATAAGAACTAAATGTATCTGTCGAATACCGCACCAAGCAATTATTATTTGATAGCTGTGCAGGTCAAATTACTTAATCACTACTTTTCATTGTAAACCTCTCGACTTGTTACACTTTATCTTTTTAAGTACATTAGGGAAACCTCTTATTGGCTTCTGTTTTAGTAATAAGTTTCTACTTATATGTTATCAATGTAGCTGTTGGTTTTCTAATAAAGAAAAAATAAAAATAAAATAAAAACACAAACAAATCCGTCAAAAACGAAAATGTAAAGGCTACTACACACACGCTACATCCTCGTAAGCGACATTAGAGGCTCACAAAGCGAGCGATTAAACACTCGTGGAAGGTTTCTCGCTTCGAACCGAGCGATTTGCAAGCGGTTTTAAGCTGTCGAGTGCTATGCGCGTCTGAAACCTGAAAAGAGGTGTCCCGACTTTGTGGGATACGGCACTTTGTGTTACTGTGGGAATGGGTGTCGGCTTTTACTGTTTTTAAGACTGATCTGAGAGAACTATCGGCTCGAAGTCGGTTTTAAGTTACGTGAGACAACTAAAATCTTCGAAAATATTATTCAGTGAACCTTTTTTTAGATTTATTTTTTAAATAGCTTAATATTTTATATATTATAAATTATTAAAGAAAACGCCCCAAGTCGTACCATATGGGAAAGTGCTGGCGGCATTTCCACGTTGGTTTTATAATTAGAATTTTAGGCTTTCTTTTGGATCACCAATCAAGCCCTCTCCTACATACATACAAAAATTTAGTGGGCCTGTACCACTAAATTCGTCTTTTCGGATTTATGTACGGATTTCTAATTATCACTTGCTCAACGGTGAAGGAAAACATCGTGATGAAACCCGCCCGTCCAAGAAAAGTTTCGAAAGACGAGTGGTCCACCAACCCGCATTGGGCCAGCGTGGTGGACTATGGCCTAAATCCCCTGTTTCGAAGGGAGGCCTGTGCTCCTCGGTGGGGACGTATATGGGCTAATAAAAAAAAATATATTCTGAGAATCATTTAGATGAACCAATGTTTAGTGATGATAGGTTGTCAGCCTTTCAGCCCAGAAGCCTCACCATGGAATTCAGTGTTTTCACTTATGCCAATAAATAGTACTACAAGGAAATAAATAGTATCTCAAGAAATAGTAGCAAACGCGGTACATCAATATTACATTTTAAATTGGTGCCCAAAATGCGGCCAAATACTTCTTCCGAAGTATTAACTAATAAACGATTTATGGTTTTAATGGTAAGAAAGTAACATATACAAGTTTTACAGTGTAGTTAGTAGTTACAGCATAAAATTAGGAAAGCCTTTTGTACTCTATTAACGCACAGTAGCAGAAACTTCTATTAAAGATAATGCTACTTTAAATTTCGTACTGTCTCTTTCCGTTTTGGGGACGTAAACAAAGACAGCATTACATTCAAACACGCTTTAACTTTAATAAACTTCTGCAACAGAATGTTAGGCCCGTATTACACAAGGAAACTCAAGTGTTGCTCTATACTTAAGTATTGATTGTCTCTTTCACTCACTATCCTGACTATCCAAGGTCCTGACGGAAGATCAGCGCTGTAGTCTTTGTCTGCAGCATAATGCTGAGTCAGCGCCTCTTCACTCCTGTGACACTCAGTGTCGACTGATTCTTAGTATTTTTAATTTTGTTTTTATTTTATTTTTTAACTTTTTCTTATTGCTTTGTTTATGTGTTTTGATGTGTGTTATTGGAGTGAATAAAGCTGTTATCTATCTATCTATCAAAATGACAAAGACGACTGCTACCTAAGTATAGATCAGAGTCTGAGTCGCGTTCTGTAATACGGACCTTGGAGTCAATAAAGATTATTTTCAGTTTTCAAAATGTGTAAAGAACCTATAGCTATATCTCTAACTCCTCTCGAAAGCCGCGAGTGCGTAACGAGGCGCCGCCATTAGTTGCTATTGTGCTAGTTGGCGCCCAGCGTGGGGCTCCCACACTTATGCCTTAAGCTCTCACATTTCCTTACTAGTGTTACTTGCGCTTATATTTGTTAAGCTGCGGTTCAGACGATTGGCTTGCAAGTATTTTTTGTCATTTGTTAGAAACAGTAATAAGGCTTTCTAGTTATAAGGCCGCCTTGTTGTACTGTACACTACGGCATACAGGGCTTTAGGTATCTCTCTTTCAACCTCTCGGGTGGTTAATCAGTCCATGAAACTTAACAACTTTCCCAAAGAACATAGGTAAAAATACGAAAAAAAAATTTTGAGTTCCCATACATACTTCATCAGCATATAGCGCATTTTGTATGGGAGATCAAAATTTTTTTTCGTATTTTGACCTATGATTAACCACCCGAGAGGTTGAAAGAGAGATACCTAAAGCCCTGTATGTGTTGTGTTATGTAAACTAATTTTCAGGCTTTTAGACGTCGAATTCTACGTTTTTCATTCACTGCCAGATTCATCTAGCGATGCGGAAATAGTTACCCAAAATGCATCCAAAATGAAAAGATAACTTTCATATTATATGTCACTCTCACACAATGGATGAAAGCGTTTAAATACAGGCGCTGAATACCCGTTTATTTCAAAAAACTTCAAAACCTAAAAAGGGTAGCAAAAATCTTTGCACCTTCCAAAACTCGATGCCTCGTGCAGACGTAAAAAGTGTAAAAAATGTCGAGGTGGCTGCAGACATAATAGGCATCTAATGGGAGCGCGCGACGTATCATAAAGCGGCGCAAATAGCGGGCCCAAATTATAAGGGAAAGTGGTGGGGGTGGCTTATACCTTATAATTAATTAGTGCATCTGGTAAAATCAGGTTTTTGCGGGTAGATATGATCAAAAGGTCTAAGCTTGACAATTTGAACTTATTTTTAAACCCCGACGCAAAAAGATAGGTGTTAAAAGTTTGACCGCTCGCTATGTGTGTCTTGTCTGTGCCACCGTAGCTCTTAAACGGGTAAACCGATTTGGATGCTGCTTTCTAGAGTTATAGGCGATGGTCGAGGTGGTACAACATTTATAATTCTAAATCAAAAGTGTCATGGTCAAATGGTCCAACTCTAGTAATCAGTTGCACAGTTTGACATCTTTCCAAGTGAAAATTTCACATATCATTACATACTTTACATATTTAATAGAGCTGCGCATTAATCTGATTTTTTCATATATTTTTTTTGGTATCTTTGAAAAACTGTTGTTTCATATAATTAATTGGTAATACACCACTGTGTTCTCTGCCCACCCCGACAGCTAACAAAGATTTAACTTTAAGTAAGTTTCAACCCAAAACATCAAGAATTTCCTTCCTACTTCACCCGCCGACTTAGCTAAGCTACCTATTGATTTCCGTGTGCCTTTAAGCCCCACGGAGTCCGTGTCCGGGCCCTTGAGCACGCACGGCTCACTAATTATCCCTGCATCCCCACAGCCTCTGGAACGCTCGAGAGGACACCGTGTCTCAGTCATTATTATTTTTTTTAAGACTTCCTTGTTGTAAAGCTGTGAAGTTTAGATTCTTTAAGACTCGCAGTTTCTCATAGTCAAATTCAAAAGTGTTTATTTAATTGAAAAATCAAAATTTTACTTGAACACGTAAATATAGTAAACTAGCTCTCCGCCCGTGTGGACTACAGGTTAAATCGTGCCCAACTATGGGATAAAATGTAGCCTATGTCCTTTCCCAGGCTCTAACCTATCTCTGTACCAAATATCATCAAAATCGGTTCAGTTAGGCGTGAAAGACGGACAGACAGAAAGTTACTTTCGCATTTATAATAATAGGTCTTTACCTATGAAATTGCCGAATTTTTTCTCAAGCTTTATTTTATTCATAATTTATTTGATTGAACAGCTATTACTCAAATTTTATTTAAAGCCTTGGCCATAAAACAGAGATTTTTAGTAAAATAATTACATATTTCTTTGGATTTATTTACTAAAAGTGAAACTCAAATATAGCTCGTTTCATCTGTTCCCCGTTTTATTGTTTATTTTTGCTGTGCCTTTGTTACAATTACAACTTGCAATAAACTAAGTATGATGAAAATTAATTAGTGTGGTCTAAACCTTTTCACATAATTTTGTTTTTGGATTTCCCAATCCTGAGAGACGTTATTATGAAAAATTCAGTTTTATAAAAATATTGTATTTATAAAACGGCAGTTTCTAACCTAACTTATTATTTCTTTTTCTCTAATGGTTCTATAGAACAAGGTAACAAGACTATTTAATAAATAAATTGGTGAACCAAGTAGGTGATAAAATCCTTCATTTCTGCTACTTTACGGCTTGCTTGAACTATATTGCCGTTTCAGCACGGACGATGCGAAACTACCGTCCATTTCTGCGGTTTTAATTATCTATAGCTGTGCTGCAGCTTTGTTCACAGATGATGATAAAATGATGCTCACAAATTGTCAGAAATTCATGACAAACATTACATGGAACTTTTTTGGAAAATTGATTTACGATGGGTTTGCCTGGAAGAAATCCCCTTGTGGGATAAGTCCGCCTTTGTACTGTTTTTCTTATAATCTGTCTTGTGTAAGTTTTGCTCATGTACATACAATAAAGAATAAATACATACATACATATCTACATACGATTTGTACTGTGACTCTGAGTGAATTAAGGTTGGAAAAAAATAAGTTTTTTTTGTTCTACTGAAGTCAGTTCTTTAGAACAAATAGGAACTATCCGGAAAGTTAGATACACTCACGTCTATGATCCCTAACGGGGTAGGCAGACCATCTTGTGGTCCTAGAACCACTTGATGCCACGTTTGATATACATTCTGAGGGTTATCAGATAGTACACGATGAATAGTGGTGAGAGGTTTTCAGCCTTTCGCCTACAATATACAAGCAAAAGCCTCGAATCCCAATTACTGACTTCTACAGTATGCCTGGAAAGAGTTGGCAGCTGGCTCGTTCTAAGATTTTCTTAGTCCAACGGGGAAGAATACCAAAAATTTGTATCCGGAAAGTTGGTTCAGTTCCCTAATTCGCTTTCTTCTTTCCGCTAAAAAAATCGAGTCAGGTCTCAGACACAGTAGTCTATACCGCGTCAGAAAATAAAATCGATTTTAAGTATATTTGTACACACGTCAATCGAAAAGTCAAATAAACGAATTCAATTAAAAACGTCCTGATTTGAGGGCGGTTATAGAGACACGTGGCGCCCCTTAGCGAGGGAAAAATAAATATAAAAAAATAACGACACAATTTTAAACCTTACTACTCAGGTTTAGAAGTCACGAGGTTCTAATTTGAATTTGATTGAAGTACTAATAAACAGGAATTAATTGGATGCCTTGTCATGATTTTGACTTAAAAAACGGAACACAACTTGTTTTTTTAAGCTAGATTTTTTTTTGCCATGGATAAGCGATGCAAAGTATGGTAAGAAAACTGCTCATTTTAAAGTGAATGTCATCTAAATATATAAAAGGAGAAACTGACTGACTGACTGACTGACTAGACATATCAACGCACAGCCTAAACGGCTAAACGTAGGCACTTGAAATTTGGAAGGGACGTAGCTTAGGTACCGTAGAGGTGCACTAAGAAAGGAATTCCCGAAATTCCCACGGGAACGGAAATTAGCGGGAAAATCCTTTTGTATGAAAAATCTAAACCCCTTAAGTCCGACGCTTGAAATTTGGCATGCAGGTACCTTAGTAAACTTAAAGCTTAGTTGCAACAAGATATTGCAAAACTCCCACGGGAACGGGAGTTAGCGGGAAAAAACTTTTGTATGTAAAAATCTAAATCTTAAACTAAATCAATATTTAATAAACTAAATGAAGGTCCATTAATGGACCGTCAATAAAGTGTAATCTGTTCAAAAGAAAAAATTAAACCGCAAACGAAGTTGCGGGCATCAGCTAGTCAGCCCATATACGTCCCCACGAAGGTTCACGGGTGTCCCTTCGAAGCAGTAAAGGGGGTTTAGACCTTAGTCCACCACGATGACCCAATGGAGGTTGGTGGCCCGCAAATTCGAAAATTCAATTTTCTCAGACGGGCAAGTTTCATCACGATATTTTCTTTCACCGCTGAGTCAGTGATATTATTGAACCAGGATGCCTTTAAGTACTTAGGTTAGCGTACGACCTAAATTTCGAAGAGTCTGATGAAATTTGGCCCAAAGGTTCATTTTATAACGTACCTAGACAAGGATTTTAAGAAATTCCAACGGGAACAAAGTCTTACGCTTCCTCTAGTTACTTATATCATAAAAAAATTACATTAGTATCAAAATGTTTCTTGTCTAGAAATAAATCTAAAACTTAACTCGCGTCTTTTATTTTACTTTGGCAAATTACCGTACACTTTAAAAAAAAGAAAATTCGCATCTTAAAAAGGCTTAACCAAAAGATATCTTCAAACGGATTATCTTAAAAAGTATCTAAAAGCGTATTACGTCACCTCAGCATCACCTGGACAAAAAAACGCAAAAAATCAATAAAATAAAAAACGCTCCCGACAATGTAGCGCAAATCCTCTCCTGCCGGATAATAGGAAGCACTTGAGCCGATCGACCCGTTATTTAAAAAAAATGGGGAAAAAATTCCCCTTTGTGTTGGCAGCCCTCGTGTAATTATTATTTTCGTAGTTGGCGACACTGGCGCGGACAATAGCGTCCCTTCGCACTTCCTGTTTGCCTTCGCGCGCTATTACACGTCAATGCCTACGACGATAGGCCAATTTGAATTTCGAATTTAGAATAATGGATTCCTTTCACAGACGGAGATTGGCTGTAATTTTGTTTTCTTAAATCTAATGGCTGGTAGGTGGATATAATGCTAGTGTTGATGTTTTGCATTAAGTTTTTCTTTTGTATAATCTCCTTTGACGGTCCGAGGATAGGCTTTTGTTGCGCAATGTCGGCTTTAATACAGATTTCTTTTTAATGTCCTTTTGTATTAAGTAGGTAGTCAATTTTTAATTGGTATCATACTATGTATATTATAAAACAAAGTCCTCCCGCGTCTGTCTGAACGCGATATACTCAAAAAATACTGAACAGATTTTCAATCGGTTTTTACCAATAGACAGAGTGATCCATAAGGAAGGTTTATGTGCTTGATTCATTCCCAAAATTCCAACGGGAACGAAGTCCTGGGCGGGAAGCTAGTGATAAAATAATACAGAGTATAGGAAATCAGCTTAATATCCTTACATAGTATAAAAGGAAGTCACGCTCAGCGTCTGCTAACTTCTCGGATTTTGAAATGTTTTTCACGATCATACATACATATGCTCACGTTTATAATCCCTATCAGGGTAGGCAGAGCATCAGTGGTTAATTTGACATCAAATTTAAGCGTTGTAAGATAAAACATGATGTATAATAGTGAGATAGCCCAGTTGGTAATGAGCCAGACTTGTAATCCGAAGGTCGCGGGTTCAAAACCTGGTGCGGGCCTGTACCACTAAATTCGTCTTTTCGGATTTATGTACGGATTTCTAATTATCACTTGCTCAAAGGTGAAGGAAAACATCGTGATGAAACCCGCTCGTCCAAGAAAATTCATTTTCGAAAGACGAGTGGTCCACCAACCCGCATTGGGCCAGCGTGGTGGACTATGGCCTGAATCCCCTTCGTGTTTCGAAGGGAGGCCCATGCCCCTCTGTGGGGACGTAAGTATATGGGCTGGCAAGAATAGTGAGAGGTTGTCGGCCTTTCGCCCATTATACAGCAAAACCCTAGCGTCCTATTTATTAACTTTTTACAATATAGAAGAGTTGGCTGCTGGTGTATTCATATTTTTTATTTCACTTCCAGTCCAGCGTGGAAGAAATATCATCACGTTTTATTTCACGGCAATTCCGGAACATACAAAACTATAATATGTACTTTTTTATCAGCCCATATACGTCCCCACCTCAGGGCACGGGCCTCCCTTCGAAACACGGGGATTTAGGCCATAGTCCACCACGCTGGCCCAATGCGGGTTAGATGTAGTGCTAAGCCGGGGCGAGTCGCTAGTAAAACATTAAGTTTTTTTTTTATATTAAAAATGGGTTCGCTCTTGACCACAATCTAGCTTAGGGCAAAGATGTGGTCGAGGATGTAGCGAGCTCACCCAGAAGAAGCCTATTCACTCGCACTTTAAAGATATTTGGGTTGTATGAACTCGGAAATACAGACGCCGGCAGGGAATTCCACTCCCTGGCAGTGCGCAATATAAAAGATGAAGAATAGCGCTCAGTACGTATCCGAGGGATATCGACAAGATAAGGGTGGTACCCCGCAGTGCGTCTGGACGTCCGATGGAAAAAAGGGGCAGGCGGAATGAGCTCATGTAGCCTCTGAGCACACTCTCCGAAGTACATCTTATAAAAACACATAGGCAAGCTACTTTGCGTCTATGAGCTAGGCTTTGTAGCTTATCCTTAACCAGCTTTTTATCACCAATAAGCCTCCTGGCTCTGCGATCCACCGAGTAAATAAGCGATCCATAAGTTAATTTCCATAAAGTGTCATAAACAAAAAAACTTGTTTAATAATATACAGGGTGTAAAAAAAAGCTTAGCAAAAACTGAAACCCTGGACTCAGACAATCATTTTGAATGATTTTCCAGTAGATTTTTCTCCGGAAAATTTTAATTTTTTTTTCATGTTTTTTAATATTTTCTGCTTACTTTTTTTATTATTTAATCAAATATATTCCATTTTTAATAAAAAAAAACGATCATAACAACGTAAAACACGAAAACCAGCAATGTACATCGTACTCCTATAGTAAAGCGGCGCGGAGGAATCGCGCGCGGGGCGCGTTTTCACGATACGTTGCGTAGCGCCAAAGTAGGTAAATAATGAAAACTCCTTAACATGACGTTTCCGGGAAAAAATAAATACTTGTATCTGATGATATGGGTAGACTCCACAATTTAAGTATTTGCTAAGCTGTCTTTTACACCCTGTATATTTTTAAAATATTGATCAGCAAATTTGCCAATAGCACCCTCCCACAAGAATGCAGTGGTCACAAGTGTCAATTAGATATCGCAGCCGCCGGCAACGTCACGTGTCCTCCCCTTCCTTATAGCGTAGGTATCATCAAGTACAGAGAACAGCGCATCAGGTTACTCCATTTCCGTTGCAAAACCGCTCTTATCGCAAAAGCACAGAGTGAACGCGTGTGGTAGGTAACCTAATGTGCGGCCCTCCGTATATGAAAAACTTGACTAACCCTGGTGTCAGTAGTTTTCAAACAGCCAAACAACCTCTGACTTGGTTTAACGATTGATTTATTGTGTATGTGTTGAATTATTTATGAATAGAATAGAAAAATCTTTATTTTATAGGACATTCAGGATGTCACTTAAAACAAGTCAAGTTTACATGAATTACATACAAACGTACATTAACGATTTAAATACATACATACGGATTCGTTCTGTTGACCCTACTGACTCTTCGCCTATTCGCAAAGGTGCAGTCTTCCTTAGAGAAGAACAGGCAAGAAACTCTGAGGTTGCTCTTTTAAATCGCATTACAAATTTTCTTATTTACTAATTTTAACTAAATCTGAAATAACTCTAGAGCTGAGCAGTTCATTCCCTTGGCTGCCTGTCTGACAGATAATCAGAAATTTTGTAATAGCCCTTTTTGCAAAGTTTTTTTTTTTAATTACTGTCTTAAATTTGTCCAAAGGTAAATTTTGAATACACATGGCTTGGTTAGATGAGTAATTTTCTTAGTTTTTCTTTACCACTAGGTTTTGGTCCAATTAGAAACGACCCTGTATTATTGTGTAATTTGTAGAAAAAGAAATGGTTCGGTCTTGACCACAATCGAACTCTGGAGTAAAGATGTGGTCGAGGATGTAGCGAACTCACCCAGAAGATGCCTATTCACTCGAACTTTAAAGAGATTCGGGTTGTATGAGCCCGAAAATACAGACGCAGGCAGAGAATTTCATTCCTTAGTCGCTGCTTTAACGCTTGTGTAGTGTACACTTCTTGCGAACTTGAAATATTAAAGACTATTTTTCCGCCAGGACTTTGTAAGAATTTGGGAAAATTGTATAGCCTATGTGTTAACCCACGGTGTCAGCTACCTTCATACCAAATGTTAGCGTGAGCGTACATCCATACTTCAACCGTGTGGTGATCGGTTGAGAATAACACCACCCCATCTCTTTCCGTGGGTGTCGTAAGAGGCGAATAAGGAAACACAAATGAGACCTGCCTCCTAGTAATCCATCCCAGGTGACGACACTTCATTTTTTTTCTGAATCTCCTATGGTCTCATGCGGTTTGGTAGGCTCTGTAAAGGGCCGTCTGGTTCGCGACCACCCTCCTATCGAAGTCCGACGCCAAACAGCTTGCTGTGTTCCGTCGGTGCGTGGGAGTACCAGTGCGTTTATAGGCATTTTCTGGGTTAACTCGCTCCATCGTCGATCTCATCTTTGACTTTTATGGTCAAGATTGAGGTCAAGAGTTAACCCATCTCATAATAATAATAAAAAAAACCTTCGCGTTGATAATATTAGTAAGGATAAGGAATAGCGCGAATAGAATGAAGTCCCGGACGTGGACACTATGTTTTACATGAATATACGCTATGCGTCAGTCCTCACACAACGTCAAGTTCTTTGATTCTTTAGCAGCTACCGAGTGCGTGCTACACACAGCGCCATCTATTGGATTTGCACCGTAGTAAGAGCCTAACTTGGTTTGTAATACATATTTAGTTCACGGTGCAACCGATAGATGGCTTGTATAAAGAACGCTGTAAACGAACATAGTTAATAAAGCGCACTGTAAACGCGTTTATAACGGCTTTATAAGCTCTGTACCGGGGGCTCTCGGCCTCTTTCGTTGCCAACCATTGAGCAATAAACACTCTCTAAATTCGATCAAAAATTTTCATTTCCCGGGTCCGCCAGTGCGCGATTTCAAACCACTGGTTTTATGAATTGCGACCTGCTATGGAAGCAAGTTTAATTACGAGTTTACGTAAAATGTATTTGCTGCGAAGAAGTTTTATAAAAAATATATTTTATGAGCTAAAGAGATACCTCAATAATTGACCTAAGTTTTTGTTTGTTTTGGTTTGTAAACAGCTTTGTTTATCACGATGTATGTTCATTCATCCTTTTGGCTTTCAATCTCGAACTGGTGCCCACAGCCACGTTATAAATAAATAAATAAATAAATTCTTTATTTCTTTTTATAAAGGTAACCTTAAAACTAGTGCCTAGCTCATCGCCTGTGTCAGGAGTCACCGCTCTTCCATTACTAACAAACATCTAAGTAAACATTATAACTTATTAATAGTACTAACAAATATTAACAGCATATAAAATGATCTTGTTTGAATGTAATAAAACTAAAATAATCTTACTTGTGGAGCGTTGTCCCATTTTCTCATATAGCTTTGTCTCTGTTTCTCCTAAAGTAAAGTAATCTTAATATTCAAATTCAAAATGATGTTTCCAATAAGTCAATAAGTCAGCAAAGGTGCAGTCATCCCCCGAGAAGAACAGACAAGAACCCCGAGTGTTGCTCTTTAAAAAAAATTACAAGTTTTCTTATTTCCTACTTTCACTGTGTTTTGTAAGACATGATAGTAAGCCCCCGGAACTTTACCTCTAGTTTACATCTAGTAATAAGATTTGATTGTCGACTTCTGTCCATCTTAATAAATAAATAAAAAAAGAGTTAAAGACATGAAATACAAAAAAGATTTTTTTAAATTAGTAAAATTATTAGCATCAACAGATTATATCCATGCCGTTACCTAGACCTAGATTCAATAATCTTGACGAAAAGACTGAAAATAAAATAAAGTGGTAGTACATACCATGATTGTTCTGCTGTGGGGGGGGTACGTTCCCGTAGGCGCGGTCCTTGGGGATGTGGTGCCCCAGCATGCGGTGGCCGGCCGCTTCCAGCGACGCCACCGTGTTAGACCGGACCATACCTACACATAACAGCAGCGTTAGATAATGTTAAGGCGACTACAGCACCCGATAAAGGCAGCACACATAGGAATAGTGCCATCTCCGTCTCACAACAGGCCTGGGCCGGCAGTGCGAACAGTGTCGATACACGAAGTTTACGAACTATGAAAGCGTGCGTGCGTAAAAACATGTTCGAAAGTTAGAAAAATAAGATTTATGGAAAGGTAACAGCTTAAATCAAAAAATGCGTTAACTACTTATCGAGAGTGTTCAATCACGAACATTTTGATAGCAAATTCAAGTTCATGTGTGCATTTTACTATCGTTTTTACAGCTTAAAAGATACACAATATTGGGTATTTAGAGGTGACTTTGTGAGCTTTTTCTATCGAACCAAAAGTGCTGAATCATTTTTCAGCAAACTACTTATCTAGTTTATGTCCTGAATATTCCCGTAGTATTTTTTTTCTTCGATTTAATGCAGTGCGTCACGCTTATCTTCGCATCATAGAATCGTAATTTAGGTGCTATAGTCGCCTTAAGTGATTACAGAAAAAAATAAATTTTTAAACTATTTTTTAACTCTATAAAAAAGAGGGGTATAAAACAACTAACACCTAGATATAGCAGACGCTACGAAATATGTAAATAAATTATAAGTACTAGAAAGTATTGAATTAAAATTATTAATGTACGATAAAAGGTTTCAAATTAGAACGGTTTTTCCGTCCAAAAACGTCATATGAGAAAAGTTGTTCAGTAGCATCACTTCCCGATAAAGGCAGCACACATAGGAATAGTGCCATCTCCGTCTCTCAACAGGCCTGGGCCGGCAGTGCGAACAGTGTCGATACACGAAGTTTACGGACTATGAAAGCGTGCGTGCGTAAAAACATGTTCCCTAAACTTTTGATAATTTAAATTTACTTCATATTAGTAAGAGAGGCCTGTGACGTGACCCTCGGTGGGGAATTAATGGAACAATATTCATGTTCATCTATTGATATAAAAAAAAAAAACAAACAAACAACAACACACGCTCACGTCTATCATATCGGGGTAGCCAGAACATCAGTGGCAAAGACCTATATCGAGATAGACGGTAAAAGTTTCCCTACCTTGCGTGTAAAAAGTGTGATCCACGGTCACAGTTTTGTCCGACTCAAGTCAGTCCGCTTGAGACTTATGCCGTAAATGATAATCGATTTTAATCGGATTTACATTATTGTTTTACTTAATTAAGCGCCTTTGAATCGTTTCCGCGCGGTCTTGATTTCCCATCGCTAAATCTCGCTCGTGACGTCATCTTAAGTACGAAAAATTCGACACGCTAAGTTCTCATACAGTTTGAAGCGCTCTTTTCGTCTATCTCGATATAGGTCTGTGATCAGTGATTTTAAAACGATTTTATGCCACGTTTGACAAAATAAATTAGTAAAAAACAATTCTCTTACCAATCTGCGGCCTCCAATTCCTGTTTTGCTGGTGGTTTAAGTCGCCCGGTTTGAGCACCCGACCCGGCTGCTCTGCGTTCTTAAGCCGACGCGCCGGGAAGATGAAGTCTTCAGGATATTGTGGGTCTACGAAACGCACGCAGACGATCAGGTTGCCCAGCACTGGGCGTAGGCCGATCACTGGGGATGGGAGCTGCCTGTGGGTGGAATAGGCTAATTTAATTTATGCTTTTTTTTTACCAGCCCTTATACGTCCCCGCCGAGGAGCGTGGGTCTCCTTTCGAAACACGAAGGGGATTTTAGGCCAAAGTCCACCACGCTGGCCCAATGCGGGTTGGTGGACCGCTCGTCTTTCGAAAATGAATTTCGAGATGTTTTCCTTCACCATTGAGCAAGTGATAATTAGAAATCCGAACATAAATCCGAAAAGACGAATTTAGTGGTACAGGCCCGCACCAGGATTTGAACCCGCAACCTTCCGATTACAAATCTGGCTCATTACCAACTGGGCTATCACCGATTTAATTTATGTATGTAAACTCTTTATTGCATTATATTGGGCCAGCGCTCATTTCGTCTCTGCAACATAGGCAGCACAGTGCAGCACTTTGTTTTTTTGTATGTGTTTTTGTGATCGATTTTTTGTGTGTATGAGCGTGCGTACGTGTTTATATTAGGGGGTAAGTACATGTATGTGTGTAAATGGTGTGTGTGTACGTGCGTGCGTGCATGTGTGTGTCTGTGTGTGTGTATGTCAATAAGTTAAAACCCCTACACATGCAGTCTGCCCCCCTCTGTATGTGTCTGTGTGTGTATGTATGTACATCCTCACCCGGCCTGCTGTACGCAGTCTGCACTGAGCAGTACGTCCCCCCGCCCCCCTCTGTATGTGTCTGTGTGTGTATGTATGTATATCCTCACCCGACCTGCTGTACGCAGTCTGCACTGAGCAGTACGTCCCCCCGCCCCCCTCTGTATGTGTCTGTGTGTGTATGTATGTATATCCTCACCCGACCTGCTGTACGCAGTCTGCACTGAGCAGTACGTCCCCCCGCCCCCCTCTGTGTGTGTCTGTGTGTGTATGTATATCCTCACCCGGCCTGCTGTACGCAGTCTGCACTGAGCAGTACGTCCCCCCGCCCCCCTCTGTATGTGTCTGTGTGTGTATGTATGTATATCCTCACCCGACCTGCTGTACGCAGTCTGCACTGAGCAGTACGTCCCCCCGCCCCCCTCTGTGTGTGTATGTATGTATATCCTCACCCGGCCTGCTGTACGCAGTCTGCACTGAGCAGTACGTCCCCCCGCCCCCCTCTGTATGTGTCTGTGTGTGTATGTATGTATATCCTCACCCGGCCTGCTGTACGCAGTCTGCACTGAGCAGTACGTCCCCCCGCCCCCCTCTGTGTGTGTATGTATGTATATCCTCACCCGGCCTGCTGTACGCAGTCTGCACTGAGCAGTACGTCCCCCCGCCCCCCTCTGTGTGTGTCTGTGTGTATGTATGTATATCCTCACCCGGCCTGCTGTACGCAGTCTGCACTGAGCAGTACGTCCCCCCGCCCCCCTCTGTGTGTGTCTGTGTGTGTATGTATGTATATCCTCACCCGGCCTGCTGTACGCAGTCTGCACTGAGCAGTACGTCCCCCCGCCCCCCTCTGTATGTGTCTGTGTGTGTATGTATGTATATCCTCACCCGGCCTGCTGTACGCAGTCTGCACTGAGCAGTACGTCCCCCCGCCCCCCTCTGTATGTGTCTGTGTGTGTATGTATGTATATCCTCACCCGGCCTGCTGTACGCAGTCTGCACTGAGCAGTACGTCCCCCCGCCCCCCTCTGTGTGTGTCTGTGTGTGTATGTATGTATATCCTCACCCGGCCTGCTGTACGCAGTCTGCACTGAGCAGTACGTCCCCCCGCCCCCCTCTGTATGTGTCTGTGTGTGTATGTATGTATATCCTCACCCGGCCTGCTGTACGCAGTCTGCACTGAGCAGTACGTCCCCCCGCCCCCCTCTGTATGTGTCTGTGTGTGTATGTATGTATATCCTCACCCGGCCTGCTGTACGCAGTCTGCACTGAGCAGTACGTCCCCCCGCCCCCCTCTGTATGTGTCTGTGTGTATGTATGTATATCCTCACCCGGCCTGCTGTACGCAGTCTGCACTGAGCAGTACGTCCCCCCGCCCCCCTCTGTATGTGTCTGTGTGTGTATGTATGTATATCCTCACCCGGCCTGCTGTACGCAGTCTGCACTGAGCAGTACGTCCCCCCGCACCCCTCTGTATGTGTCTGTGTGTATGTATGTATATCCTCACCCGGCCTGCTGTACGCAGTCTGCACTGAGCAGTACGTCCCCCCGCCCCCCTCTGTATGTGTCTGTGTGTGTATGTATGTATATCCTCACCCGGCCTGCTGTACGCAGTCTGCACTGAGCAGTACGTCCCCTCGCACCCCCTCTGCCCGGAAGGGGTACGCCTGCGCACTCCGTATGAGGGCCCGCGTGTCTTTGCCCGCTGCGTCGTAGAGCCCCAGTAGGAACGAGTAGCTCGTGTTGCCTGGAGACACGTATAGCCGGTCGTGGCCGCGGATATTGCGTTGTTCTGTACAAATAGGTAGATACGGACTTTAATTCCATCACAGTACACACTTACAAAGAGACAATCACAAAAGCAACAATAGAGTTAAACAACAAAACAAACAAGGAAATAAAGAACAAATAAACGTCAAAAATAGCTAAGTAACACGTAAGATAAGCACAGAGACATAGAACGTTATAACATAGAGAAATACGCTATAATACGTTAACATTTCTACAGATAAAACAAAGAACCGGCTACATCCATACTAATATTATAAATGCGAAAGTAACTGTATGTCTGTCTGTCTATCCGTCTTTCATCAAGTCTTATTGAGTACTTGAAATCTAGTACTCAATAAGACTTCACTGTCGTGAGAGTTGATTATTAATTACTAGCTTTCCGCTCGGGACTTCGTTCCTGTGGGAATTTGGGAAAATCATGTACCCTATGTTTATCACGGATAATGTAGGATTCTAATGGTGAATGATTTTTTTTTTAATCGGTCTAGTAGTTTCGGAGCCTATCTTCTAAATATGTATATAAAAGGAGAAACTGACTGACTGACTGACTGGCATTTCAACGCACAGCCTAAACGGCTAAACTTAGGCACTTGAAATTTGGAAGGGAAGTAGCTTAGGTACCGTAGAGGTGCACTAAGAAAGGAATTCCCGAAATTCCCACGGGAACGGGAATTAGCGGGAAAATCCTTTTGTATGAAAAATCTAAACCGCTTAAGTTAAGACGCTTGAAATTTGGCATGCAAGTACCTTAGTAAACTTAAAGCTTAGTTGCAACAGGATATTGCAAAATTCCCACGGGAACGGGAGTTAGCGAGAAAAAACTTTTGTATGTAAAAATCTAAATCTTAAACTAAATCAATATTTAATAAACTAAATGAAGGTCCATTAATGGACCGTCAATAAAGTGTAATCTGTTCAAAAGAAAAAATTAACAAGCAAACGAAGTTACGGGCATCAGCTAGTTCAATACAAACAAATAATCAAATCTTTCCTCTTTATAATATTTTAGTATAGAAGACAAAATCTGAAATGTAGGAGCTGATGTTTGAATTTGATTGACTTTGACAAAATGATCTCGTATTGCTAAAAGGCCGCCAGTTCAAAATGCAACGCAATAGAAATGAACACTCCTACCTATACAAATAGGGTTCAATTTTCCTAGTGTTGTTTCGGAAGTATATACTAATATGAGAGAGAAGTATTTTTGCGTATGCTATAGGCGGCTGGTGTAATTTCACGAGATATAATTCTGAGATTTATAACTTCTTTGATCGAGTGTCGATACCACTCAACCAAACCAGCCGTCATATGTATTTATTTACAAGAGGGAGTCCTGTAGACCACTATTTAAACAATTAAACATATATTTTTTTTTTTTTATTATAAGATGGGTTAACTCTTGACCTCAATCTTGACCATAAGGTCAAAGATGAGGTCGACGATGGAGCGAGTTAACCCAGAAAATGCCTATAAAGGCACTGGTACTCCCACGCACCGACGGAACACAGCAAGCTGTTTGGCATCGGACTTCGGTAGGAGGGTGGTCGCGAACCAGACGGCCCTTTACAGAGCCTACCACACCGCGTGAGACCATAGGACGACACCTCAGATTCAGAAAAAAATGAAGTGTCGTTGCCTGGGATGGATTACTAGGAGGAAGGTCTCATTTGTGTTTCCTTAGTCGCCTCTTACGGCACCCACGGAAAGAGATGGGGTGGTGTTATTCTCAACCGATCACCACACGGTTAGACTTTACCAAATATTGACTTTACCATCAATGTACATTTTATGAAGTTTGTGTGTTCACCAAAAATAACCTTCAATTGTTCTTAAAGAATGGTGAGGTGTGTGCATTCGCAACCCGGTATCCCAATCGTTTAGTAGCGCCTTCCTGCTCTACCACAACTTGTCATCGAAACTGATACCTAATGTCGATAAAATTGTATAATAGATTACCAGATAGCATAAGAGATTTATCATCAAAAAATTCAAAACGGAGCTATATAAGTTTCTTTGTGACAAATGTTTTTATAGTGTAGACGAATTTATGGCATATAATATTTAATGGAATATGTATTTTTAATTCATTTTGACATTTTAAAATTATGATTGTTATCTCAATTTTTTTTAATTATCTCACATTTTGACATTATGATTCTCTTCCTGCCTTGACATATATATTTAAAATAGTATTTTAATTTTAATCCTACTGCATACCGTTCAAATGGTTACATGTGTGAATCTGCCTATCATATACCACCAATGTACTGTACCACATTTATTGCAAATAAAGAATATTTCATTTCATTTCATTTCAACAAAAAAGAGTATATGTATTCATCATCATCATATCAGCCTATTGCAGTCCACTGCTGAACATAGGCCTCCCCCAAGGTGCGCCACTTTGCAGTGGCGCACCTTGGGGGAGGCCTATGTATATGTATTAATTAATTTATTTATTGTACAAAACCAACAGCTTAATTACAAGACATGTAAAATTAATAGCTAGCTTAGGTCTAATTGTAAAGCCAATTACAGGTTTTCTACTTTAAACAGGAGGTGGAAAACATTTGCAAACCTAGTACAGTTACCAACGAGTATAATTATTAGCAAAATTAAATTACCGTATAAATTATTACTGTATAAAGCACGAGCAATGACACTGGATTGAGTTTCCTATCGGTATTTAGATTTAAATACATCAGTTATCTTTATTTAGTGTTAATAAGATTTTGTTTAGTTTAAGGTTCTGCCTATCTTGTTCAGCGAGAAACTGACTTACTCTCAGCTTGTAAGGTCCTTGTAATAAAGGTCTTCTGCTTTGAAAAGCCTTGTTTACGCTTTGTCACGCGAATGTCTTTCTCAACCTAACTTGTTCAAGATATAGCGTAAAGGTGACTTACTCTCAGCTTGTGTGAGTTGCTCGTAATAAGGCTCCAGTGCCTTGAAGAGCCGCGTTTCGTCCACAAACGGTAGCAGGGCTACGCCTTGCCACGCGAATTTTTTTCCATTCAAATCTATCTTGAAGTCCGTGGGATAGAAGTCGATGATCGGGGAGAACTGAAACAAAAATATCATACTATATTATCTGTCTCTGGCTGTCTGTCCGAACGCAATAACCTCAAAAAGTACTTATTGAACGGATTTTCATACGGTTTAACCAAGAGACGGAGTGATTCAAGAGAATGGTTTGTGTTTAATTAATTTCTGAAATTCCCACAGGAACGAACTCCCGAGTGGGAAGCTAGTATTCAAATAATTATTACTCAAATGTTACCATTTGCCAATTCCAAGATTCAAGAAATTTATTTGTCAATTTGACTATATCAATTTGTCAACACATCAAAAAAATATAAAACCAAGGCTTGATTATTTTTTTATAAGTTCCCTTTGGGACAAGCTAAGGCTGCCGAGCAAGAGCTGGTTAATGAGATAAAATAATAGTGATAGGATCACTTTTAGTGACTTTAAAATTTTTTTTTTGTCAATATGGATTTTGACAGTGTTTGATTTTATGAATTATTGTATGTGAAACAAAAAATAATGCTAGAAATATCTTAATATTGGAAAACAGCATTAAATTGGTTTATAAATGAACAAGTTATTGGCATTTATATTATCGTCAGGACTAGCTATCTCGTTTTGTGGGGAGAGCTAGCTATCTCGTTTTTACCTACGCAAACAAATGGCGGTCACGTCACATGCCTATAAGTGCATCTCTTTTTCGTTGTTTGACAGTTTCCCCCTCTATTGAAATTGAATAGCTTGTAACTTTTTTATTTCTCAATAGTTTTCAAAAATTACTTCGGTTTTGGGTTTTGGATTCAGTTCCTTTTTAAGATAAACAATAAAAAAAATTAGTCAACATCCATATTGAACGAGCAAGCGCGAAGCGTTTCCGTTTCAGCTTGGGCAAAAATGCTGTCCAACTGTTCTCTTCTATAGGTCGCATCTCTCAACCGATTCTCGTGAAATTTTGTTGGTAGGGTTGATAATAGTACTTCCTACCAATATTATAATATTTGTAGTGATGAATCGATTGCAGTAATGCAGCTTAGACATCAGAATAATACATACGCTACATAACTTTTCCAAATTCCCACGGGAACTAAGTCCTGGGTGGAAAGCTAGTGTCAAATCACCATCACACACATAACGACACCTACACACACACACACATCTTCTTGCTTGTTTGTCCATGTTTTTGTATTTCTGTTTTGTTTTACTTTGTTTGTTTTGTAACATGCGCTTGAGTGCATAAATGTTGTCCGTGTCAAATAAACGCGTTAAATCTGAATCCGATAATAGTAGATTACCCAACAAGTGTTTTCACTTGAATTATTTTCGAGGGATATCAGAGCCGAGATGATTTTTTTTTCACGTGTTAGGTACTCTACTTTTTACCATTGACTACGAGAAAAAGCAAATAATTACTCTGTGACAGTAAATTATCAAAAATAGCTGATGCTTTAACGCGAAATGACTCTGGAACGAGAGGTTCACTTTCATCACTGGATGTCGAACTCATTTTATGATTTTGAGACAAAAACTTTTAACAGAAACTTTTAATTGCATGAAAATTGCACAGAAAATTGGTTGAATTCCTTATTCTAAATTTAAAATTTTTAACCGAGCCATATTCCATACGTTTTTATAGCGAGAGTATGCACTATGCAACCTCCTTGCACGTTTTCTTTTGTTTTCTTACTAAAATCCGTATATTCGCGCATGTTCCAAATTCAAAATGTTTTATTCACTCAGTGAAATAAACAGCGTTTTATTCACTGTTTTTGAAGAATAACGGACCCTTTTTCGAGGGGCAATGGTAAAAAATGATGTGACGCATTCATGTAAACCTGGCTTGTATGACGTCACTCACCGGATCGCTCATGAGCGTGGCCCAGGGCTCGGGCACGTGCTGCGAGCTGGCTGCCGGGAACACTCCCATCAGCTGCTCCAGAGGACGGAACTGGAACAAATATCAGGGTCTATTTTTAGTCGTATAACAACTTTGGTCATTATGGTCATCAGCCCATATACGTCCCCACCGAGGGGCACGGGCCTCCCTTCGAAACACGAAGGGGATTTAGGCCATAGTCCACCACGCTGGCCCAATGCGGGTTGGTGGACCGCGCGTCTTTCGAAAATGAATTTTCTTGGACGGGCGGGTTTCATCACGATGTTTTCCTTCACTGTTGAGCAAGTGATAATTAGAAAACCGTACATAAATCCGAAAAGACGAATTTAGTGGTACAGGCCCGCACCAGGATTTGAACCCGCGACCTTCGGATTACAAGTCTAGCTCATTACCAACTGGGCTATCACCGCTTATAACAACTTTAGTAGTAATTTACTTAGGAATAACGTTTATAGGACTAACTAGCTTTCCGCCCGCGGCTCCGCCCGCGTCCTAATTTTTTTTTAAATAAAAAGTATCCTATAAACCTCACGGAGCCCGAGACCTTTCCAACGAATGCAAAACCGTGGAAATCGGTTCGTGCGTTCTGGAGTTATAGCGTCAGGAAGGAAAACCCGACTTATTTTTATATAGTAGATTATAATTTACTTACTATAACAACTAAACGAATAACTGATTTCACATAGTTTTTATTAGCATAACCTAATTTAACCACATATCTACCATTATACTTAAAAATAATTATGCCAAAAATCATTATGATTATGCAAAAGTTTCATTATGAAAGTATAACTAATGCTACATTCATTATGTCAAAGTAAATGAGGAAGGAAAAAATTATGCGAGTAAAATGAAACCGCAAATTTCATTATTATCATGGTTTCATGATCATAATCAACTTCGAATAAGTGGTATGAATCTGTAGTTCTCTATAAGAACACAGATGGCGCTGACCTACACGCACGACGTAATGTACTTAGTAAGAGAATGGGAAATTTCACCGCTTGACTTGAAGGCACGATAGCTCAGTTGTTTAGAGCACCGGGATATCTAATCCTAGGGTCGTGGGTTCAAGTCCCATTCGCGCCAAACATTTTTTATTCCCTAAAATATATTTATGAATATCCCCCTCACGCGGGTAAGCGTTTTAAAAATCCTCAATTAAAAAAACAGGTTCCCCATTTGCTTTTTTAGACATTTTCATATTTTTACTAGTACTTAATTGTTTCAACAACAAAAAATCGTCACTTACAGGCTGAGTCCCCTTCTCAAACTTGGTGGAGAGTCCGCAGATGTTGACGAAGTCCGAGGCGAAGGGCGCGTAGTGGTAAGGGAAGTACCACTTCCAGCTGGCGCAGCCCTGGTAGTAGTAGCGGAGCACCCAGCACAGACCGCGCACGTATTGGAGCGCCACGCGGTACCTGCGGCAAAATATAATTACATTTTATTTTTAACTAGCTTTTCGCCCGGGACTTCGTTCCCGTGGGAATTTTCCCGTCAATTTTCCAATATTTTTAATAGTTATTCTGCTATTCGGGACGGAGAGAAATACAACAAATCAAAAACCATGGAAATCGGTCCAGCCGATCTTGAGTTATAAGTGGTGTAACTAACACGACTTTGTTTGATATATTTACATCAATTTGGGATAATTATGAAGCCTATGTATTAATCCAGGATATCAGCAACCTCCATACCAAATTTTATTAAAATTGGTCCAGCCGTTTGAGCGTGAAAAAGTAACAAACATCCATACATCTACATCCTTACATTTATAGTAGGATCATGTTTAAATTTTTGGGTAATTTATTATAACACACTCGAGCTGACCACACCAAGTCACGGTTATTCAGTATACTTAAATCATTTATTGCCAAATTAGACTACAATTATATGAATTTGAAAATAATACGGTTCCATATTTAAGGGCCGTCCACATATTACGTCACGCAAAATATTGAGTTTTTGAACCCCTCCCCCCCTATGTCACGCTTTTTTGGTATCCCTTGAACATGTATGGTCACGTTTGGTATGACCCCCCCTCCCCCATACGCTATGGATGACGGCTTACTCGCATAAAATTAAAAGCCCTAATTTATTTCGCTTAGTTTGCATAACGATGAACTGTTTCTCTTACCGTTTTCTCTTTTGTTTAGTATAATATTTATACACTGAAAGGTAGTTGATGTTTTATCATATACTTATGTTATAATTTTTGTTATTAATGTTTATATTATTATTTTTAAGTAACTGCAGCGGCCGACCGGCCAAACAGGGTCAAGCTGAAAACCGGCGCTGTACAATTTGTTGTACAGCACAATGCTGAGCTTGGCTCCTTTTGCTTAGGTTAATCTAGTTCTTACTTTTTACTGTTAATTTAGTCATTGTATCGTAGGTTTAACTTTAGCAATAAACATGATTTCATTTCATTTTCATTTCATTTCATTACGACAAAATATCGATATGCAAAAAAAAAAACAGGGCTTCCAATTTTAGGCAAGTAAATTTGAAACCTCGTTACACACTTTTAAGTCAGTATTATTAGAACGCAACTTAGAAGTTCGCTGATACGCAAGCACGTACGCAAACTAGCACGCACACAAGTACTTACGCAAGCACGCCAGCACATATGTCTGCGTATAAAACCATGGTTTACGAATAATCGGCTTCTGTGTATTCTAGAAATTTATTTCCACCCAAAACAATTTATCAGGGTTACTCAAACTAGTAAACTTATAGTCAAACGGCGAACCCCAATTTGAGAAACCCTGCAAAACATCAAGGACTGATGAACTGGTAACCGATAGATTGCCAGATCCAAATGAATCTTACCAAGTTCGCAGAAAAAGTGTGTTACCTAAACTCCATATTGTTCTTGGAGACTTCGAATTTGCTCTCGTAGTATCGTTCCTTGAAGCCCTCCTCCCATAGCCTCACCTCGTCGTGGGCGTCATCATCGTCATCATCATCCAGCCCCGCCTGCGCCGCTGAGCGCTTGCGGCCGCGGTTCTCTTCGGCTTCTTGCTGAAATGATTGTTAAAGGAATATGTGCGTTTACCGTGTGGTGATCGGTTGAGAATAAC
Organism: Aproaerema taeniolella; assembly: GCA_949987775.1. Classification (NCBI taxonomy): domain Eukaryota; kingdom Metazoa; phylum Arthropoda; class Insecta; order Lepidoptera; family Gelechiidae; genus Aproaerema; species Aproaerema taeniolella. The sequence continues at coordinate 1,183,462 of OX465262.1, read as the reverse complement.
ACCACCCCATCTCTTTCCGTGGGTGTCGTAAGAGGCGACTAAGGAAACACAAATGAGACCTGCCTCCTAGTAATCCATCCCAGGCAACGACACTTCATTTTTTTCTGGATCTGAGGTGTCGTCCTATGGTCTCATGCGGTGTGTTAGGCTCTGTAAAGGGCCGTCTGGTTCGCGACCACCCTCCTACCGAAGTCCGACGCCAAACAGCTTGCTGTGTTCCGTCGGTGCGTAGGAGTGCCAGTGCCTTTATAGGCATTTTCTGGGTTAACTCGCTCCATCGTCGACCTCATCTTTGACCTTATGGTCAAGATTGAGGTCAAGAGTTAACCCATCTTATAATAAAAAAAAAGTAGCTTAAAGTTCATGATGAAGAATCACCGAGCACTTACATGTAGCACACTTACTTATTATGCTTTTATTTATTTTCATTTATTATTGTTATTCCTTCCATGCTGGACTGGGAAGTCTGAACCCAGGGTTTCAGTTCTTGCCAAGCTGTCGCTGACACCCTGTATAATGTATTGCTTTAGATTTGATATTTGCTGAACAACTGCCTTGAGCAAGTTTCTTGATATCATAAAAATTGCCTCTATAAAAAATGGCGCGATTTGCTAATGCTAACTTTACCTTAGTATACTTCCATGTTTGACTGGGAGTAAAAGAAAAACTTAGAATGTACCAGCTGCAAAGATCTTCCCAGGCATACTGTAAAAGTCAGTTACAGGGATGCGAGGGCTTTTTTACAACCTCTCATCAGTATACATCTAATAACCCTCAGAATGTATGTTAAATGTATGGGATTACAGGCGTGCGCGTATGTAATGTATGTAATATGTATGCTTACCGCAGCCACAGCTTGCATCCCGGCTCTGCGTATGTTGGCAGCTTCTTGCCGAGCGTTCTCCACAGTTCTAGCAGATCCGATGGCCTATAACAATTTATTTTTAAGAAAATTGCTTTCACATTTACTGCTGTTTTACCTTTTTTAAATATGACATACAATACAATATCTACACTAATATTATAAAGATGAAAGATTTGATTGTTTGTTTGCATTGAATAGGCTCCGAAACTACTGGACCGATTTAAAAAGTTCTTTCACCATTAGAAAGCTACATTATCCCCGATGGACATAGGCTACATAATTTTCCAGAATTCCCACGGGAACGAAGTCCCAGGCGGAATGCTAGTACGAAATATGCATAGTGAGGGGTCTACTGCACTGAGCCCTTTTTATCATCTTTTATATTGCGCACTACCAACTAGCTAGCTTAACTAGTATTTCGTCTGAGACTTCGTTCTCGTGGGATTCTTTTTTTCTTGTGAATTTGTCCAATATTTTTAATAGTTATTCTGCTATTCGGGATGTAAACAAATACAACAAATCAAAAACCAAGAAAATCGGTCTAGCCGTTCTCGAGTTGTAAGTGTTCGAACAAACCCGATTTTGTTTTATATATCAGGACTATTTTATTTAAACTTTGTTATATGTATTGTTTGAGTGCAGTGCCCTAACAGGGTTTCATGTTGGAACTACTTTTAGACTGTAAGAACTATTGTAACACATGAAAGCATGAAATAAATAAATAAATAAATGGAACTTCCTGCCTGCGTCTGTATTTCCGAGCTCATATAACCCGGACCTCTTTAAAGTTCGAGTGAATAGGCATTTTATGGATGAGCTTGCTACATCCTCGACCGAATCTTCGCCCCTGTGCTAGATTGTGGTCAGGAGCAAACCCATTATTTTAAAAAGTAAAAAAAAACTTTTTTTTACGACTTTTTGTGAATGGAGGTTCTTGAAATTAACCTCTTTAGAATCTGCACAAAATGAGCTTTCCTAAAGTATTTTTTTTTTTTTTTTCTCGTATTCAAAAGTTATCAGCTGTCAAAGAAAAAAAGTAAGAAAAATTTCACTTAAATACACTTCTCGGGAACACTGGACATTGGCAAATTCTACAAAAGAATCGCCATAATTGAAGAAATTATTTTTTTTTTTCGATTCATTTGAAAAGTTACTACTAAAATGATTAAAATAATACCATAAATGAATTCTACATCCCGACAATGCCTATTAGCAGAATACCACAAGCCAAAACATTCTCTAATTAAAGTGTATGTTTTTGAAAATTTTTTTCGAATAATAAGAGAACATTGGCGGAGTTATCGTGTAACAAACATTAATAAAAAACATACAGTCGAATTAAAATCCTTTTTTCAAGTCGGTTAAAAAGAAACATTGCAACTTTCCCACCTGTGGCGCAAACTGCGTCTGCTCCAGCAGTCCAAAGTTGACCTTCTGCTGCCTCTTCTTGGCCTTATCTCTGGCCTTGAAGTTGAGCTCGTTCTGATGCCTCCGCCTGAAGATCTCGTCCTCCACGTGGCCTAGTTCATCCATTATCACCTGCACTCGGTCCAGGTTTACGTCGCCCGAGTCTGTGATCCAACCCTGGAACAATTTTCAATTCAATTCATTTATTCGCAAAAACATAACATCAAATCACAACATAAAAATAGTTTCACATATTTTGCCATTTAAAATTTAGGCATGCAAATTTTTAAAATTATAAAACAATATGAAAAAAAGAACTTAAATAAAACAATAGATAGAATTAAAATAAGCCACATTATCAATCAATCCATTAACTCCCTCACCGAGTAAAACAATTTTTCGAGCAGCCAATTGTACGTAAGCCAATTGTTTCTTACGTGAATATTAAGGTGAGATGGCGGGAAAAATAAAACGGCTGGGCCTTAGTAATAATTTGCGTGTATTTCGATATTGATTATCTCACTATCCAAATGACAAAGCCGACTGCTTCTTAAGGCGACTACAGCACCTAAATTACGATTTTATGATGCGTAGATAAGCATGACGCACTGCATTAAATCGAAGAAAAAAAATACTACGGTAATATTCAGGACATAAACTAGATAAGTAGTTTGCTGAAAACGTGATTCAGCACTTTTGGTTCGATAGAAAAAGCTCACAAAGTCACCTCTAAATACCAATATTGTGTATCTTTTAACTGTAAAAACGATAGTAAAATGCACACAGGACCTTGAATTTGCTATCAAAATGTTCGTGATTGAACACTCTCGATAAGTAGTTAACGCATTTTTCGATTGAAGCTGTTACCTTTCCATAAATCTCATTTTTCTAACTTTCGAACATGTTTTTACGCACGCACGCTTACATAGTCCGTAAACTTCGTGTATCGACACTGTTCGCACTACCGGCCCAGGCCTGTTGAGAGACGGAGATGGCACTATTCCTATGTGTGCTGCCTTTATCGGGTGCTGTAGTCGCCTTAAGTATTAGATCAGAGTCTAAGGTCCAGAACGCAGAACGCGACTCAGACTCTGATCTATACTTAAGTAGCAGTCGTCTTTGTCATTTTGATAGTGAGAGAAAGAGACAATCAATACTTAACTATAGATCAAGACTTGGTCTCTTTCTGTAATACGGGCCTAAATATAGTACTGTCACTTTTCATCTTATTAACAAGAACGGCATTACATTTAAAGAAGCTTTAACTTTGATGAACATTTCTACAACTGAAACCTTGTGGGGCAAAATTCAAAAAACTGATGATTACAAAATCAGGAGATACATTTTATGTTGCAGCTATATATATGTTACAGTTAAAACCGATTTTTCGTTAGAACTCGTTTTCCCTAGTTAAAATTAGTTATTACTTAATGCCTTTGTCAAAACTAGAAATAATCAGTTAAAACTAGAATTTACCACTGACATATTTGATTTTCAGATAAAACTAGTTGTCACATCGAGCTATAGTTAAAACTAGCGGTAGAAAAACTGATTTGGGATTACAAGGCTTTAGGTATTTCTCTTTCAACCTCTCGGATGGTTAATCAGTCCATGAAACTAAACAACTTCCTTAAGGAACATAGGTCAAAATAGGAAAAAAAAAATTGATCTCCCCTATAAAATGCGCTATATGTTGATGAAGTTTGTATGGGAACTCAATTTTTTTTTCGTATTTTGGGAAAGGGAAATTCCTTGGGAAAGTTGTTTAATGTCATGGACTGATTAACCACCCGAGAGGTTGAAACAGAGATACCTAAAGCCCTGTATATTGTGGTATGCAGACCTTCATGGAGGATCAGGCATAACGCAACTCCTTTCCTAATCGGTCATTTCGAAGAAGATTATTCGTATATCATTTTAAAAGGTTTAAAATGGTATTCGATGTCAGCATTCGAAATGATTGAAGATCTGGTCTTCCGCCATTCATTGCAGAGAGCTCGCGGAGTAATTTCATGTATGCGATCATAGGCGTGCAAATATCACTTTTCCAGGCGTTACAATAAAAGTGATTTGTAAGTGATTAAGTAAATTCAAGTGGAATATATTGAAATTGTATGGAAGTGCTCGTGTATCATTCTTAAATATACACCTCGCAGAAGAGCTACGTTTTTAATTCCTTGCCCCCGGAAGAGGTGTTATAATATCTACCATATCCATCCAAAATTTAATTTTTTACCATTGCCCCTCGAAAAAGGGTCCGTTATTCTTCAAAAACAGTGAATAAAACGCTGTTTATTTCACTGAGTGAATAAAACATTTTGAATTTGGAACATGCGCGAATATACGGATTTTAGTAAGAAAACAAAAGAAAATGTGCAAGGAGGTTGCATACTCTCGCTATAAAAACGTACTAAAACTTCGCTGTATGTAATAACTGACTGTATGGAATATGGCTCGGTTAAAAATTTAAAATTTAGGATAAGGAATTCAGCCAATTTTCTGTGCAATTTTTATGCAATTAAAAGTTTCTGTTTTGTCTCAAAATCATAAAATGAGTTCGACATCCAGTGATGAAAGTGAACAGAGTCATTTCGCGTTAAGCAGCAGCTATTGTTGATAATTTACTGTCACAGAGTAATTATTTTCTTTTTCTCGCAGTCAATGGTAAAAAGTAGAGTACCTAACACGTGAAAAAAAAATCATCTCGGCTCTTGTATCCCTCGAAAAGAATTCACCTTTTTTTCACTTGTTGGGTAATCTACTAATACCACTCGATAGCTGAACAATTTGTTACGTCGAGTGAGTACTGCGACACGTCACGACACGTTAAAAACACGGCCCTCATACGTTGTCAGTCAGGATACAGCTAAACCAGTGATTCCCAACCTTTTTAATGTAAATGACCAGTTAACACTTTCTTATGATGTCATGGATCATTAAGTATTTACATGGGTACTCGAACATACTCTAAACCGTATGGTGATCGGTTGAGAATAACACCACCCATCTCTTTCCGTGGCTGTCGTAAGAGGCGACTAAGGACACACAAATGAGACCTGCCTCCTAGTAATCCATCCCAGGCAACGATACTTCATTTTTTTTCTGAATCTGAGGTGTCGTCATATGGTCTCATGCGGTGTGGTAGGCTCTGTAAAGAGCCGTCTGGTTCGCGACCACCCTCCTACCGAAGTCCGACGCCAAACAGCTTGCTGTGTTGCGTCGGTGCGTGGGAGTACCAGTGCCTTTATAGGCATTTTCTGGGTTAACTCGCTCCATCGTCGACCTCATCTTTGACCTTATGGTCACGATTGAGGTCAAGAGTTAACCCATCTTATAATAAAAAAAATAAAAAAAAACTGTGAAAGGTATCCCAAATGATTTTAATCACACTTTTTAAAACTATTTCGAATCCTTTTAAAGATTCGCGGACCACTTCTAGAGAAATCAGGGACCACCGGTTGGAAACAACCTGAGCTAAACCCTTGAACCCTTACTGGCATATCCAGTACACCTGAGAGAAGTTGGCAGCTAGGTCACTTTAAGTTTTTCTATCACTCCCTAGTCTAGCGGTGAAATAATTTAAATTAAAAAATAAATTACGCAAGAAAAAACAACTTACCCTCGTTTTATAAACACATTTCTTGTACAGATTAACCAATCGGTCCACAGCTCCTTCCCTGATCTCCAAACTGGGTAGATGCGGCAAGAAGTCATTGCCAACAAAGAAACACATAAACACCCAGTCGTCTAACGCTCGTTCGAAGTCATAAGCGAAGGGCAGGTTGGGCATTTGAAGCTCTTTCTCCAAGTATTCTCTTAGGACAGAAAGCCTGACGAATATAAAGTTGTCTTGGTTGCCGAAGCCAGGGTCGGAACGGACTAAAGACGCGTCTGGTGTTGTCCCCGTGCATTCTTTCATCTCGTGTCCTGAAAATAAATAAAAAAAATAGTAGATTACCTAACAAGTGAAAAAAAGGTGAATTCTTTTCGAGGGATACAAGAGCCGAGATGAATTTTTTTCACGTGTTAGGTACTCTACTTTTTACCATTGACTACGAGAAAAAGAAAATAATTACTCTGTGACAGTAAATTATCAACAATAGCTGCTGCTTTAACGCGAAATGACTCTGGAACGAGAGGTTCACTTTCACCACTGGATGTCGAACTCATTTTATGATTTTGAGACAAAAACTTTTAACAGAAACTTTTAATGCATGAAAATTGCACAGAAAATTGGCTGAATTCCTTATTCTAAATTTAAAATTTTTAACATTCAGCCAGTTATTACATACAGCCAAGTTTTAGTACGTTTTAATAGCGAGAGTATGCAACCTCCTTGCACTTTTTCGTTTGTTTTCTTTTTCTTACTAAAATCCGTATATTCGCGCATGTTCCAAATTCAAAATTTTCGAGGGGTAATGGGAAAAAAAAACACTACAGACTAAAACGCCCACATTAAGGCTTTCACAAAGATAGACACAAGGAGCTGTGATAGCCCAGTTGGTAATGAGCCAGACTTGTAATCAAACCCTGGTGCGGGCCTTTATCAATTTTGACTTTTCGGATTTATGTACGGATTTCTAATGATAATTTGCTCAATGGTGAAGGAAAACATCGTGATGAAACCCACCTGTCCAAGAAAATTCATTTTCGAAAGACGAGCGGTCCACCAACCCGCATTGGGCCAGCGTGGTGGACTATGGCCTACATCCCCTTCGTGTTTCGAAGGGAGGCCCGTGCCCCTCGGTGGGGACGTATATGGGCTTATAAGAGGATTCCGTCTAATTTGAAGCGACGCCCAGCAAAATCGGTACAACTTGGTTGCAGCTGGACACAATCGCTACGCCAAAATACAATGAATATCTCCACCATACAATCCCTGGGAATGAATAAGAAGATAAATGGTAAAACTTACCCAGTTGTCCACACACATCACAAGGCCTGGGCTTGTTGGGTTTGAACTCCTCCCTTATGATGGTGAAGTTGGGCTCATGGGTGGCCAGGCCCAACATGATGAGGTCTGCGTCTGCGCCGCAGAGCACGTGCTGGGTGTTTGGATCGTGGTCCGGTTGAGCTGGAATATAGTGTAGGGATTAGAGATTTATACTTTTATTACTTTTTTTTGTTTTTATTATAAGATGGGTTAACTCTTGACCTCAATCTTGACCATAAGGTCAAAGATGAGGTCGACAATGGAGCGAGTTAACCCAGAAAATGCCTATAAAGGCACTGGTACTCTCACGCACCGACGGAACACAGCAAGCTGTTTGGCGTCGGACTTCCTTTACAGAGCCTACCACACCGCATGAGACCAAAGGACGACACCTCAGATTCAGAAAAAAATTAAGTGTCGTTGCCTGGGATGGATTACTAGGAGGCAGGTCTCATTTGTGTTTCCTTAGTCGCCTCTTACGACACCCACGGAAAGAGATGGGGTGGTGTTATTCTCAACCGATCACCACACGGTTTAAAAATCCGTGTACTTTTATTACGTACTAGCATTCCGCCCGGACTTCGTGGGAATTCGAAAATTATGTAGCCTATGTCTATCGGGGATAATGTAGCTGTCTAATGGTGAAAGAATTTTTCAAATCGGTCCAGTAGTTTCGGAGCCTATTCAATGTAAACAAACAAATCTTTCCTCTTTATAATATGTATAGACATGCATACATACGCTCACGCCCATAATCCCTAACAGGGTAGGCAGAGCATCGGTGGTATTAGAACCACTAGATGCCACGTTTGACACAAATGGTGAGGGTTATCAGATGGAATAAGTTGCATAATGGTGAGAGATGGTCAGCCTTTCGCCCATTATATAGCAATACCCTCGCATCCCTCTTACAGACTTTTACTGTATACAGGAAGAGCAGGTAGCTGGCACATTCTAAGTTATTGCTTTTCGCCCGGGACTTCATTTCCGCGAGAATTTTTTCGTAAATTTTCCAATGTTTTTAATAGTCCCGAATAGCAGAATAACTATTAAAAACATTGGAAAATTGACAAATAAAACAAATCAAAAACCATAAAAATCGGTCCAGCCGTTCTCGAGTTTATAACCCGACTTTGTTTTATAATATATCAAAGATTATTATTATAAAATGTTCAGGAAATAAATAAATAATAATAAAATAACAATCAGATTATATCCGGTATGTTAACGTGCGCGTATACTTCGATTTTTCGAGAATATTTATAGGTAAGAAAAGTAGGATTTTTTGAAGCTTCATATAGGTCTTACCTCTTTGCCTGCGAATGTAGTCCATGATCTTATGCTCTCCCTCACCAGGTACATTGGCATCTGACAGGATGACCTTTATGCCTTTCCATCCAGGATCACTGTTTAATCTGAAATCAACAACAAATATTTTAGGTATATGTAAGTCATGTGAGCCAGTTGCAGTGGTTGAAATTCAAAATTGTATGTAATTTGAAGGTAAATGTCTATAATATGCAAATTGTAGTATACATACAACAATTAATTAATTATAGTTCTAATAAAAATAAATGAAACACACTAAGGTTAACTCAAAAAAAAACTAAGTCAAAGTTTTTAATTTAATGTCACCCACATGAGGGATATTCACATATAATTTTTGGGAAAGAATAATTTAGCTTAGTAGACTCTAACCGTTAAAGCACCAGGAGATCTAATCCTAGGGTCGTGAGTTCAAGTCACATTCATGCCAAAAAATGTTTCCTTCCCAAAAATTATTTATGAAAGTTTTTAACCCTAGAGTGATCCCACATGCCCAGAATGCGACAAGGAGGAAACAAGTCTCCATTTCCTGACTGAGTGTCCAATGTACGCGCTGGTAAGATGGGAGACAATAGGCATGGATGAGGTAAAAGAAGAACAAATACAAGAGCTTAACATAAAGGATATAATCGGGTTTGCTAAAGCTTCGGGTAGGTTCAAAGAGGTGGAACTGTCAGTGCAGAGGTAAAACTCATGCGCTGTTGTGGGGAACTGGGTGAAATGGTCCCAAATGGGTGGACTGATCACCCGCCTGTGCCTGACGGGCGTCCCCTCCATAGATAGATAGATAGAACCCTAGAGTAGTCGCGCCTTTTTTAAAACGTGAGTGGTCGCTTAGGCAGCATTTTGCCGCCCATTATTATTTTAAGGTAATAATCGTTAATTTATATTTTAAATCATCTCAAAAGGGTAGAATAGAACGTCAACTAATAGAAAAATAACAATTATGAAAGATTTATACTTCGTTTGATTAAAAAAAACATGTTTTGGGAAATATTAGAATTTTTTTAAATTTTAATTTTTTTTACAGGGCTGTACAGGGGCAGCTACTGAGAAACTTGATCTTGACAGATGCATTGTTTACAAAATAACACAGTTTCTTTGTCGCGGGCGGCAAAATGCTCATAGCGCGAGCACTCTAGCTAGGGTTAACCCATTTTAAAGCGATACAAAACTTGAACACCCATGGTGTTCAAGCACTCCAAGGTTTAATGTTAAATTAAAACATCTAATATTTTTTTATTGTTTTAAATGTGTCTTTGAAGCTATATTTAAAGAAAATGTAAAACACTTACCTGTCATGAATATAGTAATGCAAGCACTTGCTAAGTCGGTCCATGAATGGGGTGCCTGGAGTGATGCAGTTGGAGTCAAAGTGGGCCTCTTTGGGCCTTTCTGGAGGAAGGTAGGCCCCTTTGGCCTTTAGTTCAGAGCGGATCCGAGCCACCTCCTCAATCTTCTCCTGGGTCTCCTTAGAGGCACGGAAACGGCGAGAACGCTGCTGGTTCATCTTTGCTCGTGGGGCCTGAATTTATGTTATTTACATATCACTATTTATTGTTCCAAGTTAACAATAGGGTTTATATGGAATTGACGATTTTTTGTCAAACTTTATTTAATTCATAAGGGGGCGTCCATTAATTACGTGAGGTGTTTTTGGCGATTTTTTGACCCCCCCACCCCCTCTGGTGAGATGTCGTGAGATTTGGCTCAACACCCCTCCTCCCCCCTTTATCTCACGTGAGTTTTATGAAAATGCTTAGTTTTAGTGTAAATATGTTAATTAGTAATTTATTTAGAAAAAATACATCATTTGCCTAATTATTTTTAAACTTTTAATAATCGAACAACAAAAAACAGCTATGATTTACCAACTTAAATTTGAAAAAAACGATTGTTCTAATTCAGCCCACGGGAACTCATGAGTAGTCATAAGTTGTTAACAACATGGTTTAGTTGGTTTAACTTAGCTTTGCAAATTTCATATTTAAAGATCTAATACTGTAGAGTGCGAAAGAGATCAACGTTATCTTACATTAAAAATAGTAGCATTTATATATATACTCGTATATATGAAGACTGCACTTTTGCGAATAGGTGCATAGTCTAAAATGCTAATGTAATTCACTATTTTGCTCAAATATTTATATTGATTTTGCTAATGTATTTTTATGACGTTTTCAAGCAACACTTTGTATGTTCCATGAAATAAATATTTTTTATTTTTTTAAAACTTTTATTGTACTTTACGGGGTGCGGAGGTTTAGATGAAAAAAAAATTGCATCAAAATCTCCACAATAATAAATAAAAGAGTCAAGAGTAATACAACTGAATTTACTACAGCAATAACAACTGTTTGTTTGTCAGCAAAACCAACCCAAAATCCATTACAGAAACCAAAAACTTCATAGCTACTTACAACACCGTCAATAGCCATGTACAGCAGTTTCCTCGGGCGCACGATGCGGAAGAGTCTGTCAATGCACTCGAAGATAGCCACCATCATCTCGTCCTCATCTTTCGGCGGGGGCTTGTCTTCAGGATGAGTGCAAGGGTGGATGATGCCATTCATATCCAAATACAAATTATCAAATTCAACCCCATTTGGATTCGGTAACGACGAATCCGCGTGAATCAACTCTCCATCTACGTCGGTTGGCTACGAAATAACAAAGATTTTATTTAATAAAAATAGGAGAAATAGCAAAAAGTAGAGCAAAGTTTGAGGTTATGAGATTTTACCTTCTGTTCAATACATTCCACAATGACGCTGGGGTACTTGCGGCTAAGCCAGCGGAAGAATGCTGGAACTCCCATCGTGAGGAGTCTTTTGCACTCTGATAAACACTCAGAATTTTATAAATCACGATAAACAATTTGTCACGTATTCAACACAAACAAATCGACGCAGGTGCCATTGTCAGTGTTGTCATATGAAGTAGAGTAGACATGAAATCTCTATTTAAATTACAAAAATCCATATTTCTGTTTTTATTGAAATTCCGTATAAATATCCCGCATTTCGATTGAAATTCCGTATGAATTCCGTATAAAAATTAAACGTAACATTTTTGAGTCAAGATTTAAATCAAAAGAGGGTGATTTCCCTAAAAGTTGTTTAGTACCTAGTAGCGGGTCCGTTAACGTCGAGGTACGGATTGCCCGGCCGGCCGCAACTCAGGTTACCACACGGGTGCACTCTGTGATGTTGTGATAAGACGGGTTTTGCAATGAAAATGGAGTAACCTGATGCGCTGGCCTCTGCACATAATTTATTTCTTGGTTTCGCCGCACTACAGTGGAGCAAACTCGCCAGCGTTGTGACGAAACTGGTCAAATTAGCCAAAGAAGGCTCGAAAACGGGGTCCTTTTGAAGCTTTTTCTGTGTTTAGTTTAGAGTAAATCCGTATAAAAATCCGTAATCTTGATTCATCCTTATTGAACTTGCAAAATTCGTACAAATACGGACGAATCCCTGTATATGACAACACTTTAAGAGAGAGCGAGAGAGACGAGGAGTATTTTGATCACTCACGTTTGAGAGAGACAGAGCAAAGTTGAGGAAAAGAGAAGCACAAATAATTGTTTATTTAAAAGTTGCATTCTCCAAATTACATTAAAATGTGCACTTTGGTTCTAGGTATATGTATCACAAAAAAAAAATATTCTTAGTTCTTTTGAAAATATTTTTGTCGGTTTTCAAAACTAATGACTGTATGTAGTTGCCAATGCTTTTAACAAATTAAAAAAAAACAATCAGCTGTTTCCTTGCTGTTTTAAAAATCCCCACCAACAGAATGAAAACTTTTTGTTTGGTAAATTATTACAGAAAATTGCTAAAAAATGTGCAGTTACGAAGATATAGCAGTAAGCCAGATCACAAAACTAACAGCAGAATCGAAAAGACCCGAAATATTGGGATATTGGCTCACATAGATGCAGGTTAGTTTCGCTATGTTTTCATTGTTATTTGGTTAAAAACTAACTTTTCTATCTACAATAGTAAATAAACTAATAAAAGAATATTGTGCAGTGTTTGATTCATTGTAAAAAGCCATATAATTAGCAGTTTCGTTAATTCATTGAGGTTATATATTTTTACATAATTTTCAGGAAAAACAACCACAACAGAGCGAATGCTTTTTTATTCTGGCACCATAAGGTCCATGGGCGAAGTCCATCATGGCAACACCGTCACAGATTACATGGAACAAGAACGGCAGAGGGGAATCACTATAACTTGTGAGGACTTAAATATGTAACAAAAATATTTTTTATTTCTGTGTGGTGGCACTATTTAGATCTGTGACTACCTAGGGAGCAGCAGCATTCCAGTGTCTGTGCTACCTATTTATTTAACGCAGACACTATGCTGAGCTGCACCCTATGACACTACGCTGTACATTTATTTTCTTTCTTTCTTCAAAAATCTTACTTGAATCAAACATTTTAAGTAAGTAAATAGGTAAAAGGGAATCTGGCTACCAATGTCCTTGATGGGCTTATTAGGTGTGGCCTCCAAAGTACCGATTCCTGCTGCAATGCAACACGCTGCAGTCACAGATTACATGAAGAGATGTTATATCATGTTCAAAACTTTGTCAAAATTATTCCTTATTTTCATCTTTTTTATCTTTATTTTAGTACTTAATCTAAATCTAGAAATGAATGGCATGAGCTGGAGGAGGCCTTTATATTAGGAAATAAAAAGCAAGGAAATGAATGAAGATCTATTTATTTATTTAACCTATTAAAATAATTTTACTGTTATCATTGTAATGGAATGAGCTGTAATTATTATGTAATTAACACGCAAACTGATAAACCTTCGTGTTTCGGAGAGAGGCCCATGCCTCTCGGTGGGGACTTATATGGGCTAATAAAAAAATATTTATTTTATGGTTTCTGCTGAAATAAAAAGGCTATTATTATCATATACTTAGCAAAGTAAAACTTGTCCACAGCGGCATCTGTGTCCTTCCCATGGAGAGACTACCAGGTCAATTTGATAGACACCCCAGGGCACATTGACTTCACAATGGAAGTTGAGCAGAGTCTGGCCGTGCTGGATGGAGCAGTGGTAGTGCTTGATGGTTCTGCTGGTATGGTAGTTAAATAAAATTTTTTAAATTTATTTATCAATGTCTCTTCAGTCTAAATTAATTCTAATTTATTTATCAATGTCTCTTCAGTCTAAATTAGTTAGTGAAATTTTAGGGTTGATCATCCCTACAAAACTGAACAACTTTCCCCAAGGAACCATAAGAAAATCTTTAAAAAAATTTCATCTTCCCATCAACTGATCGTATCAACTCATTTGATTTGACTTTGTATGGGAAGTCAAAGTTATATAGAGTCAAAATATTTTTCAAAAATTCGTCCGATGTTCCTTATTGAAATATGTTCAGTTTCATGGACTGATTCACATCCTTAAGAGGATCGTCTCAGTGTTTTTTCCCCATACAAACGGCGTCAATGGATTCCATCCCCTAAGCGTCAACGGATCCCTGTGAAATTTTGGTATAGTATCAAAAACACCAGAAACTAGGTCCGTACTTTTTGATTTTTGTGTTATTTTTAGTAGACGAAAAGATATTTGAGACTAAAAGTCAGCATTTTATGCCAAAAAAATTCTCTAAATTGTGACTGTTGAAAAACTAAGAACAATTTTGGAAAAAACAAAACGTACGAACCTCGTTTATACGCTTACGAATCGATAGAAACCAAAAACGTACGATTTCATTAAGTTTTTGGGGTAGGAATTCATTGACGCCTAAACTCATAATTTTGGTTGGATCGTAGCAAGTGCCAATCTGTGGTCTCTGCCTACCAGGCCCTGGTTAACCCTTAGGCTAATTAGCCTGCAGCCTAGGGCGCGAGGATCGGGGGGGGGGGGGCTAAAATCGTTTAAAACTAAATGCGTTTGAGAGTCCCTGATTTTAACAATAAATTTTGAAATTTTAAAAAGCGCGTAAAACAAACACTGACTCGTTACTCGAATCGGTCGGTGGTCTACCGAGTGGGTGAGCTGGCAACAGAGTGCCTAGTGCAAGTTTTGTTTAATCCGACTCGCAGTAAAGGACATGCAACACACCTGGCGGGGGCGCGTCCTCATAAATAGCCTAGGGCGGTTAGAACTCTTGATCAGTCGCTGCTGCCTACCCCAATGGGATAAAGGCGTGAGCTTATGTATGTGCAATTCCTAGAAGTATACTAAACTTCCTGTCTAACCCATTGAGATATAAGTACTTCGTACTTGAGTGGCCGCCGCGAATCACTAATTTGTAGCACGCGTTCAGGAGACGTATTTTTGAAATGATAGAATTCCAATTCGCATACGAACTGACAAGATTCGCATGAGAATCGCATACAAATCTTGTCAATTCGTATGCGAATTGGAATTCTATTATTTCAGAAATACGTCTCCTGGTCGGTGGACTAAGTCCTCTAGTCTGCGGTCGCATTAAGACTATTCTATAGCGCCGCGAGCGTAGGAAAATAGGTATTTGGAGAATCATTCTCTGTCGCGACCGCGCTCGGCCCCGCTCGCAAACGTGCGATAGAGACAGTTGCAGCTCGGCTGTGTTTCTAGGTATTTTTTTGTCGAAAATCGCGTTTGGGGGGAAAACGTTTCCCAACCCCTAAACTGTACTAAATATACTACTTTTTGGTATCAATCTTTTCAGCAGAATATAATCTATGCCTCTATTTTTTGTTTTTTCCGAAAATTTACTTTATTTCTGAAATACAATGAATTTAAAATGAATGTTTTTCAAACCCAATAAAGCAAGATTACAGATCCTTATAACTTTTTATCTAAACAAAATTTTCAAAAAAGGAAAACATAGAGGCATAGTTTTTGATAGGGACAACAACATAGTGAAAAATTATCAAAATCGGAGAAGATTTAGGGGTAGCAAAACGTTTTCCCTTTTTGTATGGACATGGGCGCGGTAGTCGATCCTCTTAATCTATGAGTAATCTTACATATTATGTTCGCATTGTCTACTCTATAAGGCGTTACTTTAATGGTCCAACTCCAGGCGTAGAAGCCCAGACCCTGACCGTGTGGCGGCAGGCGAGCGGGTACCGCGTCCCGCGCGTAGTGTACGTCAACAAGCTGGACCGTGGGGACGGGGACGCGGCCGCGTGCGCGCGCGCAGTCCGGGACAAACTGCAGGCCGAGCCGCTGCTGCTGCATGCCACCATACGGCACGAGGGAAGGCTTATTGGTGAGATTGGTTTATGCCGTGTGGTGATCGGTTATGAATAACACAACCCCATCTCTTTCCGTGGGTGTCGTAAGAGGCGACTAAGGAAACACAAATGAGACCTGCCTCTTAGTAATCCATCCCAGGCAACGACACTTCATTTTTGTCTGAATCTGAGGTGTCGTCCTATGGTCTCATGCGGTGTGGTAGGCTCTGTAAAGGGCCGTCTGGTTCGCGACCACCCTCCTACCGAAGTCCGACGCCAAACAGCTTGCTGTGTTCCTTCGGTGCGTGGGAGTACCAGTGCCTTTATAGGCGTTTTCTGGGTTAACTCGCTCCATTGTCGACCTCATCTTTGACCTTTATGGTCAAGATTGAGGTCAAGAGTTAACCCATCTTATAATAAAATAAAAAAAAGATGTCTAGCATGTTTTGATAGATTTGTATAAGCTGTAGATCTCGCATTTTTCAAAATGATATTTTTATGTTTTCAACCCTCATGGCTCTGTCGAAAACAATCCATATAATTATTTGACGGCAGGTTTGGTCGAGTGGTAGCGGCACTGCTTCTTGATCGACGGGTCCTGGGTTCGATTCCCAGCCGGGGCAAATATTTGTCTAAAAAGCAGATGTTTGTTCTCGGGTCATGGGTGCTCATGTCTGTCTTTATGTATGTCCCGAGGGACCCACGACACAAGGGAAAACCTTAGTGTGGGCCTTTGAGTGTGTATCGTTTATTTACAAAACTTGTTTATTTAGCGTTTATTAGCGTTTATGTGTAGTTTTTATTTACAAAACTATTTACAAAACTGGATCCAGCTTTTACAATACATACAAAAATCATTAATTTACACCTATACTTTTTCACCAGGCCTAATCGACCTAGTAACCCTAGAAGAGATACTATGGACCCAAGGCCGCGGTCAGAACTACGTTCGACGCAAGCTAACGGACGCACGCGACGGACAACTCTACGACAATGCACTACAGTCGCACCGGCAACTCGTGGACACTCTGTCTTCACTTGACGACACTTTGGCTGACATTATTATTCAACAGGTATCTGGAAAACTTTATATAGACTGAAAGAAAATTTATAATTTCCTCTCCTTTCTTGGTGAAACTTTTTGACCTTCACGTAGGAACAACACACCCACAAACACGAACACACACACACACACTAACACACACACACACACACTAACACACACACACACACTAACACACACACACGCACACACACACACACACTCACACACGCACACGCACACACACACACATACACACACACACACACGCACACACACACACACACACGCACACGCTAAGCTCAACACACACAAACACACACACACACAAACACACACACACAAACACACGCACACACACAAAATCAATGTAAATGAGTTGTTCAATTTGACACAAATCGTGCATCAGTGCAGTTGCACTTTTTTGTGGAATTAGCTTGCTGACCTCCTTGACCCTGATTGGTTTAGATAATTTCTGCTGCATCAAGATCAGCTATTTAGCAATCCATCACATGAAGTCATGATCATAAATAAATTTTATCGAAATTGATTCATCGCTTTTTTAAAAAAATCTACAAAAACTCATACACATTTCCACTAGATGACGTTTTGGTTTGTGGTTATCTGCTGATGGGCATTTTTGATATTGAAGACGCTTGATTCTTACATTTTTAACGTAGACAATTATCAATTTTATTATCTACCTTAACTCAAAGTTGGGATTGAAGTTTATTTTTATTTTATTTTATTTTATTCAGGATAACAAACAGCAATACTATATGTACTTACTCATCTAAATAACAATAACTATGATTAATAGTACAGCCAGCATCGTTTTCCACATCTAAATATAAACACTTAAGAGACTTTACACACAGGTCACAAACAATCTAAATATGTGATTTAAGATACATAGATAGAAACACTTTTACTAAAATATAACAACATTAATTTTCTAGCAAATGTTTAAAGCGTTACTTTAAACATTTGCTATAAAATCAACTCCTAGAGCATGACATACTTAATCTTTACATTTTTATTGATTACTTAGCAAGGTTTGATACACGATCTTTCTAAATGAATAATGTGACAAAGAAAAAATATCTATATGAAGTAAGTTATCATTATACATGTTCAAAATGCGTTGAAGCGGTAGACGCTCACCAGCATGCGTATTACAAGTATTAGACATAAACAGACGGTGAGGATACGACTCTCTGATACGTTGAGAACTACTAGGTATACGGTAGTTGATTCTGTTTATCAATTCAGGACAGTCAAAATAATTACACAATAATTTATACAGGAACATGGAATCCAGAAGCAACCTTCCAGAAGAAGTTGGCTGATTCCACAGACCTATATCGAGATAGACGAAAAGAGCGCTTCAAACGTATAACAATAATGTAAATCAAATTAAAATCGATTATCATTTACGGCATAAGTCTCAAGCGGACTGACTTAAGTCGGACAAAACTGTGACCGTAGATCACACTTTTTACATACAAGGTAGGTAAACTTTTTCGATATAGGTCTGTGATTAATTCTTACGTTTTTAACGTGGACGTAATTTTTATTATCTCCCTAGGAATCCCTGGACAATTTAAAGACTGAAGACATCGCTCAGGCCATCAGACGGGTCACCCTCTCCATGAAAGCCTTCCCTCTAGTCTGCGGGAGCTCGTACAAGAACATCGGAGTACAGACCCTCTTGGATGCTGTCATTGAGTACCTACCTTCTCCTCTGGAGTGCAACAGGTATTAATGATGTATTAGCTTTCCTTTCCGCCAGAATTTCGTTAAAATGTAGCCTATACAAGGTGTAAGGGACAACTTAACAAAAACTGAAATACTGATTTCAGACCATCATCCTGAATGATTTTCCAGTGGAATGTTCCTCTGGGAATTTTTTTTTCCAGTTTTTAAATATT
Source organism: Aproaerema taeniolella (assembly GCA_949987775.1). Classification (NCBI taxonomy): domain Eukaryota; kingdom Metazoa; phylum Arthropoda; class Insecta; order Lepidoptera; family Gelechiidae; genus Aproaerema; species Aproaerema taeniolella. The sequence goes on along the minus strand of OX465262.1, from coordinate 1,164,760 downwards.
TTCTGCTCCAAAATTAAATTATTTATTCGAATGCACTCTTATCTATATATATAATAAAAATGAATCCCTATTTCCCTTGGTCACGGCATCACGCCTGAACGGCTGGACCGATTTCGCTAATTCTTTTTTTGTTCTGTTCGTTATTATCAGGAGAAGGATCTTATGAAAGAAAAAAATAAGAAAGTTGAAAAAAAAAAGAAAACAGGACAACGTCTGTCGGGTCAGCTAGTTCGCAATAAAAAACAAAACACGAAAGTCAGCAATCTACATCGCATTATGTCAGGGGTCATAAATTTTATTTTATTTTAGAGTTATTACAAACATATTTACAGACTTAATAAAAATGGCGGTATCCCGAGTTAATAATCCTGGAGTCGTGGGTTCAAGTCCCATTCGGGCCAAATATTTTTCTTTCTCTAAAATTATTTGCGAATATCTCACACGCGTTTTAAAAACACAATTTTTTTAGCTTGTACAAAACCTTCGGTTCCGACCTATGCGCGCGCGCATTCAAAGTGCAACACGACGACCAGCGCGGCGTGCTCACCTTCCTGCGGCTCTACAGCGGAGAGATCACTAAAGGACAGAAGATTTATAACCTGGCCAGAGACCATAGCGAACAGGTATTTATATTGACTAGCTATCCGCTCGCGATTTGGTTCCCGTGGGAATTTTCCTGGTGGATTTTCAATTTTTCTATCTAAATATAAACTTGGTTGTTATAATTAGAATAAAAAAATCCTAATCGGTCCAGCCGTTTTTGAGTTTTAGCGAGACTAACGAACACCATCATCATCATCATCATCAGCCTGTATCAGTCCACTGCTGGACATAGGCCTCTCCTATGGCACGCCACTGAGCTCGGTCTTCAGCTCTCCTCCTCCGACCACTGCCCGCTACTTTACGAATATCGTCACCCCACCTAGTAACAGGGCGCCCTACGCTACGTTTGCCGATTCGTGGTCTCCATTCTAGAACTTGTCTGCCCCAACGGCCATCGGTTCTACGACAGATATGACCAGCCCACTGCCACTTAAGCTTGCTAACACCACACCAACTAATTTTTATATGTACAGTCGAGGAATAAAAAGGTTCATCACCTTAAGGCCGATTTTCGCTTGCACTAATGCAGGAATCAATTATGCCAGCATTCCAGAACAAAAACAGTGATGCTAACATTTAATTCAATATGACGTTTGAATATTTGCGCAAGAATCATCCCCGCCAATATAAATAACAGTGCTTGACTTTGAGTATGTAGCTTTTTTTTTTTTTTTGATAGTGGCAACCGTCCAACAGGACATTACTGCCAGTGTCACGTCGATTTATGTTAGAAAAAAAAAGAGCGAATCAGAACCATGGACCTATTACAATAACTGGACCTCGCAGTGTAATAACAATACCGAGCCGAAGGAGAGGCTCAAAAGTAGAAGTGCATCTCTTTTCAGTAGGGTGCCCATGTTTTACTTGTTTTGATAAATTCAACCCAATTTATTCTTGTAGCATAAACCTATAAAAGTAAGTGCATGACATTAATTATCAGATAACGGTGTCGATTCTGGCAGACACACCAAAATAATTTGACAGGACTAAACTAAATTGAAGCATCATGTCCTTGTCATTTCGACTCAGAAAGAAAAAGACATAACGCTTAAATTTAGTTAATTTAAACACAATATTAAATCCTATTAATATTGTAAATGTGAAACTATGGAGGTGTATTACTCAACTCATGTTTATTACGAACATACAGACACCCTACTCTTAATGACATACAGGCAATTTGAGAGACAAGGACACACAACTATTTTCGTGCTATCGCGCCTGAGTCGGATTACTACTTTCCCTTGTGTGTCTCAAAAGTGAACCCTAACATTATACAAATACAGTATATATTTGTGTTAGCGATATACAAAAGTAAGAGATCCAGATCCATAATTATACATCCATGATCAGAACTAAATGCAGAACTTTCCTGAATCATAGTGGCTTATGTAGTATTTGTTGGTGCTTGAAGTTTGCTATCAAAAGTTTTGGAATCAATCAATTCTATATGACGTCTAACGTCTTTGACAAACATTAGAAAGGTGCTGTCAACCTAGTTTTGTTCATAAATCTAACCAAAATAAGTTTTTAGTTTATCATAACATGTGCGAACTTTTCTATGATAATAATCTTATTCAACACAAATCTTGAGCTAAATCAATTTGAACTTTGGAACAGAAAAAATAAAGCATAATTTTCTATGCAACAGTCAGTTCTGTATCAAATTTTCAAAAGGTATTATGTGCTCGGGGCACGATAAAGGAATCAATTTGAAAACCGAGGAAGGTTTTCATTCCGTGACTGTACCTATATGTCACCGGAAAATTGTAAAAACCTTAATATTACAATTCAACTAATGGAATTATAATCCCCCGCAACATTGAAATTTGCCAAGTAAAACTACAATTCCACAAAATAGCTTAAGGCGACTACAGCACCTAAATTACGATTTTATGATGCATAGATAAGCATGACGCACTGTATTAAATCGAAGAAAAAAAATACTACGGTAATATTCAGGACATAAACTAGATAAGTAGTTTGCTGAAAACATGATTCAGCGCTTTTGGTTCGATAGAAAAAGCTCACAAAGTCACCTCTAAATACCCAATATTGTGTATCTTTTAAGCTGTAAAAAACGATAGTAAAATGCACACAGGAACTTGAATTTGCTATCAAAATGTTCGTGATTGAACACTCTCGATAAGTAGTTAACGCATTTTTCGATTTAAGCTGTTACCTTTCCATAAATCTCATTTGTCTAACTTTCGAACATGTTTTTACGCACGCACGCTTTCATAGTCCGTAAACTTCGTGTATCGACACTGTTCGCACTGCCGGCCCAGGCCTGTTGAGAGACGTAGATGGCACTATTCCTATGTGTGCTGCCTTTATCGGGTGCTGTAGTCGCCTTAAGTCAAAAATAGCTTTATTTCGTAGAACATTCATCATCAGCCCATATACGTCCCCACTGCTGGGGCACGGGTCTCCCTCAATAACATGAGGGGTAAATGCCATACTCACCACGCTTGGCAGACGGGGTTTTGATATAATTGCAGAGTTTTCCTTCTCTGTGTGCAGATGAACTTGCTTGCATATTTACCTTAGTCGCCTTGTACGACACCTCGGTAAGAAAGAGGGTGGTCCTATTCTACTCTGCCGGGGACTCACACGGCCAACATTCAAGATGTTAAAAACAAGTCTTCTTCTTCTTCGTGTAGGTATAGTCAAGTGTGTGGCGAACTTGGCTAACCCTGGTGTCAGAGTTTTCAAACCGCACAATGGCCTCTGATTTGGTTTTAACGACTGTAGTCAATCGACAACAGCCGGGACAGACAGCTTAACGTGCCCTCCGAAGCACGGAAACGCTCGTGATGAATTGCCACTTTGGTCACCCATCAGGTTCCCTGCCTCTGTGTGCGTTGCTTAACTTCACTGATCGGTTGAGATCAGCGAGAGCCACTGGGCTACGAGCGCTTCGAAACAAGTAAAAACAAGTAAAAGTAGTCAATTAAATTAGCATTTTTAACTTTGCGCCTAATGGGCCGATTTCTTATGGTTCTTATGGTACTAAGAACGTTCTTAAGATGGTTCTAACCTATATTTGATCAAAATTAGTTCAGAATTTTAAAAGTCGAATGTCGGGGTTGGTTTTTTTTTTTTAATTTTAGAGTTATGTGATGGATTATATCAGATTCAGCGACCCCAAAAACCCCCGGATACTGAATTTGGTGCGACTCGAAAGAGATAATGAAATCTCTTTTTTGTATGGCGGCATTCTTGTTTTTTTAAAAATCCACCATCTTGGATTTTAAAATGGATGTCATTGTATATCCTCTATAAGGATTTTACGTCCGTACCTGCCAGTATTAAGTAAATAAATAAATAAATGCGTCTTCCAGACAGGTTCGCTGTACGTGGCGCTGGCTGATGAGTACCAGCCGGTGGAGAAGGTGGCTGCCGGCAACATCGCCGTCGTCAGCTCGCTCAAGGTATTTCACTTAAATCCGTTCAGCATTTGGTTATATAATACACTAGCATCCCGCTCGGGACTTCGTTCCCGTGGGAATTCGGGAATGTTATGTAGCCTATGTTACTCAGGGATGATGTAGCATTCAAATTGTGAAAGAATTTTTTAAATCGGCCCAGTACTTTTTGAGCCTATTCATTACAAACATACAAAAATAGGTACAAATCTTTCTTCTTTATAATATTAGTGTAGATTACTCTTTATTTGCGCACACAAAATAATGTACAAGTCCAGGAAACTCAAACATACTGGTTGAAAAAGAACCTCCTAGCTATATTAAAAATCCTGAACCAGTATCACTCAAAGAAAACATTTACGAAAAAAAAATTTTTTTAAATATTTTTTCAATGGGAAAAGTTCATTTTTTGCCTAAACGAGACATTACTCCTACACCAGGCACGCGAGGGGTGCGGGTAGCGCGAGGGGGGTGCGCCCGAGTGGTGTCTACGTTTAGGAAATAGTACATTATGCTACAAGTGTGCTAAGTTGGATATTACATTAGAGGCGAGTTTAGAGCCCGAGCCAAAGGCTCGGGCTCAATGGAGCCGAGAATGTAATATCCAATGCGCATGCGTGTCATACGACGTTTTTCAACACATTTGCGAGGAAAGAAAGAAATAAAAACTTTCCTTTGATATTGACGGCAACAAGCTATCACTTGCATGTTGCGCCTCGGAAAGTATTTCTGGCGGTCTACCCACGTAGGTTTCCTGTTCTGCACTTGAAGAAGACATTTTTTGTGTTGTATTTCTGACAATAATAACAATCTGATAAATACAAATGCCGTTTGTGAAAACCAAATGAAAACATCTCAAAAGTGGCGCGATTATTATTTTTTTTGCTCGTAAAATGAGATTCACATTGACAAGTATGCCATACAGCCAAATAATTAAAATATGCTTAACTATACAGTGTGAGTCTTTATAAAGTGCACATATTAAAAAGGGTGAAAATATAAACAATTTCATCGACGGAAAAAATGATAAAAAAAATCTTAAAAAATAAATACATTTTTTATGGACTTTTAATTTTTTTTACTCTCGTCTTGGTTCCCTATGCAAACAAACTGTTACTACTTTTAAACTAAATGTGATATTAAAACAAAACAAAATTAATAATGATCTCTAATAATAGGCCAAGCTAATAAAGCCATTAGTTTTTGAAAAATAAACCTCATAAATTAATTATTAATGATTTTTTGAAGAAAATTTACAATTTTTCTACCAATTTTTGCGATAAATGTAAAATTTATCAATTATTTTTTTATTTTTTCAGATTTTTTTTGTCATTTTTTCCGTCGATGAAATCGTTTATATTTTCACCCTTTTTAATATGTGCACTTTATAAAGACTCACACTGTATATTTTCACGTTTAAGCATAAATAAATGATAATTTTCTGTTAAATTTTAATGATTTAGTAAATATTAAACTATTTTATTTACAAATAGTTTAATATTTACACTTAAATTTAAATATAAAATAAGGTCGGATCTCTTTACTGAAATTTAGAAAAAAAACATTACGTACTAGTGCTTTATTTTTATTACTCACGGGCTGGGTGATACATTATGAACCTTAAAACAATGACATAAGACCCACTTTATGAGCAAATGTGTTGAAAAAAATATATCCTATCCTCCCAAAAAAAAAAAGTGTTCAGTAAGTGATACTGGTTCAGGATTTTCAATAAAGCTAGGAGGTTCTTTTTCAACCTGTATAAGTGATGTGATACAAAAAGGCGGCCTTATTGCTAGGTAGCAATCTCTTCCAGGCAACCTTAGGGTACAGAAAACAGAACGATCGTTAAAATGTCGATGTGGTTATTTGATTTATTATTAAACTTGAAGCTCTTTTACCTAATAAATATAAATATTTTTTGAATATCTTTCAAAATAAGAAAGTTTTTCTTAATAATGATGTCAAACTGGACGGACGGCCATTTCGCTCAAGTAATAGTGGCGCTACCTCTTGATCGGCGGGTCCTAGGTTTGATTCCCAGTCGGGGCAATTGTTTGTGTAAAAATGAAATGAAATGAAATATCTTTATTGCGGGCAAACACGGTAACAAATTATGGTGACAAATAAAAGCAAATGTACAAGCGTGTTGCGCCAGAATTGGCATGCAATGCAAATAGAAGGTATTTTAAAATAGAAGGTAATTTAAAAATGTCAAAAATAGTTTTATGTCAACAATATCTAAGTCCTTATATAAATAAATAAATAAATGAGAAAGAAAAATGAATTAATATGCCTTAAAATAAAACAGAAATCAATTTCAGAATAAAATTAAGCATGTCGACTTACAAAAGGAAGAAAAAACGTCATTAATAAGATGGTCATGTCACAAACACCTTGCAAAATAAAATACATTATTAGAATAGAACTATTAAAATTAAAATCTGAATGATAAAAACTCCTTGACCGTATAGAAGCAATTTTCCACAAGTAGCTCAAATATAACTCTCTTAAACCTGCTGATAGGCAACATTTTTTTATATTTTCTGGCAACGTATTAAAAGCAGATGTTTGTTCTCGGGATATGGGTGTTCGTGGTTGTCTTTGTGTTTGTTCCAAGGAACCCATGACACAAGGGAAAACCTAAGTGTGGACGTAGCATAAAGATAGGTTAACTCTTGACCTCAATCTTGACCAAGGTCAAAGATGAGGTCGACGATGGAGCGAGTTAACCCAGAAAATGCCAATTAAGGCACTGGTACTCCCACGCACCGACGGAACACAGCAAGCTGTTTGGCGTTGGACTTCGGTAGGAGGGTGGTCGCGAACCAGACGGGCCTTCCGTCGGTGCGTGGGAGTTAACCCATTTCATAATAAAAAAAATAAAAAAACATACATTCTGAGGATAATGAGATGAAATATGATGTCTAATCTTACCTTGTTAGGTATACAATAAAGTATTTGTCTATACTACGTTATTTTTTAATCAGTAACCAAATTTTTTGTACGTAAATTTTATGGAACAGACCCGTAATTTTTTGTTTTACACCGTTTCACATGAAAATTTGAAGCTAGATCGTCTGAAGCATGAAAATAAATCAAATCTTTTATATGAAAAAAAAAATTAACATCATCCAATTGAATTGAAACTTGGTAATAGTACTCTTCAACACAATTTGTGACACCCGTTTTTCTGCGTTTTACAAAATTCATCCTCTAAGACGTTAAAAAGGGGTATCAAAATCTGAAAATTTTGGAAAAAAACAAGGGCGTCTGATTGAAAGATCGTTTGACGATTGAATCCTTTATTGGAACAATGTGGATAACATAGAAATGATTTCTTATGTATGTACTTAACTATAATAGGTAACTTAGATGACCTAGGACTGTGAGAACAATACTTAGCAATGAGTTGACTGCATATGTGGCTATCGGTCAAGCTCGCTGCCTAGCTAAGAGTGAAGAACGTTTTGAATGACTACGCTGTTGGCCGCTGATGGCCTTGACAGCTTCACCGAGCAAGTGGTGAGCGCAGATGGCTCTCAACCCAAAATTTTAAGTAACAGGCCTAAGGGTGCCCCCTGTGGGGCTCGAACCTCGGCTTAGGGCGTTACTGCGAGGGAACCGTCGGACATACGTTTGTGGAGAGAAGCGGCCGGGTACGTACCGGTACCGCGAATCGGGGCGGAGGTGAGGAGGTATACGCGACGAAGGTCCTCGCCGGCGAGGACGGTATCTCGGTCTGTTTGGTGTACGGGACTCAGCGCGTTGTTGGTCGGCCTGAATAGCGAGGGTGATGGGATCGTCCGGGTCGTTGAGGACGTTCCTCGGACGGCGTTTGCCGGGGTTGTTGGGGACGGGGTCGTAAGTGGCCGCAGCCACCACCAGGGGATTGGGGTGGTGCGGGGCAGAATCAAAGAAGCGGGTGGAGGATTGCTTAAGGTACTGCGAGATGGTCGGCAGTCCTAAGTCTATATGCAAGTTCTCATTGCGCACAAACCACGGGGAACCCGTAGCCTTGCGCATGAACTTGTTCTGGATTATTTGGAGGAGATGGATATGACTAGGTGCCGCGTGTGCGAAGACAACGCCGGCATACGTCATGATAGGGCGTATACAAGCTGTGTAAATCCTCACCTTATTTCTAAGGGACAATTTACTGTGCTTGTTGAGGAGACAGTGAAGGCGGCCGAGCGCGAACGCAGCTCTGCTCCGCACTGTTTTGATGTGAGGGTAGAACGTGATTGCCTTGTCAAGGGTGACGCCCAGATAGCGGACTTTCCTTTCCCAAGGGATGGGTTGACCAAACATGGTGATATGAATGGTTGGCATGGGTTGTTGCCTGCCAAAGAGCACCGCGGCGCTCTTAGCAGGGTTTACCTCAATACGCCATTTCCTGAACCACTCACCGATAGTATCGGCTGCGCGCTGCAGGATTCGGACGATTGGGCGGAGGCTGCGAGACGAACAGTACACTGCTGTGTCGTCCGCGAATAGAGCCGTTTGAGGTGAGTACTCAAACTTAGGAAAGTCGCTAGTGAATAGGGTATATAAGAGAGGAGAGAGGACGGAGCCCTGCGGGACTCCGGCTCTGATGGGGTGGGAGGACGAGAGACACCCCTCGATGCGGTAACGAAAGCTTCGACAAGAAAGGAAGTCTCGTATGATGAGCACGAGACGGTCTGGCACTTCTGCTGAGTAGAGCTTGTATAACAAGCCGTTGTGCCAGACCCTGTCGAAGGCCTTCGCCACATCAAAGAACAGTGTTCCCGTTTTGTGACGCCTATTGGCGCGTTCGAGCAAGTGCTCGACGAGGCGATGCACTTGTTGAACGCATGAGTGTTTGGCTCGAAAACCAAACTGCTCATTTGGGATGAGACTCCTGGACTCTGCAAAGTCTCTGAGTCGGGTGTAAATGATTCGCTCGTATATCTTCCCCATTGTATTGAGGAGGCTTATAGGGCGATAGCTGGTAGGCTCAGACTTAGGTTTCCCGGGCTTGGGAATACCTATGACTATGGCTTCTTTCCAGGTTTGCGGAAAGATGCAATTACTCATGGCCGCGTTGAAAATAGCGGTGAGTAAGAGAACGAACCGGGCGGGGAAGTGTTTAATCACTTTGTTCGTGATGCCGTCTGAGCCTGGGGCTTTACGGGGGTGGAGATTTTTGACAATACCCGCGACCTCATCAGGGGTCACGGGGGCCAGAGGAGGATCGGACGGTGGTAGCGAGGTTCGGCGCTCGACCTCCTCGTTCACGTGGGCAAGGTGGACCGGGTCAACCGGGAAGGAGCTAGGGGAACATTGCGCCTCTAGACTGTCTGCCAGGCATTCAGATTTCTCCTTGTCTTCAAAGGCGGGAGGAAGGTTCGGACGGTTGAGAGGGGGCGTCGTGGAGACGGTGTCGGACTTAAGCTTTCTGGCCAGTTGCCAGAAAGCAAGGTGGGTCGGTTCCAGGCTACCTACAAACTCACCCCACTGCGTGTCCCGAAGCTTTTTCATGCGAGACTTAACATCCCGCTGCAAAGCCCGCATGTGAGCTCGGTTCGCTTCAGTGGGGTAGGAGTCGTAGGCGCGGATGGCCGCGTTCTTCTCCGTCAACAAGGCGCGCACATCCGAGGGCAGGTGCCAACGTCGATCGTTCGTCGCTGGCACCTGTCTCGAACAGTCGCTAACGACATTCTGTACGTGCCTTGTGAGGGAGTCGATGGCGTTTATAGTGTCCTGAGGGGAGACTATAACATCTGGGATAGAGTCCAATAGAGGAGAGGACACAGACTCGAGTTGGTCTCTGAGCCTGTCCCAGTCCACTATTGTCCTGGTGGGAGGGGGTTGACTAGGGTCAGAAGGACCCAGCCTCGGGGCAAATTCGACCACAACTGGTCGGTGATCAGAGTCAAGCTCGTGATGTACCTCTATAGAACATAGGCGCAAGCCTATGTTCTTCAGAAGCACAATGTCGAGGACGTCGGGACGTTGGTCTAGGACTCTGGGATAGTGAGTGGGTCGCATTGGGGCGATGATGTCGAAGGCTAGGGAGGTGGAAAGTCTCTCTAGCTCTTTGCCTCGTTGATTCGTAGCTACACTACACCAAGCTGGGTTCTTGGCATTTAGGTCTCCCGCCACAATGACGGATCCACCTAAATCCAAGAGGGCTTGCATGTCTCTACGAGTCAAGAATCTGGGGTTGTCGCCCGAAACGACGGGAGAGAGGTATGCCGACACGAGGGTGATGGGCTGATGGCCCGTCATGCCTAGCCGACAGACCGAGGCTTCAATGTATTCTAGTTCTGGGGGGTCTAAAGGTATGCAGTACAGTGACCTTTTGAAGTAAATGAGTGTACCTCCCTTGGCAGAGGGCCGATCATTACGAACTACGTTGTAGTTCGCAATTTTGGGGTCTCTCTGACTGGGTTTTAGGAAGGTCTCTTGGATGAGAAGGACATCCAGCTGGTGGGTGCTGATGAAATGCGCGATTTCCTGTCGTTGTTTCGACATTCCATCGGCATTGAAGTAGCCTAGCCTTAGGGATCTGGGTTTGATTCTGCTCTTACCAGGGCTTAAATCCATTACGGATTTACATTAAAAAGAGCGAGGGACTGGTCGAGCTTAGCGACCGCAAAGCAGGCCTCGAGCCTTGCCTGGGGGTTTGATTCCCCTTGGCGAATAAGGTTCGCGACCCTGCTGACCTCTCTCAGGTCAATATGTTGGGCGAAGCGCGACACTAGCTCGAAGTCGGCTAGAGCGGCGCTTTGGGACGGCGTGGTGGGAGCGGCTGGCCGAGAAGGCTTAGGCGCTGTAGGAGGCGTGGGCCTCGGGGCGGCGGGAGCCGGGGGAGGGCCAGGTTTGGGGCCTTGGGGGGCTCCCTTGAAGGGGAGCGGCTCGCTTCGTCCAAGGCGCGGGCCATTGGGGAGCGAGGCGGACGGGGGATGCCTGAGGGGCGGGAGAGGGGCGAGGCTGAGCAGGGCTCGCCTGAGGGGCAGGAGAGGGGCGAGGTCGAGCAACGCTCGCCTTGGGAGCCGCTCTTGAGCGCGGGGCCTCTCTGCGGCTGTGGCCGGCTTTGGGGGCCCTTGGGCACCCGCGGTGATTCGCGGGGTGTCCCGTTTCCCCGCACAGCACACAGCTCGGAGGCTCCGTGCACAGTGTACGGTCCTTCGGACGAAGGCACTCAGCTGTCGAGTGATCACCTAGACACTTCACGCATCTAGGTTTCGCGTGACAGTTGCGGGCGGCGTGCCCGTATAGCTGACAGCGGTGACACTGTCCGGGGGGCCCTTTGCGGAGAGGGGGTTCTACTGGTATGCCAGATAGGTGGCACACAGTTTTTATCTTAAAGATCTCCTTACCCTCCTTGGTATTGTCGAGGATGACCAATACCATGTCGTAAGGGCGTAGCCCCCGCGCCTGATGCATGCGGTGGGCTTCGTGGACTGGAAGTCCTTGGGACTTAAGGTCCTCAAGGACGTCGGAGCATGAAAGCTACTTGGGGATTCCGCGTATGACTACGCGGAGTGGACGTTCCTCCTTAAGGGAGTACGTATGGAAGGAGACCCCCATGGACCTCATTAAAGAGGTCAATTGACGGAAATCCGTCGAAGTGGGGGTCTTGACGGCTATGCCCGTCGAGGTGGACGTGGCGGAAAGGAAGTTAATCTTCCTTGCCGCGCATAGGCGGGAAACTTCGTTCCACTTAGCTTTATCCTGTAAGTATACAGGAGGCGGCTTCGCGGTACGAAGGGAGGTCTCGGGGTTCGAGAGAGGGGGCGGGGGCGGGGGGGGCGTCGGGCGCGCCGCGGGGGCGCGGGCGACGCGAGAGGGTCAGGGGAAGCGGTGGCGGCGGTGCGCTCTTCCGCGGTCCTGAATGCCTTTGCAGGCTTGGGGGCAGAGGCCTTGCGGCCTCGGGCTCGCTTGCCCTTCCTTGAGACGACCTCGTAGTCGTCCGAGGAAGAGTGGGCGGACTCGTAGCTATCTTGGGCTACGTCCATATCGCTCTCAGCCCTCGAGCCGTGCGAGTCGCAAGACTCGGTCGGCGATCGAGAGCGAGAGCGAGTGCGCGAGCGAGTGCGCGAACGAGAGCGCGAGCGCTCGGAGGAGGGCGCGCGAGGCGCGGAAGGGGTTCCGCGGGTCGCCTGTTTCGCCAGGAAGGCGGCAATGACGGGCGGAGGGACTGGGGCGGTTGACGCCGCCGGGGTGGGGGGGGAAACTGCCTCGGGCTCCGGGAGGAACCCCCTGAGGCTCGGGCGCCGCTCCAGGAGCTGAGACAGTGCTCCGCACCGCTCAACCTCCGAGAGCAGGACCCTTACGATCCCTATCAAGTCTGGCTCGGCCATGGCGGCCGACCCAACAATTCCTAAACTGCCGTTGACTCTATGTTGGTTCACACGCGTCGCGTTCCACTCAGAAGAACCAACAAGAAACTGAGTGGCAGTCGCGCCTAATCTAACGGGAGAACCGACCCCGGGTTGGACGGGCCCGGGGTTAAACGGTGTATCCCTCCCTACCTGGTGTAAGTAGGGAGGATGTGTGCCTAAGGTGAGCCCTAAGCTTGTAAATCCACTGCCAATCTTAATGTGCAGTGGGCCCTACTACTCGTGCAATGGGTGCAGTTGCACCCGTGAGTAGAAAAACGGGGAGGGGAAGTCTAGGGTCCGACTAGGGAAGCCCCCAAGGCCGGATGATCCTAAACTCTTCCGATCTTACTGCGTCGTCCTGAAGGGACTCCGCGAGTGCGTCGGGGCTGCACTCCGTTCAGCTTAGTTAGCACCGCTGAACGACCCTAACTTGAGAGTTAAGGTTTTCGCAACGCGATCCTTGAAATAATAATTTGCTCACGCGCCTTGAAAAAGGCACGAAAGCAACAGAATAACGGTCAAAAACCGTTAGAAGCGCGCGCGGCAGGGCGCGGCGGTCGGGCGGCGGCGCAGGTAGCTGCGGCCGAGCGGGCGAGCACTCTGAAACAGAATAAATCCGTTAGAGCGATCGTGGCAGAGCGCGAGACACGTCCGTGCGGTGTTTTTTTTTGGAAGTCTTCTCGAGCGCCTGAGGGGCGCTCGGGGAAGCCGCATCGGGGCGAACCCCATGGCGGCGAATATCTGTCGCGGCCTATGGAAAATAGGCCGGTCATTGGGACTGCCTCTGACCCTACATGCGTGTAGGGTGAGGGGACTATTCTGCTCCCCCCGACAGGGAAGGCAAGAGCGCACCTTCGGCTGTCGTAGGGAGCATTTTGGGGGACGCGGGCGGGCGGGAAGAGGCGACGCTACCATACATGGCTACGCCGACAGTTCCCGCCCATCCGCTGTCTGTCAGGTAAGTCTGTCACTGGGCCCTCTCACACGGCCCTGTGGTTGGAACACAACGCGTAACGTATGAGAGTGACCCATTCATCGGTCATGCAACTATCAACGGCCGTCGGCCCGCTACAGTTACATGACCGAGTTGGAATGTCTAGGGGGAAACTAAGGGGAATCGACTTCTCGTGTAAGATGGTACCGAAAGATACTGAAAGAGAAGGAGTAGAATAACAGTGGCGGTGCGGGCAGGAAGCTCCTTGCCCGCTGTGAAGTACAAGCCTCCCTTTTTTTTTTTTTTTCCCATCAAGGGAGGGAGGGACTCGAGCGTTGGTGCAACCTATGCTGCTTCCCATGACCCACCACCGCGTTCGCGGTTTGGTCGCCGCCATGGGAAGCAATATGGGACGGGTGGAAGCCTGGTGGAGCCTTGCAGCCGTCCTGCCACAGGGCTAGAGACAGACTGCCCAGCTCCACCTCGCCCACCTTGATCTTGCGTAGAGGGATCTACGGGGGTCACATGGTTGTAGGATGATTGCGTAGCCCCCGCGGCCTCAACCCTGGGGGAGGTCAAGCGGGGGGATTGGTAGTTAGTCCAGTGGTGCCGCTGCCTCGTGCTCTCAACCCTAGGGGAGAGCGAGGCAGCACGGTGTCAAAGTCGGGGTTGTCATGTCCGGTGGTGCGCTACCCCGCGCCCTCAACCCTGGGGGAGGTCGAGCGGGGTAGTGTGGCGTCTAAGTTGGGGTGGGCTTCATCAGCCGGTGGCGGGATTAGCTCTCGGGGGAGAGCTCTGCTTCGTCGATCGGGGGGCCTGGCATGGAGAGGCGCGATTCCGCGCAGATGTTCGTGCGCGGAGTTATCCGCCCGATCGAACATGCCCCGCGCCAGCCTGGTGATGAAGTCGTCAAGTGGCTCGAAGTGGAGGTCGCGTTTGATCACGTCATTACGCACGTAGCGACCGGCATTCACAATTGTGCGGAGGGTTAGGTTTTCTTGGGCTCTAAGGCGGCGACGATGAGGTTCGCTTACGAGCGCGTACCATGCCGGGGCTGCGTACGTAAGACGTGACCTTATGTAGGTCTTATAGACGGCTAATTTGGTTCGAAGGGGCAGCTTGGAGGCGAAGATTGGGCGCAGCTTTGCGCGTGCTACCTTCGCCTTGATGATGGTCTCGTCGACGTGGGCGCGCATGGTGAGCCGGCGGTCTACTGTGACCCCCAGATACTTCACCCGCTCAGCCCACGGAACTGCTACCCCTTTCAAACCAAGCTGGGGAGGTGCGTTTGACCACAGGCCAGTTACCATGGCCTGTGTTTTTGTGACGTTGACTGCCATCCTCCATTTTTCGAGCCATTGTGGTAGGGAGTCAAGGGTAGGCTGCATCTTCGCTGCGGCGTGGGCCCGGCGATACGACGACGCGATGTACGCCGTGTCGTCCGCGAAGAGTGCAAGCGTGACGTCAACTACCACTGGGATGTCATTGGTGTAAAGGGAGTAGAGTGCGGGGGACAGGCAGCTGCCCTGCGGGACACCGGCGCGGACGGGGCGCTCGGTGGAGGTGGCGTCCTCTACCGCAACCTGGAACCTCCTGTCGCGCAGAAAGGAGGCGATCACATCGATGAGGCGGCGGGGAGCGCACGACAGGGACAGCTTGTACAGCAGCCCCTCATGCCATACTCTGTCGAACGCCTTCTCCATGTCCAGCATCACTACTACTGAGTACTCACGCTTGTTTTGGTTGGTGGCCAACAAGTGGAGCACTCGGGTGAGCTGGAAGGTAGTCGAGTGGGCCGGTCGGAATCCGAACTGTTCGGGCCGCGGGGTGATGTGAGGTTCCAAGTGACGGAGCAGGAGTCTCTCGAACACCTTGGAGAGCGTCGTAAGGAGGGTGATGGGCCTGTGGTTTTGTGGACGTTTGGGGTCCTTACCCGGCTTAGGCAGCATGATGACGCGGCCCAGCTTCCACGTCGACGGAAAGCACCCGGTTCGCATGATGCCGGTGTACAAACGCGCGACTGCCGCCACTGCTTTAGGAGGCAAGTGGCGGAGCGCTGCGTTTGTGATGCGGTCGGGGCCGGGGGCTTTCCTAGGCTTCGTCCGTAGGAGGGCTCGCTGCACCTGGCCGGGCGAGAATACGACCGGATCCTCACGTGGGCCCACTGGTGCTGCAAGATACTCCCTTAGGTGCTCGAGAACGTCCCGTTCATGTGCGGTGTCTGTGCAGGGGTTAGGCGAGAACTGTTCCTCCAGGGAGTCGGCGAACAGCTCCGCCCTGTCGTTGGCCTTATATTTGGGGAGGGGCCTTACCGGGTCCGGCTCCGTCGACAGCTTCTTGCAGAGGCGGTGTACGGATGGGACCCCGCCTTCCTCCACCTCCAGGAGGTGCTGGTCCCATCGAGCTGCGGCGTCGTCAGCGAGCTCTGCCTTGACCCTCTCCACCAAGGCATTGAGCTTGGCCTTGAGGGTGGGGCAACGAGTGTGCTGCCAGTCGCGCCTCAGGGCGCGCTTCTCAGCAAGTAGTGCTTTAAGTCGCTGTGGGAGAGGGGAATACCTCTCTCGGGTGCGAGTCTGCTGGGAAGAAGATTGAAGCGCGTCCTGTATTGCCCTGGTTAGCTCCTCCGTGGCTGCGTTGACGTCCTCTGGTGATGTGATGGGTCTCGTTGGCGTGCGGGTCGATAGTGTGTCGGCGAACCTCTCCCAGTCCGTGCGCGTGCGCGGGGCAGGAGGGGCAACACGTGTCGGGCGAAGGTTCACGACACACAGTACTGGCCGATGGTCGGATGGGAGGTCCGGCATTACCTCCAGTGACGGTGGGGCATGCAGGCCGCGGTAGACCACGATGTCTAGGACCTCACCTTTCCCGCTGGCTGGATCGTAGCGGGTCGGCTCGTCGGGTCCCAGGCATTCGTAGTTGTGGTCCACGGCGTCCTGCATGAGGCGGCGTCCGTAGGGGCAGGTGGTCGTTGAATTCCAAGCAAGGTGCTTGGAATTCAGATCACCCGCCAGCAGAGTGGAGTGAGAGGGCGGCAGCAGGTTGCGCAGTTCCCCAGTCAGTAGGGGGACTTGTGGCGCCTTGTACGCGGCGTAGAGTCGGAGGTCGCCGCTGCTGGTGTGGACGTCGACCCCCAACGCATAGAAGGACGTCAACTGGGTGTAGGGGACCGGCTGGTGGACTACCCGGCGGTGGACGAGTATCATCAACCCTCGATAGGCCTTGCCGAGGGGAGACACTTCGTCCTTACGGTAGGCCAGGTAGTTTGGTACCTTGAACAGTTCCCGTGAGCTCAGGTGGGTCTCGCTAATTAGCGCAATGTCGATATCCTGCTCGCGAAGGAAGTTCGCGAGCAGGCGCCGCTTTGTCGACAAGGATTGGGCGTTCCAGTAGACCAACCTGAGCTTACTGTCCATCGGTTCTGCCGGTCTGCGTGGCTGTCCTGTAGGCGGCCCTACTGTCAATGCACTCATTGAGCAGCCTTAGCGCTAGCTCAATTTTTGCATCGACAGTTAGGTCCGGGCTGACCTGTATGGGTGTTGCGGTGGTGTGGGCGGGCGGCGCCTGGGCGGGCTGTGCACGGGTAGGAGCCCGGGTGGGCTGGGCTCGTGTCGGCTTTGCCTGGGCGGGCTGCGGCTGGGTGGGCTGCGCCCGGGCGGACTGCGCCTGGGCGGTTTGCGCTTGGGCGGACTGCGCCCGGGCGGGCTGTGCCTGGGCGGACTGCGCCTGGGCGGACTGCGCCTGGGCGGGCTGCGCCTGGGCTGGTTGGGGTTTGTTCCTGCCCCCACGCTTCCTCTTCCTGCGGGGGGCGGTAGGCTGTTGGGCGGCTGTTGCGTTGCGCCTCGGCGGGCCGTTGGCCGGCGCCATCAGTGATGAGGGCGCCGCCTCCTCGACTAGAGGGCGACTTACCGAGGCGCGGGTCGTTGGGCCTAGGCGAGCCACAGTTCCGGCCTTCTTATAGCGCGACTCGCGCTTGAAGACCGGACATGAAGTGTGATTCGCCGGGTGTGCGCCTCCGCAGTTAGCGCAGGTCGGCGGGTCCTCTCGGGGGCGTGGGCAGTCGGCGGCGGCGTGCGGGCCTCCGCAGCGCACGCACGCGATGGGGCGGTGGCATTGCTGCGAGGAGTGCCGAAAGGCCTGGCAGCGGTGGCACTGCGCTGGGCCCTTCTTCCCCCTCCATAGCTCGATTTTGACCCCCGGCATATTGAGGAGCTCCGAGATGGAGTATATACCCGGGATCAGGTTGGGGGTTTTAGTGAGAGACACATGAAAGAGACATCCGGGTCGGCCAGCGCGGGCCCGGATGTGTCTCACATGCGTCGGAGCGAAGCCCTTACCTTCGAGGGCTTTTTTGATCTCCTCGGGGTCGGTTGAAGCAGGGAGGCCACGAACGGCCACTTTAAGGCCCATCTCCTCGGGGGGTGTGTAGGAGAACCAGCTCACCCCCTCCTCCCTCTCCAGCTTGGAGAGGTAGGCTTGAATGAGCCGGTACTCGTTGCCCTCCGGCGGGGTGAATCGAACACCCTCGCCGTAGGGGCGGGCGTTCGGGGGGTGGCCCAGCTGCTCTGCCAGGGCCGCGAAATGCGCCGTCCAGTTGGGCAGCTTTTCCACCACGAGTGGCGGATAGTGCCCTTTCGGAGCGGCAGCGGTGCTAGCGGCGGCGGCGGTGGCAGTGGTGGTGGCGGCGGCGGCGGCAGTGGTGGTGGTGGTGGTAGCGGCGGCGGCGGCTGTGGTGGTCGCCGCGGCGGTGTTGCCTGCAGGCGGCGGCGGGGGCGGAGGGGGCGGTGGGCCAGTGAGGGCGCCCGCGTAAGTCGCGGCTGGTCTTACTGGCCGTGGGGCAGGCCCGGGCGCCCTCGTTGGGGCGGCGGGTTTCGGCGTCGGTGGCGGTCGCGCCTGTTTAGTCGCAGGGGGCGCTACGACTCTGGGAGCTGGCCCTGGGTGTAGCTCGGGCCACTTGGGCCAGTCAGGTGGGATGGTGTAGGAGGGGCCCGGGGCCTCAGTCCTCTTCAACCCGGGAAGCGGCGGGGCTGACGGCGGGTGGAGCACGGGCGACTTCACGCCGCCGCGGCGTTCCGGCGCCGGCGGCGCGCCGCCCGCGGGCGCGTTGGGCTTAGCCGCAGGGGTCGGGATGCGCGACTCCCGTTTCTCGCGCTGCGGTTTTGGAGGTTGGGGTGGTGGGGGCATGGGCTCTTGAGGCCCCTGCCTCGGCGCCGGGGGACCGGGCGGGCGGGGGGCGGGTTGAGGTGGCGGTATGGAAGTAACGGGCTTACGCCCGGTACTTACCGACCTGCTGCGTCGGGGGTCCCTCGGATGTAGGGGGACGGGGGCTCGCTGGGGGCGCTTGGCGGCTGTGGCGGGCGGCGAGGTTCCCTCCTCACGCTCCTTCCGCTTCTGGCGGACAGGGGGGAGGGTGACCTCCAGGCTGGTGAGCGCCTTCAGCGCCCTCAGTGACGCTTCGTCGGCGGGGTGGAGCGGCTCCTCGGGGGCTCCAGACAGCTCAATGTCCTTTATCCGGACGTACGCGGCGAGCCACAGCTGCATCTCCCGGGACAGAAGCCCCGAGGCGCACAGCCGTGACACCATCACGATGTCCGACTCAAGTCGGACACGAGGTGATGTGCTCGCCGCACTCGCCCGGATCTCCACATACGGGCTCGTGGACAATGGTGAGGCGGGCCCCTCCGGAGTTGCAAACTCGGGAGAGGATCGCGATGTGGCGGGGGCCGGCGGTGGGGGCGGCGCGCTCGAGCGCGCTCGACCACTTCCGTCCATGGCACTCGCGGGGGTTAAACACAAATGTTAAGACAGCACATACAGTTAAAAGAACACTTAAACTAGGTCTAACACAAACGCAGTCCGAAGGTGGGTAGGTCCGAATAACGAAATTCCGAACTACCCCCTGGCTGGAACGACACAAACTCAAAAATAAAATCCCGCTGCGGGTAGGAAGAGACTACCCGCAGTAGTTGGCCGCGCTCACTTGAGCACCAAGCGAGGGGCCAACGGTGTCGCGGCGTGGACTCGAGCGCGTGTATGGTAGGAGGGACCCGGGTCAACCTGCAACTACCACATGTGAACGAGAGACTTCATCCCGTGCGGTGTGAATGCGCGAACGCGACTCCTGAAGAACGTAGTGGCCGCGGTCCGTCTTATATACTCGTCGGCGACGGTGGTGGGGTGGTGCCGTGTACAACCTCGACGTCATCGCTGGTTGACAGAGACAGATAGTCGGTGTGCGAGCGAGAAAGTACTCGAGCCCGTACGCATCGCGTTACACTCCTTATTTACGTTCTATCAACGTTAGTGACACTGTAAGAAAAAATTGTGTACTGATTAAAAAGTCACCCTGTATATCTATTTATCTATAGTGGTGAGAGGTTGTCAGCCTTTTGCCGACAATACAGCAAAACTCGCGTCCCTATTACTAACTTTTACAGTATGCCAGGGAAGAGTAGGCAGCTGGTACATTCTAAGTTTTTCTTTCACTCAGCGTGGAAGTTACTGAACCGATTCTGATAAAATGCATTCTCCTATTTCTCCTAGACAACTATGACAGGCGACCTGATAACATCCAACCAAGCCGCAGCCAGTCGCGCCAAGAGTCAGCTAGCCTCACTGCTGCAGACTCCAGCTCAGAGGGAGCTCCTCATGCTGCCCAGTGCCCGCCAGAGGGTGCAGGGTGAGGCCGAGCCCACTGCTGGGGAACTGGCTGACATCTTGTTGGGCATCGGTAAGTTTGTAGCCCAGTGGCTCTCTTTGATCTCAACCGATCAGTGAGGTTAAGCAACGTACACAGAGACAGGGAACCTGATGGGTGACCAAAGTGGCAATTTATCAAGAGCGTTCCCGTGCTTCTGAGGGCACGTTACGCTGTCGGTCCCGGCTGTTGTCGATTGACTACAGTCGTTAAAACCAAGTCAGGGGCCATTGTGCGGTTTGAAAACTCTGACACCAGGGTTAGCCAAGTTCCGCCACATACTTGACTATACATACACGATATGAAGAAGAATCGGTAAGTTCATCTTACAAGACAATAGGCTGACCACCTCACTACTATGCAACTTCTTTTTTTTATATAACGTACTAACTGACCTGACAGACGTCCTGTTTTCTTGTTTTCTTAAATAAGAACCTTCTCCTGACAATAACAAACACAACAAAAAAAGAATTAGCGAAATTTTTCCATCCGTTCTCGCGTGATGCGATGACCAAGGGAAATAGAGATTCAGGCCGCGGGGCGGTTGTGCCTTTTTTATGGTCAAAATGGCGTTAATTTAGTTTTTGTCATTTTTTCGAAAACCCATAAGCACCCCCGAAAACCTATTAAAAGACACCCATGACGGATTTTTCAAAAAATGCATGTCCGCCATCTTGGATTTCCCTTCGCCTTTCGCGTCACGATTCCCCCAACTAAAATTCAAGATGCGGATATGAAATTTTCGGATGGCGGTCGGCGGGTAAGATGCTTGGTGACGCTTCGTCGCCCCGGGTGCCAACCCATGCTACGCCGCCACTGTTTTTATATAAGAATGAAGTCCTTAAGGACTGAGGAGCCACATCAGATTTTTAAAAGCTGATCTCACCATTATTTCGCAGCAAAATAGTTCATTTTGCAGCACGAATTCTGGATTTAGCAGCAAAATATATCACTAGTTATATTAATTCAAAAGTGGCACCCCAATCTAAACATCTGAATTGAGGAGCCACCTGAAACTCGTTGAGTAATAGATGAATGTTTTTGAAACTTTGGCATCATTTAGCAGCAATTATGTATAGTATCTTGTAAAAATTTAGCTTCTGTAGCGCGGAAATTACATAAAATATAATACTTTTAGTATGGCACCTCAATCTATACTCAAGAGGTGAATTTCCATTGAATGTGAGCGATCAATTAATATACTCGAGATAATGATCATGTAGCAGGTGGTGTGTTTTATTTTGCAGTATAGAAATAAAATATGTAGTAAAACAGAGTATAAATTTTGTAGGTGAACGCATTTTCTTTGGCTTCTCAATCGTTCTATAAGAATGTATATGGATTTGCTCTTGACCACAATCTAGCCCACGGAGGGAAGATGTGGTCAAGGATGTAGCAAGCTCACCCAGAAGATGCCTATTTACTTGAACTTTAAAAATGCTCGGGTTATATGAGCTCGGAAATACAGACGCAGGCAGAGAATTCCATTCCTTAGCGGTGCGAAGTGTAAAAGATGAAAAGAAGCGATTTGAGGTTCCATCAGTATGGTTCCATCTGATAACCCTTACAATTTGTGTCAAACGTGGCATCAGGAAGCTCTCTAGACGCTCTGCCTACCCCGGGATTAAAGGCGTGAACGTATGTGTGTGTGTGTTACAGTTAAAACTAGTTAGTAGTTAGAACGCGTTTTTCCTAGTTAGAACTAGTTTTTACTTGGTGCCTTTGTTAAAACTAGAATTGACTAATGTCTGAATCAAATATCAGTTAAAACTAGTTTCTGCAAGACAAAACGCGTTTTCCCGAAGCGAGTCAGTTAAAACTGTTCCGACCGAGGTTAGAGTTCATCATACCTTATTCTGATTGGCTTGAGGTTATGTTGTGGGTTATGTTGTTGTTGTGCTTACCGTTTAACGCAACCAAAGTCTTTTCTGGCACTTCGCCGGCCGCTGCCGCGGCACGCTCGCTTCGCTCGCTCGGCTCGTGCGTTGGGGGTCGCAGTTCTAACCTAACCTAACCTAACCAACCCTTAACGGATTGGTTAGGCTAGGCTACTAACAAACCTAACCTACAGTTTCTGCCCCGATATAATCTCCGCGGGGGGGGGGGGGCTTCGCTCGCTCGGCTCGTTTTAACTATAGCTCGATGTGACAACTAGTTTTATGTAAACTTGATTCGTTATATCCACACGAAACATAAAAAAATCACATATCATCATAACATGTCCCCTCCCACAGGCACATCGATCCCCGAGCCAGTATTCCTATGCTCGATCGAGCCCCCCAGCGCGGCCTTCCAGCCGGCCCTGGAGACGGCCCTGGCTGAACTACAGCGGGAGGACCCCAGCCTGAGGGTCTCTACTGATGAAGATAGCGGGCAGATTGTGTTAGCTGGTTAGTTAATAATTCTATAGATAACTGGTATAGAATATCATAAATGTGACTGATTCAGCAAATAGGGACCCTAAGGAAAAATAATTGATTTCGAGTAAATCGCGTTTAAAGTTTGAGTCGAAATAAGTTTCGCCTCGGAATGAGTTTTATATCTCCACTTCTTTGGGATTGCTTCATATATTGTGTCATCCCAATCTTGACTGTTGACTACCTGAGATATTGACAATTTGACATACATAATAATATAATAAAATGATAATATTTAACATATAGAATATGATCTATATCTATCTATCTATGGAGGGGACGCCCGTCAGGCACAGGCGGGTGATCAGTCCACCCATTTGGGACCATTTCACCCAGTTCCCCACAACAGCGCATGAGTTTTACCTCTGCACTGACAGTTCCACCTCTTTGAACCTACCCGAAGCTTTAGCAAACCCGATTATATCCTTTATGTTAAGCTCTTGTATTTGTTCTTCTTTTACCTCATCCATGCCTATTGTCTCCCATCTTACCAGCGCGTACATTTGATATAGAATATGATAAATTGATAACAGAATTCGAAATCATATTTGAAAATGGTCGAAAAATAAAAAAAAACTTATAGCCTATCAAATGTTTTCGCCTATCTCTTTCTTACAAAACGAAATTTTGTATTAAATTTATAAGGCGGTACTCAACTGTGACGTCACCGTTTAGTGTTTCCCTCTCTGTCTAATTGAGATATGTAAATGTTTATATATTTCTTATTCTTAAAAATATTAAAATGCTATTTACACCAGGTTATTTATAAGGTAAAGAAGCTTCAATTTTAACAATTAAAAAAAAGTAATCTATCCTATTTTTTATTAGCAGCAGGCGTAATTTCGATGGCACTTTTTACTATTAGTCAAGCAGTCGCAATTTTGTCTATTTATTAACA
Source organism: Aproaerema taeniolella (assembly GCA_949987775.1). Taxonomy (NCBI): domain Eukaryota; kingdom Metazoa; phylum Arthropoda; class Insecta; order Lepidoptera; family Gelechiidae; genus Aproaerema; species Aproaerema taeniolella. The sequence goes on along the minus strand of OX465262.1, from coordinate 1,141,435 downwards.
ATTCTGTCTATTTATTTATTTTTTTACACTCTCCACGTTTGTAAGATAATATTAAAATAACATATTTCTTCCCAGGCATGGGCGAACTCCACCTAGAAATAATAAAGGAGCGAATAATCCGCGAATACAATATAGCAGTAGAATTGGGCCCCCTTCAGATAGCGTACAGAGAAACCCTGCTGGGCAGCGGCAAGCAAACCATGGCAGTGGACCGCAAGATCGGCAACGCAAGACAACTGGTCAAAGTTACACTCTCGGCCAAGAATCTAAAAGGAGTCGCGCAGGATAAAGTACTCAGGTATGTATTGTGTTAAACACACACGCAAACACGCACGCACGCACACATACACACTAGCACACATGCTCACTCACACACACACACACACACACACACACACACACACACACACACAAACACACACACACACACGCACGTACGCACGCATGCACGCGCGCACGCATTGGACTGTACGTACATTTGTTGAAACTTATTATTTTTTATTCTGTTTTTGGATTTACCACTTACCTTTTAAATGTATTAAACCTAATACGGTTATTTCTAGCCTCTCTTTGTTCATTGATACTTTGCAAGGTTCTCACGCTTTTTGGTTTTTAAGAAAACAGCTCGGATACTCACTTTAAAAAATAGAAAAATTGTGCTAAGAACTCGTTTTGGTAGATATAAATTTGATAAATTCTCTTTTTTTGCGATTTTTTCAATGTTCCGCCACGAAATTTTTACCCCAAAATACATATCATCATCATTCATCATCAGCCCATAACGTCCCCACCGCTGGGGCACGGGCCTCCCTCAATAACATGAGGGGTAAATGCCATATAGAATGAAAGAAATCAGAACTACCCCATAACTTTCCTAGCAAAAACACAATTTAACAGGAGTAATTTATAACCTAAAATTTCAGTTAAAATGCCAATTCTAATTTTCTCATCAAATAGTTATTAACTTTTAATTTTTGTATCAGGCTGGACAAATCGCCGGACAGTGCAGCCAACCTAGCGCACTTACACCCGCGCTCCCTCACCGCCATCAAGCAGGGTGTGAACACCGCCTTACTACACGGACCCAAACTAGGTTGTCCGGTATGTAAAGATATGTATTCTAGCATATTTTTTAATCGCCGACGCGAAAAAGAGATGTTATTTTAGAGTGTGTATAAGAATGTCTGTCTGTGACTCCTAAACTAATCGACCGACTTTGATGAGGTTTTTTGTTCGAAAGCTGACAACTGACGTAATCAATATACTAGCTATATTTTACTAAAATTGGTTCAGCCGTTTAGAAATTATAGGCAATGAATCTCGGGTCTGATGTTTTTTTTATTTTTTTATTTTGGAGTTATATCATATGTAAGTATCTCTATCCGACCTCTTGGTATAACGCAGTTTTAGTATGGATGTCCTCCACATAACAAAATTATCTCACTCGTGTGTCCTGTGCTATCACTGTTGATGATTAATTCTGGTGTCAGAACAGCTTGTTCTCGTATCAGTCCATCTCATTGTTGAGTCAGATAAAGTGTTGCGCTGTCAGACCATCTAGTTATTGAGTCAGACAAATTGTTGCGCTGTCAGATCATCTTGTTATTGAGTCGGATAAATTGTTGTGCTTTCAGATCATCTTGTTATTGAGTCGGATAAATTGTTGTGCTTTCAGATCATCTTGTTTGAGTCAGATGAAGTGTTGCGCTGTCAGACCATCTTGTTATTGAGTCAGACAAATTGTTGCGCTGTCAGATCATCTTGTTATTGAGTCAGACAAATTTTTGCGCTGACAGACCATCTTGTTATTGAGTCGGATAAATTTTTGTGCTTTCAGATCATCTTGTTATTGAGTCGGATAAATTGTTGTGCTTTCAGATCATCTTGTTTGAGTCAGATGAAGTGTTGCGCTGTCAGACCATCTTGTTATTGAGTCAGACAAATTTTTGCGCTGACAGACCATCTTGTTATTGAGTCAGATGAAGTGTTGCGCTGTCAGACCATCTTGTTATTGAGTCAGATAACTTATTGCGCTATCAGATGATTTAGTTATTGAGACAAATGATGTGTTGCGCTATCAGATCGTCTTTTTAATAAGGCAGAAAAAATGTTGCGCTATTAGATCAACTTATTCTCGTGTTGATAATGGATGACTTCAAATATGCTAGCGAAAATTAAGAATGTGAATCAGACCAATTTTCTGAAAAACATTTCCAGAGACAGGTCGAAATAGAAATTAATAAAAGTTGGTTGTTAACCGAGGGTGGAAAGAATCAATTCCCGAGAGTCCTAGTAGGAATTGATTCTTTTACCCGTGTTAAACACTCTACTTTTCATTTCTAATATGAGGAAAATAAAACTATTTGTTTATCTAAACTATTTATTGATAATATTTAATATTATTAGTAGTACCTATTTAAAATTAATTGTCAAATTAGGACAACTCGTGAAATAAAAAGTAACATTTTAAATATGGAACTCACCGCGTAATTGTTGCGGCTTATTTCGCTCAAAGAAGTTTGCGCTAAGTTCACACTGGCTGTTAAACTCACATGGCCGCAGCATTTTTTTAAATTAGGTTATTTTACATAAAACTCTTCATAGCTGACAGCAGTTCTGTTTTTAAAGTTCATTCCGGCCCTTAGATGGGAAGTAATTTGTATGAGTAATTTGTATGAGCAGCATTTTCCACCCAATAATCAGATCAAAATAACACTACTTTCCGAGTATGAGAAATGAATAGTATTTTATCATCTCTACGCATTTTGAGCGACCAGCTGACTGCCATAATATGAGAAGCAGATTTTATTTCATCGCTCTATAATTTCATAAAAAAGTTGTTTAGTTTTATAAGAAAATCACCCCCTAAAGTTTTGCTAACTAATTTAAAATCCAGCGCTTAAAAATTGTTACTTGATAATAATTATTTAATTCCCAGATAATGGACGTTCAGGTAACACTCCACTGGTTCGAGTCCGGGCGAGGCACATCCGATTCCGTTATCGGCGCAACAGTAGCACAATGTCTTAGGAAGGTAAGTTATCGCTATAGCACAATGTCTTAGAAAGGTAAGTACTAATAAAATAATAATAATGATAAATAGTGAAAATCAATTCCCTTGATTTTCACTTATTTATCGTTTGGCCAAAAGCCCGCGATAATAAATCCACTTAAAACAAAAAATACAAAATATATAAAAAACTAGCTTTCCGACCGCGGCTTCGCCCGCGTCCTAATTTTTTAAAATAAAAAGTATCCTATAAACCTCACGGAGCCCGAGACCTTTCCAACGAATGCAAAACCGTGGAAATCGGTTCGTGCGTTCTGGAGTTATAGCGTCAGGAAGGAAAACCCGACTTATTTTTATATAGTAGAGATAAATAATAATAATAAAGCCATCGAAATACAAAGACAGTGGCATTCGAAAACTGTTCATGTTGTTTCAATAGTTCTGTCATTTACTAGTGTTGTCCCAAAAACTTTAGCCAATAGTCTAAACACCTTACGTATGCCGAAAAATATTATTCACAACTTACAAAAAGCAACGATTCTCAATACATGTTGCCTTACTCGAAAATTCTTGACATCAACATCCACTATGACCCCTGAAATTATTTAATTCCCTGACATGCTTGGCTATGGCCCGCATGGCAGGTTAAACCCCTTCTTTTTAGAGGGACCAAAACAGAGAAAATAAAAATAAAAATAATAATAAAATTATCCATAAAATTATCTAATGGGCCTCTACGTGTTGGTTTTGGCCCCACGCATGCCTTCCAAAGATCCGGGACGTAATTGCCCGTGATTCGAGGAATGCAAAAAAACATAATAATGTAAGTGTTGGTTTCTGGATAATAATAATAGTGAAAAAACTGTAATGTAATAGTACATTATGCTACAAGTGTGCTAAGTTGGATATTACATTAGAGGCGAGTTTAGTGCCCGAGCCGAAGGCGAGGGCTCAATGGAGCCGAGAATGTAATATCCAATGCACACGCGTGTCATACGACGTTTTTCAACACATTTGCGAGGAAAGAAAGAAATAAATACTTTCCTTTAATATTGACGGCAACAAGTTATCACTTGCATGTTGCACCTCTGAAAGTATTTTTGGCGGTGTACCCACGTAGGTTTCCTGTTCTGCACTTGAAGAAGACATTTTTTTGTGTTTTTATTTCTGACAATAATAACAATCTGATGAATACAAATGCCGTTTGTAAAAACCAAGTGAAAACATCTGAAAAGAGGCGCGATTATTTTTTTCTTTTTTCGCTCGCAAAATGAGATTCACATTGACAAGTATGCCATACAGCCAAATAATAAAAAAATACTTAATTGAATATTTCACGTTTTAGCATAAATAAATGATAATTTTCTGTGAAATTTAAATGATTTAGTGGAATTATATTTTTATTTACAAATAGTTTAATATTTACACTGAATTTAAAATGAGATCTGATCTCTTTGCTGACATTTAGAAAAAAAAAACATTACGTACTAGTGCTTTATTTTTATTACTCACGGGCTGAGTAATACATATCATTATGAACCTTAAAACAATGACATAAGACCCACTTTATGAGCAAATGTGTTGAAAAAAAAATTCTAATCCTAAACTGTAATGTTTTCAAGTATACTTGTATACTTGTGGTCATAACATCTTAGTGCTCCAAAATCATCATCCTCACCTGCGAGCAGTGCACCCTGCTGATCAACGGACGAGGCTCTGGCTTATTACAAACCTTATAGGGTCTTATTCAACAAAAGTTCTGGCCTTCTGGCCCACTAATTTTTAATGTAAAACAGAAACAGGAATGTATTTTAACAAAAACTGAAACTCTAAGTTCAGACCTTCATTCTAAACGAAAATCAGGAAAACTTTCCATTTTTTTAAAAAATTTTTAATAGCTTCTGCTGTCAAATTAAATAATTTATTCGAATACACTTAGCTTAAAACCTGAAAACCAGTAATTTAGGTTTTTTATTTATTATTATGAGATGGGTTAACTCTTGATCCCAATCTTGACCTAAGTCATAGATGAGGTCGACGATAGAGCGAGTTAACCCAGAAAATGCCAATTAAGGCACTGGTACTCCCACGCACCGACGGAACACAGTAAGCTGTTTGGCGTCGGACTTCGTCGGGTGGTCGCGAACCAGACGGTCCTTTACAGAGCCTACCACACCGCATGAGACCATAGAACGCCACCTCAGATTGAAAACAAACTGAGGTGTCGTTGCCTGGCATGGATTACTAGGAGGCAGGTCTCATTTTTGTTTCCTTAGTCGCCTCTTATGACACCCACGGAAAGAGATGGGGTGGTGTTATTCTCAACCGATCACCACACGGCAGGTATATCGCATTTTGACTGCGGTGTAGTGCAGTTTGCGCGGGCGTAGCGCAGTTTTGCGGCACATTACAAATACTACTTGACGTTTGTAGCTGATTATAGTTATGGATAGATTCCACCATTTAATTATTTTCTAAGCTGGGCCTTACACCAGTTACACCCTGTATATTACGTTAAATACTCCTTTTCATTTTACTAGCTTACCAAGCTTCGAAGCGCACCTTGCCCAGTGGCTCTTGCTGATCTCAACCGATCAGTGAGGTTAAGCAACGTACACAAAGGCAGGGAACCTGATGGGTGACCGAAGTGGCAATTTATCACGAGCGTTTTCGTTTCGGAGGGCACGTTAAGCTGTCGGTCCCGGCTGTTGTCGATTGACTACAGTCGTTAAAACCAAGTCAGAGGCCATTGTGCGGTTTGAAAACTCTGACACCAGGGTTAGCCAAGTTCGCCACATACATACTTGACTATATCTACACGATAAGAAGAACTTACCAATCATTTGAATTATATGTATCGCAGGTATTCGAAGAAGCAGAAGCAATTCTTCTGGAGCCAGTGATGTTTTTAGAGGTAGTGTGCCCCGAGTCGCACTCCGCTAGAATAATGTCCGACCTGACGCGGCGGCGAGCGGAAATACAGCACATACATATCAGACAACGGAACAAGGTGGGTACCTTACATGAGAACTAGTTTTTAGTTTGATTTTCTTTATTAGGATCCACTTAAAAATACACTTATAAGCTAAAGATCTAATAATTTTCCACGTTAAAAACGTATGAATCACAGACTTCAATCCCAACAACAGTTCGCACAAAGTAGATAACTAGTATTTTTTGCAGACTACAATGCCTATGAGCAGATAACCACGAACGAAAATGTTACTTTTATATAGATGACGTTCTGGTTTGTAGTATTTTTTGTTTTTGTTGATTTTTTTAAAAGAGCTGAATCATTTTCGATAAAATTTACACCTCTGGAGTATACGGTCCATAATTGGCGGAGAAATACCGATTCACCGGAACATACATTAAAAAAATACATACAGTCGAACATAGAACCTCCTCCTTTTTTGAAGTCGGTAAAAAAAATAGTTTGGATTCAATGCTTACTTTTACAGGAGACCACATCATACATTTTATACAAAAATAATTATCTTACCTACTAAATACAAAGTTGATACATTTTAAATCTCAGTGTCATCGTAGTCGATCTGATTCGAAACCTAGTTGATCTGATACGAGAACAAGTTTAGGTATCTGATACTAGCATTTCGCTCGGGACTTCGTTCCCGTGGGAATTCGGGAAAATTATGTAGCCTATGTCCATCGGGGATAATGTAGCTTTCTAACGGTGAAGGAATTTTTCAAATCGGTCCAGTAGTTTCGGAGCCTATTCAATGGAAACAATAAAACAAACAATCAAATCCTTCCTCTTTATAATATTAGTATATTTTTTTAATTATAAGATGGATTAACTCTATCTTGACCAAAAGGTCAAAGATGAGGTCGACGATGGAGCGAGTTAACCCAGAAAATGCCTTTAAAGGCACTGGTACTCCCACGCACCGACGGAACACAGCAAGCTCTTTGGCGTCGGACTTCGGTAGGAGGGTGGTCGCGAACCAGACGGCCTTTACAGAGCCTACCACACCGCATGAGACCATAGGATGACAACTCTGATTCAGAAAAAAATGAAGTGTCGTTGCCTGGGATGGATTACTAGGAGCCCTGCTCATTTGTGTTTCCTTAGTCGCCTCTTACGACACCCACGGAAAGAGATGGGGTGGTGTTATTCTCAACCGATCACCAGACGATCAAAAGTATAGACGAGAACAAGCTGATCTGACACCTGTAACACACAACGCCATCTATGCAAACTGCGCTGAACTAGATGACATATTTTGTGCATTGCCAAATCCTGGTCAGATCACTTATTTGCTATTAGCCCAAATAAATGCCGTGGAGTTACTAACCTAGCTGGATAAATGACGTTATAATTCGCTCTTTCGCTGCCGCACACGCCAAGTAAACTCCTCTATCTCTTATTTCACCTACTCGGTTCGCCTAAGGGACCATCCATAAATTACGTCACACGTTAAGGGGAGGGGAGGGGTTCGACAAAGTGTGACATTGTGTGACAAGGGGCTCCCACCCCTTTCGTGACGTCACATTTCGAAATGTATTATGAGCATCACAACGTGTTAACCATTAACGTCAAACTTAACCTGCTCAGTCCCAAGCACTCTGTTTACGTTTTTACTTTGAAGGAGACAGTGAGTTTTGAGCTCCCAAAAAAACTAACAACTCTATTAAGTACTGCTTTCGTTAGAAAATTTAAAAAAATGGAAAATATGCAAAATATGTGACGTCACGCTAGGGAGGGGGGAGTCTTACAAATGTGACCAGCTGTGACAAGGAGGGGGAGGGGGTCAAAAAATCATGAAATTCGTGTGACGTAATTTATGGATGGCCCCTAACCCGAGTCTCTTTAATGTCCGAGTGAATAGGCATCTTCCGGGTGAGCTTGCTATATCCTCGACCACATCTTCGACCCTGGGCTAAATTGTGATCAAGAGCAAACCCAAGAGCAAAAAAAGTTGATTTAGTTATCTGATTCTGGAACAGCTTGACATTTATTTTGGTGTCAGAACAACTTGATAGAAGTTTGGTGATCTGACATAAAAATAAATTTATCATATACCAGAACATCAATGGTACAATCCCATGGTACAATCCCATGGTACATGTGGTCCAGCGGCGTTCTAACATAACAATATATTTTTGACCCAGAATTAATCACCCTTTTCCCTATTTACAGGTAATCGAATGCCTGGCCCCACTATCAGAGTTACTCGGCTACTCTTCTACACTGCGGTCTCTGAGTTCAGGATTAGCAAGCTTCACAATGGAGTTCCATTCGCACCGACAGATGTCGCCACACGACGAAGAACAAGCTGTCAAGCGGGTCACCGGGTTTTGAGGTTAGGAGACTTACATGGCAAAATAAACTTTATGACTGTGTGATAAGGTTGATATTGTATATGAGTGGAGGCATTCAGCTAATGTGACTTTTAATGACAGCGGGACATTTCGACAGTGTGACATTACGCGCCAAGAGGGATAAAACGATTTATTTTCAACCGACTTCAAAAAGGAGGAGGTTCTCAATTCGACGGTTTTTTTTTTTTTTGTATATTTGTTACGCGATTACTCCGGCAACTGTTGTCCGATTTTCAAAATTCTTTATTTGTTCGAAAGAGTATACTCCTGAAGAGGTCCCATATAAATTTTATCGAAAATGATTCAGCGCTTTTAAAAAAAATCAACAAAAACAAAATATACTACAAACTAGAACATCATCTAAATAAATGAATGACATTTCTGTTTGTAGTTATTTGCTAATAGACATTGTAGTCCGCAAAAAACTAGATATCTACTTTGTGCGAACTGTTGTTGGGATTGAAGTCGGTGACTCATACATTTTTAACGTGGAAAATTATCTTATTTACGAAGATGGTTAACAAATCTATGAAAAATTTTAAAAAAATTATCACCCTTGTCATTCATAGCTTATAACTTTAAAGGTCTGAACCAATTTTTATAAAATATAGCTAAGAAACCCATCTCGAGCACTTCAGTTTTGAATTTAAAAAAACCCATCAAAATCGATCCGATCCATTTGTTTAGGAGTAACGATGCCACAGACAGATAAATAAACTTTTAACACCCCACTTTTTGTGTAGGAAGGGGGTTAAAAAGAAACGATATTAGAAAACTTCTTATAATTAACAATTAAGCGATAGATCATCAATATCAGCAATTTTTTGTTGTTTTAATCTTGTTGAGCCTGAAATTTTTGAAAACAAGACTAAAATGTATATAAAAATGCACTTTTTTTCTTAATTTTTGTGTGAGATCCTAAAATACAATTTTCAGAATGTGGACAATTAATAGGGTCATATGTTTTGCTTTAATTTCTTATATTATAAATGTGAAAGTGTGTGTTTGTCCTTCCTTCACGTCGTAACGGAGCAACGGACATTTTAAGCGAACGAAGCCTCCAACTGAAAGTTAGTGCTAAATAAAACAACTTTTGTTTTAAATGTTATGTATATTAGTTATAAGTAGATATATAAGTCTTTATGTACATTATGTACAGATACTGTGATGCTTATTGATTCAGTCGAGATCCAGAGTCAATGAATGAATAAAAATTTATATAATATAATAAATTATTTACTTCAGTTCGTTATTTCTATTTTTCTTCATTACTACGCGCTGAAACAAATGTTTTTATTATTAATTTCCATCCATACTCATGTCTATATCCGTGGTCGAGTTCATAACATATTCAATATACATTTTTTGCATAAAACATATGCAATAGTTTTATACTAAACACAGTGTAGTTGGTACACTTGTGTGTTTAGTATAAACTATTGCATTTGTTTTATAATTTGGCAGTGTAAAAAACGAAGAGTATAATCCTACTCAATTAGATGGGCATTGTACTGTATTAAAATAATAAACAGCGTGCCCACTTTGTAGCGTAAATTATGCAGTTAATTATCAGTGTTCGACGGCCGGTTTGGTCGAGTGGTAGTGACGCTGCCTCTTGATCGGTGGGTTCTGGGTTTCGTTCCCCAGTCGGGGCAAATATTTGTGTAAAAGACAGATATGTTTGTTCTCAGGTCATGGGTGTTGTGTCTGTCTTTATGTGTGTACCAAGGGACACACGACACCAGAGAAAACCTTAGTGTGGGCCTTTGAGTGTGTAGTATTTGTAATAAATAAAAAAACAATGGGTTGCACTCCGGGAGTGCCGGCAGAAGTGAAAACTTGAAGATTAACGTTGTGCATTAATATGAAAATAAAACAAAATACACAAAAAGAGTCCGTTATTCTCTCAGGATTCGAACCCTCGACCTGCTGCTTACAATCTGGTAACTTTTCCACTCGACCAAACTGTCTACTTTATATTCAGTAAAATAGTCTATCGGTATTTGCGCACTATCTGTCACAGAGATAATTTTACCATAGGGCTGCCATCCGTCCGGGTTTCCACCCATACTTCAAAGTGCACAACGCTCCTAAAGAAGTTTTCACTTCAAAAAAGATGGCAATGGCAACCCTATCCTACGCATTTTCGATCACATCTGACGATCACGGTCACGTGACATCTGACGCGAGTTCATCGCGAGTTTAACATTTTTTCCCCATACTAAAAGTGCTCAGCGCCGCTAAAGAAGTTTTCACTTCAAAAATTGTTACCAGCGCCGCTCTGGAATATGACGTCAAGCTCAGCCAGTAGGGTCTCATATCTGAATAGTATGCGCGGGTCTGGCACGTTTGATTTGGTGATGTCGTTGCCTATCGGGCCGTCCAGCTGGTAGGCAGGGCCTAGCCAGTGCTCTTTCATCTGTGAAACAAAAACAAAGGGTACATCATGAATTCTTCGGTAGAATATATTTATTTATTTATTTAACTTAATGCACTAAAAGTACAAGGGCGGACTTAATGCCCAATGGCATTATCTACCAGTCAACCTTAGGGTGATTGGTGAGAATGAGTGGTAGGTGCACACCTCATCCGAGGTGAAAGATAAAATAATAAATTATAAACATTATACTTACGAAACTAAATATAAATAATAATAAACATAATTTATATATGCCCTAATAAAAATATTATAAATAAATGTATAATATACAATATATACAATACATATAATATACATATATATATAATACAATATATACAATACATACGAGTTAAGAATGAAGAAGTCAGTTCAAGTCATACAAGGAGTTCAAAAAGTGACAGCGGACTCTAAATTTAAAGGAGTTGCGACTAGGAGCCTTTCTAATTTCCTCCGGAAGAGAATTCCATTGTAACACCGTCTGCACAGTGAAAGATTGACGGTAAAATCCCGACCCCCGATATTGTGACCTAACAATTGTAACAATTTGACATCATCCTAATTGTAAATGACATATATTCTAACAAATAAACGATTGATTTGATCCGAGAACCACTATATGCTGAGCTATGTCCTGTTTGACATTGCACTACAGCACAATCCATTGTTTTATTGTCGTTGTTTACTTGTCGATGTGTGTTTTGTTATTGTTCTGTTTTTTTTTCATATTTTCTTTTCTGTTTTATTGTATTGTGATTTTTTTTATGGCAAATAAATTTGTTACAAATGTGAGTCAAACGTTGCGTTACGCTAGATAAGTATTATAACCTTTGTGAACAGATGTGTGCGTGTACCTCTGTACCTCTCCTTAACTCTGTCACTCGCATCTCACTTGGGCGAGGGCTGAAAATCAGTGTTGCCAGCCTGATAATCAGTCTGGCATTAGTCGCTGAGCCCAGGCCTTTTTCCTCACTGCGGCAGACATATGCAAGCTTAAACTTGTATAATAGGATAAGAATATTTTGAACTTTTTTTTTAAATGTATGTGTGTGCTGTTCTTGAGAAATAAACGTATTATTATTATTATTACCTTTTCGTGCATCTATTTGTACATACATGTGAGTGCACGTACGCAACTTAACGTGCACATTTGTGGTGTGAACCTATGTATGTACGCTTGGGTGAATGTGTTTTGGCGACTGCATTGTCTCCAAAACAACTAGAAAGTGTTTTTATATTTCAAAATATTTATTTATACCTATTTAAAAATATACTTGCGCGCTTTGAAAGTTATGAAACTGATTGTGTTGAGTTCTTTTTAAAGTATCAAAGCCTTCTTTCGTAATTCTAAATCATGGTATTTCTGATTTTGTCCACCAACTTGAGGCCAAGTAACAACGCTGCGCTCCCTCGCATGTAGTCAAAGAGAGCACATAATTTATACGCGAATATTGACCCGTGTTAGTATTAAATTACAGAACCTTAGAGAGCTAGATCTTTCATAGAAATGGCACACAGAGGATTCATGTAAAAAAGAAAGGCAGGATTTGTTCAGCAATGAGATAATAGTGGCTGGATAAGTTAAATGAAAGGACTTGCTGAAAGCTGATACCTCATGCGGGAATCCTGACATGAGCACAGAGTTCCTGGCCAACTCTGCCATGTCACACGAGCTCAGCTTCCACGCCTGCGCAGCGATACTGTACTCCTCCATCAAAGGCTCCTTTAAGAGAAATGTACAAATTAAAATTAGCTATATTTCATAGAACATTCAGGATGTTACTACCCGTCGCGCGCTAGCTTTACGCCGCGTGCAATACAAATCCTGACACACCTGCATGAATCGCGCGAGAGTTTAAAATAAGTCAAAAGTTACATTAAATACATACATACAAACATATTTGTACATTCAGGATGTTACACTAAAGGATTTAAATACGTACACATTCGTTCTTTTGAACTTACTGACTCTACGCCTATTCGTAAAGGTGCAATTTTCCCCAGAGAAGAATAGGCAAGACACTCCAAGGGTGCTCTTTTTAATCTCATTACTTTCTATTTTAATTAAATCTGAAAGAACTGGTGCTGAGCAGCCCTTTTTGCAAAATTGCAATGCAAAGAAAGAACGGTTCATAAAATGTCGGTAGTCTGAGGAGATGTGAAAACTATCTCATAAAGGAGGTCACATTGCAGGGAATATTGTTCAGTTTAGTTGGCTTACTTATTCAAATAGTTAATTTCCACTTATTAAAAACCACCTAATTTGTTCTGATACTATCCCACTTCTGGGCAAACGCCCCTCCTAGTTTTTTCAGCTTGTGCAGTCTACCACGACGACGCCGTCGATTCAGTCTGGTACCCAAAAGACCATGTTGGATCCATTCGAGCTACGTGTCTAACCCGTTTAGTCAAAGTGACAAAATATCAAAATGCCCAAATAGCATAATGACAAAAAAGCAAAATGCCCAAAGCGCAAAATAACCAACTTATTAAAGTAGCAAACCGCCTGGGTATCTCTATTGTAAAACTAAAAGGGTTTCTTGGTGCCTATGGAATCCTACAGATGGTACCCGGGCGGATGGCGGCATGAACGATTTTTTTGTCATTTTGCGCTTTGAACATTTTTTCGAGTTTGGCTTTTTGCGCTGTCCACGAGAAACGGCGGCAATTTAAAAATTCGTCCTCTGAAAACACTGAGTATACAATGAATAAACGGATTTAATATAGGAACTATTTTATTTTCTACTAATTTCTTTTGATTTTTTCTTTTCTAACTCCGTTTATTCAGTGTATACTCAGTGTTTTCAGAGGACGAATTTTTAAATTTCTGCCGTTTCTCGTGGACAGCTTTCTTTGGCCAGACTCCTAACAGGAATGACCGCTCACCTTAGTGTAATGGAACTGTAAAGGGTCATCAGTAGACAGGGTGACTCGGAGTCCCCTAGCGAAGAACTCAGGAAGCGGGTTGCGGTGGTACCTTAGGAACAGCGAGTTGTTGCTCAGGGGAGACATTGCGATGAAGATTTGCGCCAAATAGAACAGGTATTGGATTGCTGGTAACTGTAAACAATAAATAACGTCACACCGAAAGGTCTATATTTAGGTTTTCTTAAGAAAATTATTTGCCTGATAACTCTAAAATTTAAAAACAATTATGTATGACCTCCGATATTCATCGCTTATCTCTATTAAACAGCTTAATTTTTTGATCAAATATAACAGAATAGAATAGAATAGAATAGAATAGAATAGAAAAATCTTTATTTTATAGGACATTCAGGATGTCACTTAAAACGAGTCAAGATTACAATGAAATACATACAAACATACATTAAACAATTTAAATACATATACGCATTCGTTCTTTTGACCTTACTGACTCTACGCCTATCCGCAAAGGTGCAGTCTTCCTCAAAGAAAAACAGGCAAGAAACTCTGAGGTTGCTCTTTTAAATCGCATTACAAATTTTCTTATTCACTAATTTTAACTAAATCTGAAATAACTCTAGAGCTGAGCAGTTCATTCCCATGGCTGCCTGTCTGATAGATAGTCAGAAATTTTGTAATAGCCCTTTTTGCAAAGTTTTTGTTTAATCAGTGTCTTAAATTTATCCAAAGGTAAATTTTGAATACACATGGGAATCTGTTTTAGAACCGTATACATTGACCCATAAAAGAGTTCGTGACCTAGTGGAGACGACTGTCTAGTACATCCTATCTAGCTTACGGTAGCTTTCAAACAAAAAAACAGCATCAAAATCGGTCCATTCGTTTAGGAGCTACGATGTCACAGACACACCTCAAACTTATTACATCTCTAGGGGGGTTAAAATTATAATTGGACTGATGATATCGATTTACGTGAAATTTACATCTCCAACCAAATCACTTTAATGACAAATTAGGGAAACGTGGTAGCCAGCTGATGGATATATGCCATACCTACAGGGTGGAAGTGACAGCTTAGCAAAAACTGAAACCTTGAATTTAAAATCATTCTGAATGATTTTCAAGTGTATTTTTTCTCCGGAAATTATCAATTATTTAAAATGTTTTTTAATATTTTCTGCTTTAAAATTAAATTATTTATTCGAATATATTCTATTTCGCAATTAAAAATCACAGATGTCATGCCTCACACGACTATCGAGCACATTGGAAATGAATCTACGGAATTCGAAGAAAAATGTCGTTCTGACTTTTTGACTTTTTTCAAAAAGGTTAGGCTGCCGGGCAAACCCTTAAGTCGATCGTATCTGTTTTAAGCTCAAATTGTAGCTGACTTAATTGTCCAGATGAGTTTTTCTCAAATTTCTGGTATCATTTTTCTTTTCCAAAATATCGAGCGTCAAAATATAAAATTCCGAAAAAAAATTTTTTTTTCACTATTTCGGCCATAATTTTTTTCGTTTATGACTTTATTTCTTTTTATACTGACGTGAAATCGGAGCTTATACTGGAGCGAACGAAAAGATGTTTCCAATGTCAAAACAATCATAACTGCGTAAAACTCCAAAACCAGCAATTTACATCGCACTCTGTAATGTAATGGGTAGATTTCACCTTTTAAGTATTTGCTAAGCTGTACCGTAAGGACTGTATTTGGATGTAAGATGTCAATACCAACTTTTCTCAGCATGAGACCGTGCGAGATGTTCTCACTGAGCAGGAACGCCGCGCAGAGATGCGAACCTGGGCCCGCTTCACCGCAATGTGGACGTAGTACAAATGTGTTTAACCCTTGCTCCCTGGAAACAAGATTAGACTTTTGACTCAGTGACTTGTTATCAACACATATAAAACCGATTTTTTCATAACTTGTAAAGAAGACTGTGACATACTTGATTTATCACATGAAAGGGTGATTTGAGGTAATGTAGTAAATTATATATATTTTTTTAATTCTTACTATTAAGCAAGTTACTTAAAAATGTTTATGTAGCGCTGGTAGAAAAATCTAAAAACACTTTCAAAAAATTATAACTTCTAAACTACAAAAAACCGCGGAACATACGTTGGGGTATTTTCAGGTTCACCCAGGGGGGTAAGGTATCTAAAAAAAAGTTGACGTTACCTTTTCAACTACCCTGTATACAGCGGCCACGGCTCGCACTACCCTCATACCGAATTAGCAGTGGTGCGTTTATGTAGCTTCCCTACAGTCTCATGCGAGAGAGAAGTCTCCTTGGCCTCCCGCTACTGAAAATGGTGAGGTCAGAAATACTACCATAAGTACCTGCGTATCTGATTCAGCGTGGTCATGTTGGTGAACATGTAGTAAAGGTAGTAGTTGTAAGGGGGGTTCTCCTCAGATTCCCATTGCTCCGGCGGCTTCATTTTCTCGCGGGTGTGGGACAACTCTGGCTTTGACTCGTCATCCACGCTGTCGAAGCCGATTACGTGCTGCGAACAACATGGATTCTATAGGTCTCTGCTCATTGTTGAAATCCCTGCATCTCCGACTTCACAGAGAGAAGAGCCAGGGTTTGTAAGAGCCATTTGCATTGATTCGGTAGTTTAGGAACGGATTTGGTTGGTGATTTTATGTTTGTGGGTGACGGGAAAGCAGGTATTGCCACTTGAAAATTAAAATCACCAACCAAATCCGTTCCTAAACTACCGAAGTAATGCAAGTAGCTCTTTCAAAACCTGGCTTCTCCATGGCACTTGTTACAAAACCTGAATCTTTTTAAAGTTCAAGTGAATAGGCATCTTCTGGGTGAGCTTGCTACGCATCCTCGACCACGTCTTCGCCCCTGGGCTAGATTGTGTCTAGCTAGAGCAAGCCCATTATTTATATTTTGAAAAGTTTTGTTGTTTTGAGGAGCGGTTCGGTTAAGTGGTTAGTAGCGTTGCTGGTCAATCGTTGCGACGAAGTTCCTAGTTTCAACTCCTGATCAGGGAAAATACTTGTTTGTAAAGTAGATGTTTGTTTTTGGGTTTGTAAAGCTAGTGTCCCTTTGGGACCTGCAAAACAAGAAAAATCTTAAGTGTGGGTCTGTGAGTATAAGGCGTTTATCTTTCTTTTACTGGTACATGAACCGTGCAACTCAAGACTCAAGTGTACTGTGGACATTTTATCTCCAGGATAATTATCTACTTTGAACGTTTTTAACATAAGGTTCTATAATAAAAATGATTCGAGTGGTTTGGCGCACTTCGGCCGCGAGAGTCAGGTTCCTCAATAAATGCTTTAAAAGTGATTCTTTGCCTTTTCCTACACCCGTATTCTCCATCATTCGACTCGAATCAGATATTCGACAAGACTACACCCGATACTGCCACATAAACAGCTCAAGAGGGATGCACTGAGACTTTTCAAGTGTCAGTGTCGAATGGTGTACAATACGGGTGCTATTCGAAACCGACGCACGGAAACACTCAGTGCATCCCTCTCTTGCGGTATCTAGATGACAGCGGTATAGTCTTGTCCAATATCGAATTCGAGTCTAATTATGTAGAATACGAGCTGTGGTCTCTCTATCAACACGATCCCCGCTACCAGCTCAGAGCTACGCTGCAGTACCTACCGTCAGAAATTTATGTAGGTTCATGTTTATGCTGGGGTTGATGGACACCTCGAACAGCGGGTCGAAGAGATTGCTCAGGAACTCCTGGAAGTTCTTCAGTAGCTTGTTGATGCGGTATATGTCACTGGAAAACGTGCAATAAGTTGTTTTTAACTTTTGTCTCCAGTGCTGGGTCAAATTGGTCGTAAGGTTTTGGATAAGCACTTTACAGCAGTACCATGCTGAGTCAGCGCCTTTTAAACCTTCGCGCGATTCTTGCACACAGTGCAGGATTTATATCGCACGCGCTGTAAACAAGCGCGCGGTGTGTTGGTACAGTAATTGTTTTTCTTTTGCATGATTATCCCCTTTTTGATAGATTAGGTGTTTAGCTGCTAGTCTTCTGTTTTATTCCTTTCGGCCGCCATCGCAGCATTTTTTTTATTTTCTGTGTCAATTTAATAAAGTGTTTCTACTTCTATTCTATTGTAAGTACTGTTAAGAGCAAATCGATCGAAGACACAAGTGTAACAACACTACCAATCCACGCGGTGTGGCACAACACTAAACGGCCCCTTGACAAATCGTTTTCGGGCGTAGATCGGAGTTTATGTGTTCTTGCATTGTATTTTGTTAAATATCGAATTAAAAGGACTGTATATTAAGTAAAAGGTGTTTTTAGTCATCAGTACTTACTATAGCCTTGGCACTTGCACAAGCCACCGCACGTGCGGCGAGTGTATGTTGTTGTTCACGGCCCAGTCTGCGAGTTTGGTCCACTCCTCCTTGTTCTTGCAGTAAATGGAGATCCTGGGTTCGATGCTGGTGTATTTGTTCTCATGAAGATCCCTTATTACTTCCTGCAACATCGTGTTTTATTTATTTCTAAAATTATAACTATTATATCATCCAAATAGACGATACGCTAGAAATGATCTAGAAAACACCTAATTACAGTATCCATTAATTCTTGAAATTTACTCGGCGCACATTTGATACCAAATGGTAATAGGTTTAAGCAAAACCTTTGACAAAGCGCTATCGTAGAATATTTTTAAAGAATTTCATCAAGCAAAAACTGCAAGGATGCGCTTCTTAAATCTCTGAACGATCGCAAACAAAAAAATCATTTTTAGCTTTCCAGGAATCTTTTTTTTAGCAGTCTTTATACGTCTCCACCGAACGGCACGGAGCTCCCTTCGAAACACGAAAGGGATTTAGGCCATAGTGCACAACGCTGGCCCAATGACGGTTGGTGGACCGCATGTCAAGCGAAAACTAATTTTCTTAGACGTGCGTGTTTCATCGAGTCGGACACGCGCACGAAGGGTTCCGTACCATTACCTATTAAACCGGCCAAGTGCGAGTCGGACTCTATAAAAACCATTATCTCTATAAAAGCTATCACGTTTGTTGTAATTGTTGTTATAGCAGCAACCAAAATACATCATTTGTGAAAATTTTAACTGTCTAACTACCATGGTTCATGAGATACAGCCTTGGACAGACTTACCTATCTATAAAAACGAGCAAAAAAATCACGTTTTTTGTATGGAAGCCCCCTTAAATATTTATTTTATTCTGGTTTTTAGTATTTTTTATTATAGGACCAATAGAAATAAATCATCTGTGAAAATTTCAACTGTCTAACTATCACGGTTCATGGGATACAGCATCGGACAGACTTTCTATAAAAACGAGCAAAAAAAATCATGTTTTTTGTATGGGAGCCCCCTTAAATATTTATTTTATTCTGGTTTTTAGTATTTTTTGTTATGGGGCCTATAGAAAAACATCATCTGTGAAAATTTCAACTGTCTAACTATCACGGTTCATAAGATACAGCCTGGTGACAGACGGACAGTCGGATGGACGGACTAATAGGGTCCCGTTTTTTCCCTTTGGGTACGGAACCCTAAAAATCCATACATAGATCCGAAAAGACGAATTTAGTGGTACAGGTCCGCATTAGGATCTGAACCTGCAACCTTCCGGTTACAAGTCTGGTTCATTACCAACTGAGCTATCAATCACCGTTCTAATGTTAATGTATTTGTTACCGGAACTGTACGAAATCTAGGAATTGTGCACATTTCCTAGGAATGTGAAGCTGTCTAGGACATGTGTAAAATATTGTTTCAAAGATTTTTTTAATACACACATATCCTAGGAAATGTATAAAACTAATGCTTTCTGAGAATGAAATTAACATGGATTTGTCTTGGCCATATCGTAGATTTGCTCACTTTATGAAATGTTTGAGAATTTCATAAAATGGTCACATTTCATGAAATGTTTCACTGTCTATTGACCACATCATTGAGTAACTCAGCTGAGCGGAAATACGAAAACCGCTTAACGCAACCAAGGTCGTTTCTGGCACTTCGCCGGCCGCTGCCACGGCACGCTTGCTTCGCTCGCTCGGCTCGTGCGTTGGGGGTCGCAGTTCTAACCTACTGTCGCAGTTCCGTCTATCGCAATCGAACAAAGAAGTCGGAAATGTAATACCTATTTTGATTTTGTTTGTTTATTATAGAATGACTTATAAACAGACAAAACTTCCGATTGTTGTTTAGGAATTGTATCAAATATAATTAATTTCACACATTTCCCGGCGATTTTAGGACTTATATACATTTCCTAGGAATTGTATACAATGACGGATTACATACATTTCCGTTAAATTTACTATTTCAAGTGCCAAGTGTGCACGAGACGAGTATCGAAAAGTTTTTTTTTCGTGTGTTGTGCTTGTGTGATGAAACATAGGCTTAATGGCATATATATCGTTATGAAACCCACACGTTTGAGAAAATTTTGTAGACTCCCTTCACTGTTGTAATACCAATTTTCCACAATAAATACACCGATTGATTGATTGAATGACTGTTTCGAAGGTTGGTAGTCCCATGCCCTTTGGTGATAACATGTGTTTCAAAATATCAACACTAGAAAAGAGTCCTTAGAGTGTTTTGCGTCAATTCTTACACACATACATACGCTCACACCTGTAATCCCATACGGGGTAGGCAGAGCATCAGAACCACTTGATACCACGTTTGACATACATTCTCAGGGTTATTAGATGAAACATGATGTGCAGTGGTAAGAGGTTGTCAGCATTTCGCCCAAAATACAGCAAAACCCTTCGTCCTTATTGAGTTTTATAGTAAACTAGCTTCCCGCGCGGGACTTCGATAATGTAGGATTCTAATGGTGAAAGAATTTTTCAAATCGGTCCAGTAGTTTCGGAGCCTATTCGATGCAAACAAAAAAACAATCAAATCTTTCCTCTTTATGATATAGAAGAAGATATAGACTAGCACTTTGCCCGGGACTTCGTTCCCGTAGGAATTCGTAAAAATTATGTCCTATGTCCATCGCGGATAATGTAGCTTTCTAATGGTGAAAGAATTTTTCAAATCGGTCCAGTAGTTTCGGAGCCTATTCAATGCAAACAAACAATCAAATCTTTCCTCTTTATAATATGTTTGAATATAGATTTGGCTGCTGGTACATTCAAAGTTTTTCTTCCACTCCCAGTCCAGCGTGGAAGAGTCCAGCATCAATTCTCACCTTGAGTAAATCAGCAAAGTAAGAGCCATTAAGGTAGTTGTCAGTCTTCATAAACACCTCGCGTAGTCTGCTCTCGCCGACCGGATTGTATTTAGCGTTGAACTTGTCAAAGCGCTCGAAGGTATTTCGGTCCTACATTAAATTAAAAGTTATTTTTTGATTTTGATTTTCCTTCCCCCCGCATTTTTCCTGTTTTGACCCGACTTTGCTACAATACTACCCGAGAGGCTAGCGCCCATTGGTGCTAGCTGGCTTTTTTCAACTGCCACTGTGCTGCTCCGGATCTCATTTCCAGATAACAATTTTAATTTTATTTAATTAATTTCAATTTTACTCCAAATTTTAATTTAATTTTGTAACCGCGGTCTCCGTTAAGCCCACGCTGCGCAGCATAGTTTAACGCGACCAAGGACTTCTTTTCGGCATCCTTCTATACTCTTTTATATTTACTTTCCAATTACCTATACAATTATCCACTCTTTTTCCAGCCCATCTACGACAACTGTACCCTATTTTTATATAATTATTCCTAAATTTTTGTTAATGTTTTACCTTTTTACCATTTATTATATTATAATAATTTATTAATAAACTAACGTTAGTGTTTTAATTTGCGTGGCGGGTCAAGCCCCCGCTTGTCCCTCGACAAGCGGAGGTTCCGTCACTCTAAAATACATATATACATAAGCTTACGCCTTTGTCCCATTGGGGTCGGCAGAGACCACAGATTGGCAATTGCTACTTTCCAAACACACCTCTTTCGTTTCCTCTACATTCATAATTCGCGTCATACATGCTTTTCGGATTCCGGTATTCCTAACACGGCCCTTTCTTAATACATCACCATAAGATTAGTTGTAGTTAAACTCTGTCAAGCTTGTCAAACGGAAATTAAAATGTTTTAAAGGACGCCCCCCAGCCAGATGGTCAGATGACCTAAAGAAGATAGCAGGTAGTGGCTGGATGAAAACAGCGGAGGATCGTGCAAAGTGGCGTACCTTGGGGGAGGCCTATGTTCAGCAGTGGACTGCAATAGGCTGATATGAAAGGAGTGACTATAAAAACAGTATTTCATACGGCATGTACATCCAGTATATCCACGTTGAGGTCATAGGTGTTGAGCTTCATATCCTCGAAGACAGAGGTGAGGGTGCAAGGCTGCCCGTTGTGGATGCCCACCACCTCGTCTCCACGGTCTCGAAGAGTCTTCTTGATGAACCGCAGCAAGTGCTTCTGGTTCATGCAGGACGCAGCGTGGATGTGGGTGTCCACTTTTCTGGAAGCAATATCACCATGATCTTCTTAGCGTGTAAAAGTCAAGTATTATTTCTAGCCGAATGTGATTATTTCTAGCGTCACTTTTCAAGCCATCAGACAAGCATTTATCCTCCGAAATCTGAAAGCTTAGCCCATGTAACATAAGCAATAATGAAGTAAGTAGTTTAATTAATTTATTATATTTAAAAGGGCCGGTTTGGTAGAGTGGTGTGACGGGCAAATATTTGTTTGAAAAGCAGATGTTTGTTCTCGGGTCGTGAGTGTTCGTCTTTATGTATGTTCCGAGGGACCCACGAGACAAGGGGAAAACCTTAGTGTGGGCATTTTTGCGTGTAGCGTTTATTTAATTTTTTATTCAAAACATTACACGATTAGATAATAATATTACCATCTCTAAGGTAGACTTAAAGAGATCCCTTCAGAGATATGTCCGCCTTTGCAAATAGTTATGTTCTTTTAATATTAGTCTGTAAGAGTTTGCAATAAACAGTTTACATACATTGCTTCTGCGCAAAATGACTTTTACTGCAGATGTAAACCAAATAAAGTAATAGACCACCACCATCGGTGGTAATTCCTCGGCTACTTAAAACATCCACGAAGAAACTGTTGTGTGATAACAGGAAATACCTAAATATGGCATTTAGATTGCGCTCTAGTCTACTACCCATCAAAAAATTTACATTTTTAAAGAAAAAATCTAGTACCCCTAAGTGCGATAAGTATGACAGATTATGTACTTACAATATTTGCCCACAGCATGTAAAAAAGTAAGGGTCATAGGGAGGGGTCGCTGACGAAGCTATAATATCGGAATACTGTAATCTGTTCTAGCCAAACCGTCATCAGATGCAGACCAATTAGTCTATGAGATGGTAATGGCTTCGACAACACCTCGTATGACCTTTATAATAGAGCAAGTACAATGAGATTGACATGTTATTAATAAAACAAAAATCCTGTAAGTTAAAAAAAGATTTAAAAAAACTTGTATGAAGTAAGTACCTGATGTTGTAGAAGTCCCGATGCGGCACGGCTTTTTGTAGAGCTTGTTCATGGATTTCATTCAGTAACACATGCATGCGGAACTTGGAGGATAGGTAGCACAGGCGACGGAAGCAGAACGACCTCCTGGAATAGGTGAAAGGAATAATAACAGAACTAGCTTCCACGCTGGACTGGGAGTGGAAGATAAACTCGGAATGTGCCAGCTGCTAACTCTTCCGAGGCTTAATATAAAAGCCAGTAAGTGGGAAGTGAGGGTTTTGCCCTATACTGATGTTTTATTTAATATGATAACCCTCAGAAATGTCAAGCGTGGCGCCACGTGCTCTGCCTACCTCGTCAGGGATTATAGGCGTGAGTGTGTAAATTGATGGAACTAGCTTCCCACCCGAGGCTTCATTTACGTGGAAGAGAAGCCAATGTCACTTTCCAGCTTTTCTAATAATACGTCGCGTCGATCCACTGCTCATGACCACAACCTAGCTCAACGGCAAAGATGCGGACAAGAGTGTAGCAAGCTAACCCAGAAGAAGCCTTTTCACTCGAATTTCAAAGAGATTCGATCCCGGAAATACAGACGCAAGCAGGGAATTCCATTCCTTTGCAGTGCGCAATATGAGAGATGATAAAAAGCGCTCATAGACCAGTCATTATAGTAAGTTCACCTCGGAATTCGAGATACCCAGCTGTAAGTCTGTAAATACTTGTATATTGACTCCCTAAAAGTTGTCTCAAAACCTACATATGGTAGGGTGTAAGCAACTATTAAATTTCAAGGTCAAAGGTCACAAAAATCGGTTTTTTGCACTTTTTTTGGAAATATCTCATTTCCTATGGGTTTTTGCTATTTGTATTCATTATCAATATTGTTGAATACAAAATTCTCTACAAATTTTGTATAAAAAGGTTTTTTATACGGTGAACCGTTTTCGAGATACAGGGCGGAGAGCGCGCGGTCACAGCATCACTTCAGGTCAACCGGTGCCTCCGGTCGAAAACGCGCCATATATAGTTGATGAACTATCGATAAATCAATGATTATAAATATTTGTCAATTTTTATTAACTAATTTATTATATTTTATCATTTTTTTCCTAACTTATCCACTTTTTATTCAGTATTAATTTATTTAACAACACTTACCTGCCCATGTAATTGCAGAATTGTTAATGAAAATATAGGAATTATATTTGAATTTTAACCTAATTAATATTAATAACTTCTTACATGATGAAAAAAAAACAAATACTTAAATTATGAATTAATCTTTTTATTAAAAAATATCATTGAATACGTTTATTTTTATTGAAAGTAAAAAAATGGAATAAAGGGTACAAAAACTACAATTTATAATTTTAATCATCTTCTTCCTCGTCTTCTGGCTGCTGGTAAATTTCAAACTGGTCTTCATTATCGTCTTCAACGACATTTGTCTCAAGTTCTTCCATGATTTCGGGGTCAAAGGTTCCATCTTCGTTAATGTCGCTCTGATATGGTAGTGCATTGAGACAAGCTTGCCCATTACATTGGCCACAAGCTAAAGAGCATTGCAAGCCCGCTTTCCTGCATCCGCATCGCGAACCACAACCACTCTTGCAGTTGCAGAAAATTGTATTTAGCAAATCTTCTGGAACAGGTGGTAAAATTGTCATGATAGGCTCCAGAAAATCGTTTCGCATTGCCCAACCCCATACCTGGGGTTCCAAATCATGTCCTAACCAAGTTTAAACTTATAAATTGAGACAAATGTCGTTGAAGACGATAATGAAGACCAGTTTGAAATTTACCAGCAGCCAGAAGACGACGATGAAGAGGAAGAAGATGATTAAAATTATAAATTGTAGTTTTTGTACCCTTTATTCCATTTTTTTACTTTCAATAAAAATAAACGTATTCAATGATATTTTTTAATAAAAAGATTAATTCATAATTTATTTGGTTTTTTTTCATCATGTAAGAAGTTATTAATATTAATTAGGTTAAAATTCAAATATAATTCCTATATTTTTATTAACAATTCTACAATTACATGGGCAGGTAAGTGTTGTTAAATAAATTAATACTGAATAAAAAGTGGATAAGTTAGGAAAAAATGATAAAATACAATATAATAGTTAATAAAAATTGACAAATATTTATAATCATTGATTTATCGATAGTTCATCAACTATATATGGCGCGTTTTCGACCGGAGGCACAGGTTGACCTGAAGTGATGCTGTGACCGCGCGCTCTCCGCCCTGTATCTCGAAAACGGTTCACCGTATAAAAACCTTTTTATACAAAATTTGTAGAGAATTTTGTATTCTACAATATTTATAATAAATATAATTAGCAAAAACCCATAGGAAATGAGATATTTCCAAAAAAAGCGCAAAAAACCGATTTTTGTGACCTTTGACCTTGAAATTTAATAGTTGCTTACACCCTACCATATGTAGGTTTTGAGACAACTTTTAGGGAGTCAATATACAAGTATTTACAGACTTACAGCTGGGTATCTCGAATTCCGAGATTCTTACCTAATTTAAGCTTAAATGACTGGGCCATCAGTGCGATGCGAATCAGCGGGATTTTGACAAGAGTGTCACCTTGCGGTGTATCTGGAAGTCCAATAGAAAAAAGGGGCAAGCGGAATGAGCTCATGCAGATCCTGGTGCACTCCTCAAAGTACATCTTGTAAAAACACATAAGCAAGCTACTTTGCGTCTATCAGCTAAGCTTTTGAGCTTAATTTTTACCAGACTCTTCTCATTGATGAGTCAGTATGGCCGAATAAAACAACATTGTACTAATAAATGCTTTTATTCACTGAAACATTAGTTGTTAAAAGTAAAAATACGTAACGACGTACACAATTGAAACTTCTGAGTAAAAACTTCAGACAAAAACCATTTTTGCGGAAAACAAGTTACCTATTTACCCGCATCACTTAAAATCAATGGGGTTGGGGTTGTTCTTTCTGCATCATGAGCGTTTGGTAAGATCGCTGTGGCTGTAGAATTCTCAATTTTCTTGTATTGGAAATTAGGTAGACTTTTCTTTGCAGCCTCTAAAGTTTCTAAAAGTTTTTCAGAGGAAACGGGAGGAGCTGAGCGGTTTTCTTCTTCACACTCTCCAACTAGTTCTTTCATCGCATAGTCTTCTAATGGTACAACTAGTTGGGAACCCTTCTCGATGTGCTGTTTAAGGTCGTTATTGATGCGGAGTAGCTTCTCCTTATTAGTATTGATACGCCAAGGTCTCTTTGGGTCCACTTCAGGTGTCGACACAGACTCTTTCACTGGTTTCTTGGATCTGCAATTGAAAACCGTTATCTTTGACAATTAGCTTTATATAATCGTGTGTTGGCAAAACATAACTTATATGCATAGTTATAAAGAGCAAATGTAATTCACTAATTTGACATATTTTAGGTAACATCCGGAATACGAAATAAACTACAAAAAAAACGAAGTCTCGGACGCAAAGCTAGTAATTTATAAACAGCTTACCTTTTGTTTAAAGCCATTAACTCTTGAAGTTTCCGTTCAGTTTCTTCAAGCAACGATTTATCAACTTTATATGGATTCTCGAAAACCGGCGGCTCATTTTCTGTTGATGCCATTTTTTCTTCATCTTCTTCTATATCTTTATCATATTTTTCGTGAAAATCTTTTATTAAAACAGAACAGCGATCTTTTAATTTTATTTCTGGAACTTCCAGCCCGTTGAGAAGTTTTTCTATTTTATTTTTTTCGTCATCGGTTGACATTGTGAAAATTATTCTCACAGAAACAACACAATTCAATCACAAATAAAATTCGTTTCCTTGGTAACGTTTGGTAACCATGACAGGTTTATCGACAGACGTCAGACCATCAGTGTGCTTGTGCCTTGCGGTCTGTTTAAAAGACATGAGACTGTAGTGTAGGTAGGGTAGGTACTGGTATGACGAAACCATGTAACTAGAATATTAAATAATATCTTCAAATAATATCAGGTATAATTTCAAGATCGGTTCCATAAAAGGAGTCCACTTGTCTTCTTATATGGAATGGAATGTATAAATAATATAAAATTAATTCAGTAATATCATATTAAGTATATATATATCTATCTATTTACAGAAGCTAGACACCATTTTCGTGCCTCCATCCATAACATGTAACACGAATACGTTAGTAAGTATTTAAGCTCACCTCAATTTCAATAAATAGTCGGTAGTCAGTAGTGATCAGTTCAACTCGAGTCATGGACATGGAAAAAAATAAGACTCGAGTTCGATGGTGATAGAGCGCGTAATGCGCCGCGGTCCTATGTCATAATTAATATTGACAAGGCCAGAGGGCGAGCAAGGCTTTACGCCACATCTAACAAATTGATTGATTGAGCATTGAGCCCTCGCGCAATCAAAGTATGTCAGGTGAGTGGCGCGCCGCGCGAGCTTGTCGTCATCGTGCTCGAGCTGCGCGAACATCATAACAACCTATATGGGCTCCGATTGTAACGAAAGTTGTGTGTCGATGGAATGGAGGTCATTTTATCTGTTCATGTGGCGAAATTGAGAACTATTTAATTTTCATATACTTGCTGACAACCACCCAGCAGCGCCACCGCCAACCGAACGAAAAGTTGCAAACTACCTATAGCAACTGAAAAGACAGTTGGCGGTGGTGCCACCAGTCAAAGCAGCCGTCATTAGATGTATGAAATTTGGATAGTTCTCAATTTCGCCTTCTGAACGAATAAAATCACTAAAATGAACGAATAAAATGGACCTACTGACTGATATGTTTTTTTTGTGTAAAAAAATAATTAATTTGTCATTACGCCGAGTAGTGCCATGTTCCCTCTAATACTCTTAATAGGTAGGTTGACTGGAAGAAATCCCCTCGTGGGATAAGCCCGCCTTTGTAAACTTCCTATTACTGTAAACTTGTTATCCTCTGTATTATCATTGCAAAATAAAGAATAAGTACATAAGTACATACATACAAAATAGCGACCATTCCATCGACACACAACACAACTGAAGTTACAGAATCAGTGCCCTGAAGTGATAAGAATCGTTACTAGGTTTCTACCTAACTTAGCTCTATAAATGTGACGAGATAGGAATTATAAGGCAGTTGCTTAAATTATTTTTCAAAATGAAGTGTAGGTATTTTCAGTCCCTTTAACACCTTCACTGCGGAATGGGCCCATATCCGCCCGCCGCAGTATTTCCGCTGGTGCGGACGAAGAAAATTACGTCCCTCTCGGTTGTGCGGAACGATTATCTCAAGTGTTTGTAAGTGTTCGACAAAGACAATTATATATACTGGGTGAAAACAAACCTCCTAGCTATATTCAAAATCCTGAACCAGTATCACTCAAAGAACACATTTAAGAAAAAATTTTTTTTATATATTTTTTCAATGGGAATTTTCACCTAAACGTAGATATTACTCCTACACCAGGCACGCGAGGGGTGCGGGTAGCGCTCAGGGGGTGCGCCCGAGTGATGTCTACGTTAATGAAAACAATTCCCCCCCCCCCCCCCCCAAATAAAAATTAAAAAGTGTTCAGTAAGTGATACTGGTTCAGGATTTTTAATAAAGCTAGGAGGTTCTTTTTCAACCTGTATTGTATACAATATCAGCTTGAGCTCAAACATTTAGGTGTGTTCCCCATAAAAACATCACGGCAGGCCCTTATCGGCCTACCACGCACTGACGGTGAAAAATATCTGCTGAGTGCGGCAGTGGATCTATTTCGGCCCGCCGTCCCAACGGGCAGCCGGCGACCCGCCACCGCACGCGCGCCCCGGCGCAGTTAGTGGTTGTGCTGTCTAGGTAGCTACTCTGACGTAGCGTTCGTATGATACAATCAACGATGGCGAGCAATAAAAGAAAAATTAAAATATTGGAAAATAAAATCATTCGCGCTGCAGGTATTGATAGTGATAGTAACAGCAGTGAAGAAATATTTTCCAAAAATATTGCAGGAAATGCAATCAAAACCTTTGCATGAAGTGTTTTGAAGACAGACATAAATAAATAAAAACTTTTTTATTCTTTTCCGATAATTTTGTTTTATTTTCGATATCTCCGTAGTTTTGTCTGTCCCATCACTACTAAAAACACTTTCTAGTGCGATTTAGGTCAATATCAGCCTGCCGCTGTCCATGCTTTATTTCTCATTTCCTGTTTGGCAGATCGAACCTAAGGAAGTTGGGTTCAAGGTCATTCTAAAAGTACAAAAAAAAATGTAAACATTATGTTTTCGTAAAGGTCGAGAAAGACCTACCACGCACTGGCGGAAATACCATTGGGGGCGCATTTCGACCCACCACCACCACACCAGATGAAGTTTATGAATTTACTTGCCGCAGCTAAGGTGTATAACCGAATTATATTTACTTCACTTATACACAAGTGTAGTAAATATAACAAATACAAGTACTTAAGTCATAAAATTAAATTGTGTATAGACAAAGTAATAATTTTAAAGCTAAGCATATTAATAGTGGAAATCATTGTTTTTATAGCTTTTAAGTCGTCTTTCCGTAAGTATATAATATATATACTTATACCGAGTGCAGTAAATAGCCAAAAATCGGTGAACAAGAATCGACTGGTAAAAACTTCCACAAGAGTGAATTTAATTGACTGAATCGTGTAGTAATACGTTCCGAAGCATTTCCTGAAATTCTTACGAAAAATAAAGATGATTTCCGTAAGAATTTCAGGTCGCGCTGAACATTTTTCTTTCCCTAAAATACTAAAAATTATTTGCCACTCACAGAGGTCCGTTGTCCATCAGAGAAGTCACCTTGGTGAGATCTTCCACATACTGCTTAAAGGAGATATGGTTATACGTGATGAAGCGGTTTTCCTCCAGGTCTACCATGGACCGGTAGACCCTCACCACACCTTTGTCCCATTTGAAAAAGTATCGCCGGTCCGGGGGCTGGATACACGACCAGGGGTCCACCTGACCCGCTGAAAATGTTGAGATTCTTATTGTAAGCTCTAACCTTACCTAAGTTTTTCCATGCTGAACTGGGAGTGGAAGAAAAACTTGGAATGAGCCACCTACTCTTCCCAGGTATACAGTAAAAATCTGTAAGTGGGGTTTTACTGTATAATGGGCGAAAGACTGATCACCTCTCACCATTATACAACTTGTTCTATCCGAACAAGATCTTCTCTTTGTTCTTGTTCTATCTTGTTCTGGGTTGTTTGTTGTTGTTTGGGTGAGTGTTCGCTAGAACCACTGAAGCTCTGCCTACCCCGCTAGTAACATATAATATCATTGTCCGAGTTCATATAACCCGAATATATTTAAAGTTCGAGTGAATAGGCTTCTTCTGGGTGAGCTTGCTACATCCTCGACCGCATTTTTGCCCTTGGGCTAGCGAACCATTTATTACTAAAATATATAAAAAAAAAAATAGGTACTTATACTTAGTACCTACATACAGGTTGAAAAAGAACCACCTAGCTTTACTGATAATCCTGAACCAGTATCACTTACTGAACACTTTTTTTTGTTTTTGTTTTTTTTGGGGGGGGGGTAGTTTCTAAACGTAGACACCACTCAGGCGCACCCCCCGAGCGCTACCCGCACCCCTCGCGTGCCTAGTGTAGGAGTAATGTCTACGTTTAGGCAAAAAATGAACTATTCCCATTGAAAAAATATTAAAAAAACATTTTTTTCATAAATGTCTTTGAGTGATACTGGTTCAGGATTTTGAATATATCTAGGAGGTTCTCTTTCACCCAGTATTTTGATTGTTATTTTTCCTGATTGCATGTTACCTATTTTATTTGTAACTGTGTGTAGGTGTGGAAGCAATAAATTATTTGTATTCTATTCTTATTATATTCTAAACTAGCTTTCCGCCCGCGGCTCCGCCCGCGTGGACTACAGGTTATATCGTGCCCAACTGTGGGATAAAATGTAGCCTATGTCCTTTCCCAGGCTCTAATCTATCTCTGTACCAAAATTCATCAAAATCGGTTCAGCGGTTTAGGCGTGAAAAGGTAACAGACAGACAGACAGAGTTACTTTCGCATTTATAATATTAGTAGGGATAACATTAAAATTAAAACTTTTGAATCACCCCTGACATTCGATTGCTTATAACTTTTAAACGGCTGAACAGATTTTCATGAAACATGGCTAAGAACACTCGGGATAAAATTATCTATGACACAAAAAAAAACTAAACGAAAATCGGTACATCCGTTTGGGAGCTACGATACCACAGACAGATACACAGACAGACACGTTAAACTTATAACACCGCTCTCTTTTTGCATCGGGGGTTAAAAAACAGCAATTTCATGGGTACCTAAAAGGGCTTACCTAGGAGTAAGTTGTAATTTTCGTCCATCATTTCGTCGGTACTGTCGAAAGACTGTCGCGCGGGGTCACCCATCTTCATAACCGACCGCGACGTAGCTGCTCCAGCTGCAACAAAAATTATTACAACTTTTTTTTTTATTCTTAAGTCTACAGCATTATCAAAACTTATAATACTAATTAATTTATCTGAACATTCGCCAATTACAGACTTATAATTTGTTATCTTTACATACATGAATTTTAGTGGGTACATTTTTAATAAAATATTGTGAAATTAAATGAAAACAGCAAACTAATCAAAACCAGAAGTAATCCAGTAGGTATACAATATGAAAGCCAAACAATTGTCTTCGCACCAGCATAGTGTATTGTTGTGTTGTGCTAGCGAGTAAATGTGTGGCTGTGTGTGTGCGCGTGTTTGTGTAAGTGTTGTGTTGATTGTCGTGAGGAGTAGTTAGTTAGCTTATAACTTTTCCCAAGTCCGTCGTGTGGTGATCGCTCGAGAATAACACCACCCTATTTCTTTCCGCGGGTGTCGTAAGAGGCGACTAAGGAAACTCAAATGAGACCTGCCTCCTAGTAATCCATCTGAGGTGGCGTCCTATGGTCTCATGCGGTGTGGTAGGCTCTGTAAAGGGCCGTCTGGTTCACGTCCGACGCCAAAAAGCTTGCTGTGTTCCGTTGGTGCGTGGGAGTACTAGTGCCTTAATTGGCATTTTCTGAGTTAACTCGCTCCATCGTCGACTTCATCTATGACCTTAGTCAAGATTGGGGTCAAAAGTTAACCCATCTCATAATAAATAAATAAAATAAAATCGATTAAGGCTGTATTATATATCTTTCTTGTCAGGATTGGTTGCTTTCGTATATATGTTAACCTAGGGAGAGAACTTGAAGTGTGAAAAGTAGCAATGGAAATGGTAGTCGCCAAAAATTTTTGCGATTTCATTATTGTTGTTGTTTTATTTTCTTAAACCTCAACCCGACTAATCCTGGTGTCAGAGTTTTCAAACCGCACAATCTGACTTGGTTTTAACGACTGTAGTCAATCGACAACAGCCGGGACCGACAGCTTAACGTGTCCTCCGATGCACGGAAACGTTCGTGATAAATTGCCACTTTGGTCACCCATCGGGTTGCCTGCCTCTGAGTACGTTGCTTCACCTCTCCGATCGGTTCAGACGAGTGCTTATTTAGGTTTTTTTTTACCAGCCCATATACGGCCCCACCGAGGGGCACGGGCCTCCCTTCGAAACACGAAGGGGATTTAGGCCATGACTATAGTCCACCACGCTGGCCCAATGTGGGTTGGTGGACCACTCGTCTTTCGAAAATTTTCTTGGACGGGCGGGTTTCATCACGATGTTTTCCTTCACCGTTGAGCAAGTGATAATTAGTTAGAAATCCGTACATAAATCCGAAAAGACGAATTTAGTAGTACAGGCCCTCACCAGGATTTGAAACCGCGACCTTCGGATTACAAGTCTGGCTCATTACCAACTAGGCTATCACCGCTATTTATTTAGGTTGAGTGGAAAGATTTACACCCTCTAATTAAATTTAAATTTGATCAAAGGCACTTTACTTGGATTATTTGGACCGTTCGGGACAAGATCTTTAGTGTCATCGTCGAACACAATTGATCTCCTGGCTAGCCCCAGTTCGTCTACGGACATCGTCGCACTGAGCCTTAAGTAGTCATCCGCCGTGTCAGCTAGAAATAAACAATCAATTTTAGTACTGAACCTACTTTAAACTATTGCCAATGAATGACTTGATCTCAATTTCAAAATGTTGTCTTTGCTTTTTTTTTATTTTAAAGATTGTTGTAAAATTATTAATATTAAAAATTTTATTAGCCTTAGCCCTCAACTCCTTTTGTCACACTTCTTTATTATTATTTTTTAAATTAGTTAAGTATTGAGTTTTCATTTGTAATTATTTTGTGACAATGAATAACTTTTTACTTACTTGATTTTTACACTGTTCCACCGTTTTATTTTATACAGGGTGATAAAAACCTCCCAGCTATATTCAAAATCCTGAATCAGTATCACTTACAGAACACTTTGATTTTCCCATACAAACTTCATCAGCATTTAGCGCATTTTGTATGGGAGATCAATTTTTTTTTTACCTATGTTCCTTGGGAAAGTTGTTCAGTTTCATGGACTGATTAACCACCCAAGAGGTTGAAAGAGAGATACCTAAAGCCCTGTATATATATATTTTTCTTTTTCGGTGGAAATATTTTTTTTTCCTAAACATAGACACCACTCGGGTGCACCCACAGCGCTACCCACACCCCTCGCGTGCCTGGTGTACTTAGGAGTAATATCTACGTTTAGGCAAAAAATGAACTATTCCCATCGAAAAAATATTTAAAAAAATAAATTCATAAATGTATGTTCTGTAAGTGAAACCGGTTCAGGATTTTGAAAATAGCTAGGAGGTTTTTTATCACCCAGTATTTTGATGCGACTGGTTTCGATTACAGTCATCATCTTCAGGCGTGTCTTACATTTAAACTAAATTTAGTTCGTATAGAAAAAAACGGTCGCATAAAAATATAAAATAAATATGTGGAACTAGTGTCAAAATAATGTCTTTCATTGGCAATAATATGGAGTTCCATCAAGAAGAAACAACACAAAGTGTAAACTACCTTCTTTAAACTTTATTTTTCTTTCGACGCGATGCGATGGCTCATTATCATCACGATGAAATAGTGATGGCTCACTATCACTTTCACAACACAACACCGATCACACTCGCACTCGGCACACCTCGCAGGCGGTAGCTGGAAATCAGTGCTTTGTCGCATCCAGCGGCAAAATTGTCACTGAGCTACGGCCTGTTTCTGCAGCACATTTCCTTTTGTTTTATTTTATTTATGTAAGACTAATCATTTACTTTTTTTATTTTAATTCAATTTTTTTTATATGCTTTAATTTTTAATTTCAATTTTTAAATCAATTAATTTAATATAATGTAGTAATGTAAGTTTTTTTTTGTGTGCAGAAATAAACAATTCATTCATTCATAAAATTTTGTTTGCCTAGTACTCGGTCACAGCAATTTATAGCTATCATATCGCCCTCGGGTAGATGATACAAAAATGTACCAATTTCAATTTTTTTTAAGAAAAGTGGGAAGAAGTGGTTATTTTCCTTCAAATGTTTTTTTTTAACTTCAAAAATAAAAATTCAAAATTATTTATTTACCATAACCACAATATTTTATAATAGCAAGTGTCGAGACCCCCTTTTAAGCATGTTAATGCCTGTGCCAGGAGGTCCCGCTCCTCCCTATCCATGGGTTGGTAAAGTTAGTATACAATACAACAACTTACAAAAGTGATTGTTTTTATTCGAGCAAGTATAAATGTATATCTATCTTCGTCTCTTCTTATTATAGTGTAACTAACTTAACTAATCCTGGTATCAGAATTTTCAAACCGCCAAATGGCCTCTGAGTTGGATTAAACGACTGTAGTCAATCGAAAATAGCCGGGACCGACTGCTTCACGTGCCCTCCGAAGCACGGAAACGCTCGTGGTAAAAACATTCCGATCACACCCTTTCTATGTAGGGGGTTAAAAAAGTGGATTGGGACGCTTACCGTCAATGTTGAGAAGTTTGTTATTAAAAGCGCGGGAATGTTCCGCCCTGAGTTCCGCCACTGACGTCCGTGGAGCATTCTTATTGGTCAGATACTCCGTCACTAATTCCGGAAACGACTGGCAGGACATTTCACAGTACATACGGCGCAGGCGCAGCACCTCGATGATCATTTTAGACGCACGGTACAGTTCTTCAAACGGAACCTGTCAGTGAATTAAGAACCCTTCTTTTAATAAAAAATCGCTAATTTCATAGGGAGGTCTATTTTATTATACACTTTTTTTTACCATAAGGTCAAAGATGAGGTCGACGATGGAGCGAGTTAACCCAGAAAATGCCTATAAAGGCACTGGTACTCCCACGCACCAACGGAACACAGCAAGCTGTTTGGCATCGGACTTCGGTTTTTACAGAGTACCACACCGCATGAGACCATAGGACGACACCTCAGATTCAGAAAAAAATGAAGTGTCGTTGCCTGGGATGGATTACTAGGAGGCAGGTCTCATTTGTGTTTCCTTAGTCGCGTCTTACGACACCCACGGAAAGAGATGGGGTGGTGTTATTCTCAACCGATCACCACACGGTTAAAACACCTCCGAAAGTAGACGTTGAGTCACATAAGATTTACTTAATCGTTTAGGTATTTAAAGATAACTCCAAAATTATAACTACCGATATTCCATCGCTTATAACTTTTGAACGGCTGAACCAATTCTGATCAAATATAAAGAACCATCTCGATCACAATAACCCGAATCTCTTTAAAGTTCGAGTGAATATATAGGCAATACAGGCATCTTCTGGGTGAGCTTGCTAGGGTGTAAAAGATAGATTAGCAAAAACTGAAACCCTGGACTCAGACAATCATTCTGAATGATTTTCCAGTGGAACTTTTCTCCGGAAACTTTTTTTCATGTTTTGTAATATTTTCTGCTTACATTTTTTATTATTTAATCGGATCCACTCAATTTTGCAATAATAAACAATCATAACATAACAACGTAAAACACGAAAACCAGCAATGTACATAGCACTCCGATAGCAGCGCTGCGGCGCGGGGGGATCGCGCGTGGGGCGCGGTTTCACGATACGTTGCGTAGCGCCAAAGTAAGTAAATAATGAAAACTCCTTAATATGAAGTTTCCGGGCAAAATTACTTATAACTGATGATAGTTATGGGTAGATTCCACGATTTAAGTATTTGCTAAGCTGTTGTCGGCGATTGAACTATATTTTAGTTATTTAGCCGACGATGTATATAATATTTTTAATTGCCTTGTCATATAAAATTAAGTTCCAATAAGATTCTAATTAGAATTTGTTAATTTTCTGAAGTAAATAAAATAGAGCAATGCAGCTCTCCTTATCCCACGGTACACCCCGCGCGACATGTTCCCCTCGCTTCCCCCGCTTTTAGTTCATTTAACTATAAATAGAACGCTGTTCCCGCGCTGCGGCATTCGTCGCCACACAATCCGGGAGCGCGCAGGATAAGGAACGCTGCAAAGCCTCGAGTCCCAGTTTATGTTTGTTTTATTTCTCCCCCGCGAAATATCCTGTCTACACCACGTTCGTCGGGTTCGGCCTGGATTGCCTGCAACCAGTCTTCGCGGTGCGGCTGACGTGCGTCAGATGGTTTCTGGCCGCATCGGGGCTGTCGTCGTGATAGCTGTCCTTTACACCCTGTATAATCGACCATATCTTGCTGTCCTTTACACCCTTTATAATCGACCATATCTTGCCCCTGAGCTAGGTTGAGGTCGAGAACGAACACATTTTATATAAGAAAAGGTTTCCTCACGATGTTTTTCCTCATCGTAAAGGCATCAGTTAGAGCAGTGGTTCTTAACCAGTGGTCCGCGGACCACTGGTGGTCCCTGGAGGCACCTGATGTGGTCCGCGAAGCCAACCCAAATATATGGAATGTGACGAGTCGACACAAACACTGAAATAGACCGGATGCCAGAGCCGACATGTATTTAGCCTTGGCTAGCACTGAACCAAGGATTCAGAAATTAGTAAGTAGAGAGAAATAAAGTTTTCGTAAAAAAATTAAAACACTGTTATATATAAACAAATGTGCTGTAGAATAACCCTTTATTAGTCCCCTATTACTAAAAGGTTAAGAACCAATGAGTTATAGATCTGTAGCCCGGGGACATTCATATTACTAAAAAGGTTATCGTTTGTCTTTGTGAAATTATTATAGATTTCGCCATTTTATATAATAAAAGTGAGGTCTTAATGATCGTAACCCGCCGTAAACGGTAACCTTTTTCGTAATACAGGGTGATATAAAACCTCCTAGCTATATTCAAAATCCTGAACCAGTATCACTCAAAGAACACATTTATGAAAAAACTTTTTTTTTTAAATATTTTTTCAATGGGAAAAGTTTTTTTTTTCCTAAGCGTAGATATTACTCCTACACCA
Organism: Aproaerema taeniolella; assembly: GCA_949987775.1. NCBI lineage: Eukaryota > Metazoa > Arthropoda > Insecta > Lepidoptera > Gelechiidae > Aproaerema > Aproaerema taeniolella. The sequence goes on along the minus strand of OX465262.1, from coordinate 1,103,903 downwards.
GGCATGCGAGGGGTGCAGGTAGCGCTCGGGGGTGCACCCGAGTGGTGACTACGCAAAGGAAAAAAAAAAACCACCGAAAAAAAATAATTAAAAAAACTGTTCTGTAAGTGATACTGGTTCAGGATTATGAATATAGCTAGGAGGTTGTTTATCACCCTGTATAAATGTCCCCGGGCTACATATCTATTAGAGTGTGACTATGAACCTACATAACATATAACATAGTGCCATTGCCATGGTGGGTTATTTTAATGAAAACTTCCTTGCTTACCCCAGTAGTGTGAATACCAGTAGTTGACATCCCGATAGGATAGGCGCTCTGCTGCATGTTCATGGGAATGATAGGCATTGTGGACACCTGGTATGCCCAGTCAGCAGCGCTGGACTCTAATCTGGCCCTCGTTTCACTACCCCTCCTGTGTTTACCCCTAAAATGCAGGATTTTATTAAGGCAGTGTTTTTCAATCTTTTTGAATTCGCGACCCCTTTGGATCATATAAAGTTCTGGCGACCCCCTAAGGTCCCTAAGACCCTTTTAGGCTAAATCTATGTACTACTTCGGAGATTTGAAAACATAATCAAAGAGTTTTCGCGGGGTAGACGCGGAAGGCGACGGAGGCATTATTATAAGGCACAGCCTTTTCACTGAAATTGTCTTATTTTAGTGTATGATTTATAAATTATTGTCATTTTCTTTTACCTGCGACCCCCCGAGTAAGGCTTCACGTCCCCCCTGGGGGTCACGACCCACAGTTTGAAAAACACTGTATTAAGGCATATCATTTTTGACTTCCTTCTTTCCACGTTGGACTTATAATGTACCAGCTGCCAACTGTTCGACAGCTTTTCATTTTATTACAGTCATTAAAAAACTGGAAACGAAAACGTGACGAAATTGAAAAAAAAATTCGCGTAAATTCGACTATTTTCATACAAAAAGCAGGCAAAAAGTGCATTTTCGTTTTCGTTTCCGTCACGTTTTCCCTAATTTAAAGTAAACCAAAATTTATTGGTTAGAATTGAAAATTCAGGTTTAGCACTTGATCGTCTGAAAATTATAGCCCTCCATGTATCTCGAGTATGATATTATAGCTTCTCAAACAGACCTCTTTTGTATGAAAAATCGTGCAATATCCCTAGACCGCGTTGATGTGTGTATATTATCTGGTTAAAGCACTGATTTTAATATTACTAACCCATGATACCCAAGATACAAGTAAACATTTTACTTAGTTTAGGTATACCTGACCTGTGCCAGGTATTTTATTATTAGGGTTTTTATTTTTTATTACTAACCATTTTGTAATAAAAAATTAGTATGTAGCATTATTGAATAAAATAAGCATTTGGACTACTTAATTTAATTTTGATGTATAACTTTAAAAAATAAATTAATTTACAATTGGTAGTTGCGCTGCCTCTTGATTGACGGGTCCTGGGTTCGATTCCCGGTCGGGGCAGACATTTGTATAAAAATCAGATGTTTGTTCGACTGTTCGGGTTTGTCTTTGTGTGTATTCCAAGGGACCCAAGACATAAGGGAAACCCTTAGTGTGGGCCTTTGAGTGTGTAACGTTTATTTATTATTTTATCTTAGATTCAAAAATAGGTGGCATATTATCCTCCTTATCCGTTTTTAATTAAGTTTTGATTTTAATTTTTTTAAATTAACTAATTCACAACATAAAAGTAAACCCCATTTTCATAATTTAAAAAGCATTCGTTTATTTTTTTGCTACCAATTATGAACGAATGAAGGTTGCCAATTTCATAGGTAAAGACCTAATATTAATTAACCTAGTTTAGGGACATTAGTGTTCAGTTTTTTTCTTTTATTTTGTACACCTATCCGTTCGTTGCATTTTTGTACCAACCCGCATTGGGCCTGGTGGACTATGGTATTCGTGTTTCGAAGGGAGACCCGTGCCCCTCTGTGGCAACGTATATGGGCAGATTAATGCTTAATTTTTGATTACTTTTTACCCTATCCAATAAAAAAGAAATTGTGAGTGAACAATAAATCACTCCTATTTTCCCACCCTTAGGGTAGGAATTTATTTTTCCAAATTTATATGGGACCAACTTCGAAGTATACCCTATCCAACAAAAACAAAATCGGACTACTCTTTAAAAAGTTAGGTTAGGTCAAACATAAATAAAACCGGCCAAGTGCGAGTCGGACTCGCGCACGAAGAGATCCGTACCATTACCTATAAAATCGGCGAAGTATGAGTCGGACTCTATAAAAACCATTATCTCTATAAAAGCGGCAAAAAAATCACGTTTGTTATATAAGGTCCTAATTTATTAGTGACTTTCCTTCAAAGACGTTATTGTATAGGTTAATAGTATTCCAAAAAACAACATAAAATTTAATTATCTTAAAATAAAATTTAGCAAAAAAAATTAAAAATTAATTTTCCATTTAAAGATAAAGGAATGGTTCTCTATCACTTGAAGCCGGCCACTCCCCGCTCGCCCGCTCTACTACTGCCATTATTATTTACGTTTGAATGGATGGGTTTATTCATCATAGTAATGAAAAAATATCATAACAAAATTTTTCAAGACCTTTTCAATTTAATATTATGCCTTTGTTTTTTGACTCAAATGATATATTTTGACCTACACAATAACGTGTTAAAAGGAAAGTCACTAATAAATTAGGACCTTATATACTATAGGAGCCCCCTTAAATATTTAATTTATTCTACCTTTTAGTATTTGTGTCATAGCAGCAACTAAAATACATCATCTGTAAAAATTTCAACTGTCATCACGGTTGAATTTTTTACAGATGATGTATTTCGGTTGCTGAATAAAAATTTCAATATCACGGTTCATGAGATACAGCCTGGTGACAGACGGACGGACAGACGGACAGCGGAGCCTTAGTAATAGGATCCCGTTTTTCCCTTTGGATACGGAACCCTAAAAAAATACGCGTCGACTTGAGAACCTCCTTTGTTGATTTCTCATCGGTTAAAAATGTAATACAATTTAAACTAACACGAATAAGGATGATGACAGGCTTCCTTGCTTCTCCTTCCGATCTGAAGACCTGCTCGATCTGAAAATTTGTTTTCTGTCATAAAGTCAGGTTAAAGTAAGTAGGTACCTACAGGGACAACGGCACATCATGCTATCCAAAACTGTCAAATTTCTTCATTAGATTTTCAATTTTATCTCGAAGCATTAGAGTTTACTATCCATTGGGGAAATTTATAGAATAGAATAGAAATAATTTATTGTCTCCACACCATACACATAGTTACAAATAACATGCAAAAAAAAAATAATAATCAAAATTTACTAAACCTATTCAACATAATGTGTCTTAATCTAGGTTGCGGATCACTATGTGCATGCCGCAGTGAGTCAAAAGGTTATAACTCAGTGCGGTCAAACACTGATTTTCAGTTATAAATTTGACGTTTTGTGGTAACCTGATGTGCTGTTGATTGTACATACCTATGATTTTGTTAACAATACAATACAATACTCTTTATTGCACACAAAAAAAAACATAAAACAACATTATTTTTTTGTTTTTTTGTTCATGATGTAGTGTAATGTTCATGATGTAGTGTACAATCCGGCGGCCTTATTGCTATAGAGCAATTTCTTCCAGGTGAAGGAACCGATACACAAGGTGAAGCGGTAGACGTGCAAAGATTAATATATTTATACATATCTATACCTAACTAAATAAACATATACATACACACAAATAAATGATGTTAACATTCAGTAATATCATAACTTTCATTTGTATATCCGCAAAAATTCATCGCTTATAGTTATAGCTTTTAAACACTTGAACTAATTTTGCGCAAATACAGGTTTAAAAAGAACCTCCTAGCTATATTGAAAATCCTGAGCCAGTATCACTTACTGAACACTTTTTTTTTTCTAAACGTAGACACCACTCGGTCGCACCCCCCGAGCGCTACCCGCACCCCTCGCGTGCCTAGTGTAGGAGTAATGTCTACGTTTAGGCAAAAAATTAACTATTCCCATTGAAAAAATATTGAAATTTTTTTGTGTTCTTTGAGTGATACTGGTTCAGAATTTTGAATATAGCTAGGAGGTCCATTTTCACCCAGTATTGCTAAGAACCATCTCGATCACGTCAGCTTTCAAACAATAATGGGTTGTTCTCCGGGAGCAGCCTCTGATCTATGAATTTTTACGAACCCGCGCAAAAATTTTATAGTGGCGCCCCCTCCCTTCAGTGTTTGAGCAAAACAGTTAAAACTAAGTAGCATTTCTGTGACCATTTGTGAAAATAATACGACTGGATTCCCCTGGCAGAAAGATCACGCACACTATGCACGCGTTCAAATTTACTCATAAATCACTTACTGCCAAATTTACCTTATGTTAAGTACTGTTAAACTCTGATGTTGTCTCTTTCACTCTTTTTGATACAAACAAGGATAGCATGACATTTAATTACTTCTTAACTTTAATTGACGTCTCTGAGTACGGCAGTTAGTATGTGTTCAAAAACTAACTGGGAAATACAAAAGTTTGTTTTTCAACCATATTATATTAATATTCGATTACTTGATAAAAACCTATGAGATTGTAGGAAAAGAGGCTTCACTTGTTCGATATTTCAGTGATATTTCAGTGTGTGGTTGCCCTAAAATTGAAAAAAGTTGACTGTACTAAATATTTAGGAGTTCTAGTCGATCACAGACTTTCCTGGCACAGCCACATTGACCTTATTAATAGTCGTACCAGGAAACTTATTTGGATTTTTAAAACCTTAAGATATGTTGCCTCAATAGATCTATTGAACAAGATTTATATTGCCTTAGCACAATCGATTATTACATATTGTATACCAATTTGGGGCGGGGCTACAAAAATAAAGTTTCTGGAATTAGAGCGTGCTCAAAGAGCACTTCTGAAAGTCATGACTTTTAAACCCTACCGATTTCCCACTGTCGAGCTGTATCGTGAGTGTAATCTTTTGACGGTGAGAAAACTTTACGTTCTTTACACAGTCTTAAAACTGCATAAAACACTTAGATTTGACATTCAAAGTACACAACATAGAAGAAGGAAGAAAAAAGTGGCTCCAGACAAATCAGTTAAAACAAATTTTGCGTTTATTCAGTATTCTAATCGATCAGCTTACTTATATAATAAAATAAATGAAATTTTAGATATACATCCCTTGCGGCTCTTTGAACCTAAAAAACAAATTAACGACTTGGTTAAAGACGTTGGACTATGAAGAAACGGAGTCATTATTTCATGTAATGTCATAAATCATTTTTTTCATTAATTGGCATTTGCACTACATTAATACATGATTTTCCTCGAATACCCAGTTTTGGCAGTTTAGACACCCACACACACACACACACACCACACACACACATCATACACACACACACACACACACACACACAGGCATACACTGGCTTGTACACACAAATAATTAATACATCTAATGTTGTTCAATGTTCAATGACTTTTGTTCGCTTCACTCTAATTTTTAAATCTGTTTTTATTTTTATTTTATTTTATTGTAAGAATTGTACCTTTTACAAAGACTACAATATATTATACCTAGTTATGGAAGAGCGGAGCCTCCCAACACAAGTATTTTTTATTACTCAAAGGGAGTGCTCCTGTAACATGTAATGTAAAATTAGTCTAAGTTACGGTAATAAACTATTTTTAATTTTTTTAATTTTTTAATAATATTTAAAATTCTTGTCTCAAGGATTTGGCGCCCCCATGAAACTGCCGCCCGGGGCGAGTGCCCCGGTTGCTTCCCCCTTAGATCCGGGGCTGTCCGGGAGTGCCGACAGAAGTGAAAACTTGAACATATATTACTTCCTTGCGGTTTACTCTCCCTTCGTCTTACGAATTATCGATCAGGTCACGTGTCCTGACGCGAGTTTAATATTTTTTACCCATATTTCAAAGTGCACAACGCCGCTAAAGAAGTTTTCACTTCAAAAACTGCATCGAAATCGGTCCATTCATTAAAGAGTTACTATGCCACAGACAGACACAGACACCACGTCAAATCTATAACACCCCTCTTTCTTGCTAGAGGTTTTTTGTCTTTTTTGTCGCTATTAGGATTTAAGAACTAACAATAGTTTTGAGTATCCACCAACCCACATTGGGCCAGCGTGGTGGACTAAATGACCTGAACCCCCTTCGTACGTTTCGAAGGGAGGCCTGTGCCCCTCGGTGGGGACGTATATGGGCTGGTAAGAAGAAGAAGAAGAATAGTTTTAAGTACTGTACTAACACAAAATATTGTTGTCCGAAAAAAAAAATATTTGAAAGATACCAACTTAAGAGTCTTCGAGCTCTGGTCAGTCACGCTGTTCTTCATACGAAGCGTCGCCGGTGGCCTAGCTGTACTCCTGATTGGCGATGAGGTGGAGTGGGTTTGATTCTTTGGGCTGCGTAAAAAAAAAGGAAATACATTTACTTCACTACACTGTAAAAGTAAATAATAATTCTACAAGAAGCTGGCAGCGTGTTTTTAAATACAGCGTAGTGACATAGGGTGCAACTTAGCATCCAACAAAAAAATTAACTACCTACGTACATCTACCAAAAAGTGCGGTTTGCAGACATCCTTCTATATACAGGGCTTTAGGTATCTCTCTTTCAACCTCTCGGGTGGTTAATCAGTCCATGAAACTGAACAACTTCCCCAAGGAACATAGGTCAAAATACGAAAAAAAATTTTTGAGTTCCCGTAAAAACTTCATCAGCATATAGCGCATTTTGTATGGGAGATCAAAATTTTTACCTAAAGCCCTGTAGATAGGGTACAGCTTAGCAAAAACTGAAACCCTGACTTCAGACCATCACTCTGGATAGATTTAAACATATGTAACGGGTTCTTATCACAATTTTTTTTTAATGATGATCTGATATTTCGGTGCTTAATTTTCCTCAGGATTTTATCTATTTTTTTATATTTTCTGCTTTAAAAACAAATAATATTTGAAAACACGCTATCATTTGTTATTATTAATTTAAATAAAATTATAAAATAATAATAAACGCTACACACTCCAAGGCCCACACTAAGGTTTTCCCTTGTATCGTGGGTCCCTTGGAAAACACATAAAGACAAACACAAACACCCATGACCCGAGAACAAACATCTGCTTTTTACACAAATGTTTGCCCCGACTGGGGATCGAACCCAGAACCCGCCGATCAAGAGGCAGCGTCACTACCACTCGACCAAACCGGCCATCTCTTTATTTTACAATTAATCTATTATTGTTTACAAAACGTATTATATGTACTATTTTTGTACTATAAAATTGACGTGTAATTGATATTATGAATAAATTAATACAATAGAATTGAAATAAAATAATAATAATTATATTTAGCGTAAAACACGAAAACCATCAATCGCACACAGGGCTCGGTTTTGCCATACATTGCGTAGCGCCAAAGTACCTAATAGGAAAATAACGAAACTCCTTAACTTGATCTGTCTAGGGAAAAAAAAACTTGAAGCCGATCATATAGCTATGGGTAGATTCCATATTCCGTATCCGATCCTTACAATACAATACTCTTTATTTCACACAAAAAAAAAACATAAAACATAATATTAAACAAAAACAAATGTTCATGATGTAGTGTACAATCCGGCGGCCTTATTGCTATAGAGCAATTTTTTCCAGGCAACCGGGCACCCTGTATGCGCGCGCCTGCAAACCATAGAGAGACATAGGCCTCTCCTATGGCACGCCACTGAGCTCGGTCTTCAGCTCTCCTCTAACCACTGCCCGCTACCTCACGAATGTCGTCACCCCACCTAGTTACAGAACGCCCTCTCTAACTCTGACCGTCACCCCATTAAATCACCTATGTAGACTGGTTATTAACTGTATGAATTAGAATAGAATCCTGTATTATGGCAATCTGCGTGATCGCAATTCCGCCAACTTCACGTTGTAGAGAGAAAATGCACGATGGGGAAAGTCACAGATACGTTCCAAAAAAAAAAACAACAGCTAAGAGGAGAGAACTTGAGTGTACTAAACACAAAACACAAATCAAATCAAAGAAAAATTAGTATTAACCCTAGCTACAATTTTATGTTATTGTCAGATATAAAGTTAAGAAGGATATTAAACATATTATTATCAGGTAGAGATAACAGAAATGAGATATTTACCGGGAGGGGAATATGAGAGGGAAGAGCGTCAAGAAGAGAAAAAGACATCTAAGCCTTCATCAATACCGCATTCACATAAAGAGGAGTCCCGAACCCTGATCTTCGTCAGATGAACCGGAGAACTGCAATGACCCAGTCTAATGCGACACAGTGAGGATGTAAACTGTATGAATTACCTTCTGGACACTCCAATCTTATTTCGTTTGTCACTGAGGCCTGACATGTTGTTTGATAAACGACACAATTTTTTTGTGATAAATAAGAACTGATTGCAACGGTTCAAGTACTACTGTTAGGGTTAGATATTTTTATGTATTGTACACTACAAATAATTTATTTCACCATCTTGCCGAAGTGAGGTTCTCTTATTATTAGTTCCTAAGATTAAAGGTACAGTATTGGATTTTATGGGAAAAACCCATTGCGATGTTAAACAATTTTTGTCAGAATTAACCGTCAATCGACAAGTATCATTTGCCATGATTTTGACAAACTGTAGACTGTTTGACATAATTTCTTTTATTCTCTATGTTCAATTGATAACGGGAATAAAACTGGCCAATTTTACTTTATATTTTACTCCTAGCTCAGTTTGTAATCGTAAGCCAGACTTGTAATCGTAAGATTGCGGGTTCAAATCCGGGTGCGGGCCTCTAAATTCGTCTTTTCGGATTATGTGTGGTTTTCTTCATTAATTATCACTTGATAGGGGTGAAGAAAAACAACGTGATGTAACCCAGCACGTCTAAGAAAATCTATATTTTTAGGAGGACCGCCGTGTGGTGATCGGTTGTGAATAACACCACCCCATCTCTTTCCGTGGATGTCGTAAGAGGCGTCTAAGGAAACACAAAGTGAGACCTGCCTCCTGTAATCCATCTTTTAGGCAACGACACCTCAGTTTGTTTTGAATCGGAGGTGGCGTCCTATGGTAGGTATGCGGTGTGGTAGACTTTGAAAAGGGCCATCTGGTTCGCAACCACCCTCCTACCGAAGTCTGACGCCAAACAGCTTGCTGTGTTCCGTCGGTGCGTGGGAGTACCAGTGCCTTAATGTGCATTTTCTGGGTTAACTGGCTCCATCGTCGACCTCATCAAGATTGGGGTCAAGAGTTAACCCATCTCATAATAAAATAAAAAAAGGACGTATAGGTATTACTTATGTGCTGAACTAAAATGCATATGCATTCATACTAAAAAATTACTTGAATAATATTTATTATAATTTTTTTATTATTATTCAAGTAATTATTTTGTTTAATTGCATATCCATCTTCTTAATAATTTTATTGTAGCTAAAACAAATACTTACTTACTTTAAAATGTATGGGAAAAGTTATTGTAGATTTGTGAGACTTTTCTAGTACTCCAACCTCAGTTGCACCCATACGAAACTGGATCGAATGGCATCAAAAAATTTATTATGGATAGTCTCCTAAGCCCATTTTCTTGTAGCTGCAACGATTAAGGTACCTCCCTTGGCTGCCCCATTGAAACTTTCCACCCTGTATACAAGGTGTTTCAAAAAACCCAAAGTTTTTTGGGTTTTTTTGAAACACCTTGTATAAAGGATGTCCCAGTAAGAGTGCACTTTTTAATTTTAAAATAAAAACACGTATTTTATGAGAGAGTTGTAATATTTTTATGGGATTGTAAAGAAAACATGTTTCGATTAAGTACGTATGGAATAAAATAAATAAACGAAACTAATTTACTTATTAAAACTAACTTTAAGGGTGTCAACTCAATAACCTCTTTAATATTAAGATTATTTTTAAGGAATTTTGTAAAAAAATTTTTTTTTTTAATGTCTGGTAAATATACCCCATGGCTCTGATAACAGGCCATTCCTTTATTCATTAAATTTTACATGATTTTTTTACAGATATCTCAACGATGACCAAAATTCGCACCAGACAGTTGCTCGTTGTAGGTGTATTTGTTTCTCATGGATCGCATGAGGATTTTCTGAGCCCCAAATTCGTCAATTTTGTGTTTTCACGTAGCCATTCAGATGGAAATGCGCTTCATCGGAGAAGATAACTTTTTCGAAAAATTGGTATCGACTTCACTTTGCTCCATCGCCCATTGAACGAACTGCCGGCGCTTTCCATGGTCTGCCGGTTTGAGCCCCTGAGTTAACTGAATCTTGTACGCATAAAGGTAGAGGTCTTTTGTTAAAATTCGCTGCGTAGTGCTTCGTGAAATTTGAAGTTGATGATAACGATGCTGAATTGATATTTTCGACGACACTCTCGTCTACAGAAGCAATGTTTTCAAAAGACTGACCGGTATTTTGACGAAAAGGACTCTTAAAATCTATTATCGACCTAGTCTTCAAATTTGTCTTCGAATGGTTGACAAATTAGGTGCACACTTTCTCGACTGATTTGGGGAAGTTTGCAAGCGGTCTCAGTGGTCCTATTTTTGTAATGAGTTTTCACAATTATAACGGGTTGTGTTTTCCTAAAGCGCTCCATTTGTAATAATCGGAGTAAAATTTCAGAGTTGTCATTTGCACGAAAAAAAAGTTATTAAAAAATTAAAAAGTGCACCCTTACTGGGGCATCCTATTGTATAGTATATTTAGTATAGTATATTATTATAGTAATATAGTATACAAAAAAAAATATACTGGGTGAAAACAAACCTCCTAGCTATATTCAAAATCCTGAACCAGTATTACTCAAAGAACACATTTATGAAAAAAAAAATTCAATGGGAATATCTCATTTTTTGCCTAAACGTAGACATTACTTCTACACCAGGCACGTGAGGGGTGCGGGTAGCGCCCGAGTGGTGTCTACGTTTAGGAAAAAAAAAATCACCCCCCCAAAAACAAAAAACAAAAAAAAAGTGTTCATTAAGTGATACTGGTTCAGGATTTTCAATAAAGCTAGGAGGTTCTTTTTCAACCTGTATATAGTAAGGAAGTAAGGATAGTATAAGTATATAAGTAGGTAAGGAGAAAGATTAAAATGATGTAAACGATGTACTAAAAGCTAAAAAATAATAAATTAGGTAGTTTGATCCAATTCCCGGTCGACGTGAGTTTTTAAATTCAATTCAATTCAAAGTGGGTAGGTATTTATTGCAAATCTCATTAGGTATAAGGTGGTACATAACAACCAGATTGATGAGACACCCTGTAAGGGCACAGCAATCTTACCTACCTAAGTAGGTATATTAAATATCTGCTTACGCACTAAACCATAGTTTGTTCTGGGATGACCAGCATTTCATGCTTTCATGCTGGTGCAGTATGACACTTAGGAATATTTTTTAGGAACAAATGAATAAGTTGTCGTACACTCAGTTACAGAAACGTTAATTCAAGTTAAAGCGTCTTTAAATATAATGCCGTCCTTGTTTATGTCAACAAGACGGAAAGCGACAGTATGACACTTAAGTAAGTAGCAATAAATTTAAAAGACGTTTAGTTCTGCAAAACAAAACATGGATTCGGTGAAAAAATAAAAAATAAACAAATAATAGCAAGCGTTTTTATTTATCAAAGTCAATAGTGAAATAAAAAAAATATACGTTGCTTAAACATAACTACTTACAATAGGTAGATATATAAACACTAAAATAGTCAAAGTACTTACTGTAGTTGGGTAAAAAAGGGAGCGCCTATGGAATTGTACGCAAGGCTGATATGATATGAATATACTTATATTGATTTCTGAACTTACAAGGAAAAGTATGAAAATAACTTTTAAATCATTTTAATTAACAAAATAAAGTACCTACTAGTCCTATCTAGCTTGATTTTTTTGTGAAATACAACTTGTCTTATGAAAATACTGATAATAATTTAAGGCTCTTGTACACAAAATGAGTAATAATATACACGTAGAGCAACGAGCGTGCACGATATTCACATATTTTTCGGGTGACACGAATGTCGTGAACGTACTTTAGTAGATCTAAAAATAAAAAAAAGGTAAAGGATATAATTTTTTTTATTTCCGTCCATCAATAGGTACTTATGTGACTTTAAATAGCTAGCGAAAATTAAAGATATGAATCAGCAAGTGAAAATCTATCTCCAAAGAAGTCGAATTAAGAAAAAAAAACCGCTTCTCGCTACAACTCCAGCGATCAACTGATTGCCTTGGTACAAGTTTAATTTTTTGGTGATTATACATGGGTTTCATACATTGATATACTTAAAACAACTAGATATACAATCTCAAAGAAACGTCAACGGAAAACTGTCCGAGCTTTCGAACGAACTGACGAATGAGTGAGCAGGATAAAAGAACTGATCAAAAGAACGAAAGAGTGAGAAAACCTAGCAAAAAAATTCCCGATCGCCGTGATGTGCTTTCATTCACCGCGGACACTTTTTGAGCGCGATTGGAAGTCTAGTCTAGTTGTTTATTGTAGGTCAATGGGTTTCATAAGAAAAGTTGTTCAGTTTCATAGGTCATCCCTTCCCCTACAATTCGATAGCTTAATCAAAATCGATAGCTAAAATTCGATAGCTTAATCAAAAACTCTTTGATGTAGACTCGTTTTAAACAGAGTGACAAATAAATATAGGTGCACATTGCACGGTACGCATATTGTGTACGCATTCCGTGTGTTCCAGCCTTTAGCTTGGTTACAACTTGGTTACATTTATTTATTTATTTTTTACATTGCATTTTATTTTGTAAAGTGATTATAGATTATATTTGTGTTGGTATCTATCTATACAGGGCTTTAGGTAAATCGCTTTCAACCTCTCGGATGGTTATTCAGTCCATGAAATTGAACAACTTTCCCCCAATAATAGGTCAAAATACGAAAAAAAATAATTTGAGTTCTCATACAAACTTCAGCATAAGTATAGCACATTATGTATGAGAGATCTTTTTTTTCGTACTTTGACCTATGTTCCTTGGGGAAGTTGTTCAGTTTCATGGACTGATTAACCACCCGAGAGGTTGAAAGAGAGATACCTAAAGCCCTGTATAGTATTCATACAAGAGACGGTCGCTTGAGGCTGACGATGGGGGCTCTAAAGTCGGGCTCCGGTGTCGCCCCGTTCACCAGTGGGGTCAGGGGTGGCGCGTGAAGACTCTGAAATGTGGCAAAGTTTACTCTTTCTCTTAGCTTTGTAAGAAAACTTTTTTTATTGAAGAGTTACGTGTGTATGGGCTTGAAACAGTTATAGTATATTTAATATAATTTTATTGTTATCTAAATAGGTGTATCATCGAGGTTGTGATTCCGAAAGTAAGTAATTTTGTCTGTCGCATTCAAGCGGCTTAAAATTATCTTATACATTGTCTTTTTTTTTAATAAAACGCCATACACTCAAAGGCTCACACTAAGGTTTTCCCTTGTGTCATAAAGATAGACACAAACAACCATGACCCGAGAATAAGTAAACACCTGCTTTTTACACAATTTTTTGCCCCGACTGGGAATCGAACCCATGACCCGTTGGTAAAAAGGCAGCACCACTACCACTCGACCAAACCGCCTATAATTTTTTACCTGTGTTACAATAAACTATATTTCGATTTTGATTTTTTGCATTCCAGTGGTTATATATACATACATACATACATACGCTCACGCCCATAATCCCTAACGGGGTAGGCAGAGCATCAGTGGTTCTAGAACCACTAGATGCCACGTTTGACACAAATTGTGAGGTTATCAGATGGAACAAGTTGCATAATGGTGGTAGTTATATCTCCTACTTTTTTATTCATGTTTTCGTTATAGTCATTTTAAGAAAAACGTATTAGTATTTTTATCAATTACTCACAATGTTAATAATTCACAATAAAAAATTTGATAGGTATGTTTACTTACCAGAGGTGTTGTGCTTAAAAATGAGTAAAAAAGTTAAAACATAAAATTATTTATTACTAGCTTTCCGCTCGGGACTTCTTTAACGTGGTAATTTGGGAAAATGATGTAGCTCCATATGTGTTAATCCAGGGTCTCAGCTACCTCCACATAAAATTTTATCAAAATTGGTCCAGTCGTTGGAGTGTGAAAGAGTAACAAACATCCATATATTCATCTATACATCCATACATACAGACTTTCGCTTTTCTAGTATTACTAAGGATAACTATTTAGATATGCGTACTGTAAGTTCGTTTATAAGTAGACATGCTATCAGGCTGTTAGAATTAAGTAAACAACACATATACATATTATTAGAAAAAAATACACAAAGGCAGAATGTTTCAGAACGTTTTTCACCTCAATATTCTTAACTAACCAACTGTTTATGGTATAGTTACTACAAAGTTTTCGATATACTCTCAATAATTTTAGAGCACTGCATAGAGTTGAATTAGATAATAATTCATTCGAACTTTTTAAGGAGCACCAATGTTTGATAACAATAGGTTATTTGGAAATGGAATACTTTAAATCATTAATTCCTTGATACCAGTTCATGCAGATACTAAATTGAATACCTTATGGTCAGAAGGGAGACCCACACCGCTGAAGCTAGTCCAAAAAATATAGTATTAAACATATACTGTCAGATCACAGGTTAAACATAATAATAGTTTGGTACTATTCGATTCGGTTATTAAATATTAACTTTTTGTTCATGAATATTCGTTATTTAGATCATTTTAAGGCACAAAGCCAATTGACAGTTGTAGAGTGTTTCATTTTTATCGAATAAGCCTATTTAACCTTTGAAATTATATTCCTTTTCATCCTTACTAATATTATTAATGTGAAAGAATGTTCGTTTTCTTGTTTTTTTTTTTTAAATAAACTTTGTTACCGAGCCACTTGCTGAAGCAGCTTTAAATTACCTTAAGCACAAACATGAAGGAGATACGGAATAACTTAAAATGCAGTTGTAAGTAATAAGACAAGATATTCGTGTCATGAGCGACTTTATTTCCAACAAACGATTAATATTCACTTTTAATATAGGAATTAATATAATAATATAAGGTATACCTAATTGCCATTTAAAAAGATCAGTATAAACATTCTATACATTTATAAGCTTAACTACGTAATTGATCTGCCTATACTACTTAGTAAATATTAAGTACCTGATGTATGATTTAGAAATTTACATGATTTGGGTAAAAAGCAAGGAAGAATTTTGTTTACAATCAATGTATGAATAATAATATATATAACTAATGCAATGAATGCTTCAGGAATAGATTATTCCAATCCAATTTTGTATGATATAATCCCGTTTTGATTTTCCTGATTTTTGATAATTTATTTCATTTAAAAACTCAACATTTAAGAATATAAAAACTTTCTTATCCGCACTAAAAGCAGTCGTCTCTTATTTCAATTATAAACAAAATCTTCCATTATAAAAACTGTTACTATAATATACACAAAGAACAGAATTAGATAGGTACTTTTTATTTAGTTCTCAAAACAACATAACACAGACAGGAATCAAAAGTGTGAGTGTGAAAACAAGTTTAAACATTAACACACGAGTTAAACCACAAGGAAAGCAGGAGACAGTTACAAAAAGCTAGCAAATCCCCATTTACACAACAAATTAAAAGCAATAAAGTTTATTTTCACTGTCGAAGAAGCACACCTAATGCGTAAGTGCAACGCGTAAATTGCTACGTTTCATTAATAAGAAAACGCATGTGCCTACGCACAGCTTTAACAAGATCCGCACTATACATACTCGCATTAGGTAATTGTGTTTCACACCTGTACAAAATTCGACGTGCATTTTACAATGTTTATTAAGTTAGCAGTACGCATATGGCATGTGCACACCACGCATTAGATGCAGTGTATTCAGTGTTTTCTGGCTTTTAACTCATAGATTTGTTACCTAAGTGGGTATTGTCTTTTTGTATGATTTAATATTGATATAGTTGTAAATATTGTATTGTTCTAATTATCTATCGAAGTGTTGTAGTATTGTGATTTGAAATTCAATATATTCCTACAAACGGAGTGTAGTAAGAATATTGGTTTAAACTGGTACTCAAGTGAAATTATAGGACGTGAAATAAACTATTTTCACAAGGAACAAACATTAACAATTTATACGAAATTCGAGTGCTTAGCAAAAGCTGACTTCCGAACATAACTTTCTTTATAATATTTCGATTTTCAAGGTGTACTTTGTGGTGCTAAGTGCACTCCAACCCGTGAGTCGCACCAATCTAGATGGCGGTGAACTTCTTCACTTTGGCAGCGATTCACATTCGATCACTATCACTTCTTTTTTTTACCGTCTTACGGTCTTCTGAGTAGCACGACTCGCTGGTTGTGCACGGGCCGGACTTTCATTTCGTCCGTCTACATTTTTATGCTGTAATTAAAAGCTAAGCATAAATACTGTTCAAAATGTTCTGCAAATATAAACAATCCTTTTTCCTAGATAGTTTACTCTTAACTTGTAGATATTTTCAGACATCATAGCACCCAATTCCCAAGTTTCTTTCGATAACAAGTCCTGATTCCCAGTATGGCACTTCCGATCCCTTGCTTTCTGTAGCTGTATCATTATCACATCCGTGGCTAACTTTACTAAGATTAACATGTAATTATAACTATTAGACTGGTTATGACAGGGCTATTTGTATAATCTTAAATTTAGGTACGGTATTTTATAGAATTAAGACGTCGCACACGGGACGACTCGGGTTTGGTACGCATCTCGCTCTTGTGTTGCCGTGCTACCACACAATTTAGCTAGAGACCGCACATAGTTCGACGATTTGTTAATGGTCTACAATTAACAATTTAAAACGTTTTTATCATCGTTGACAGGGTATAATTCTAAAATTTTAAAAAATCGCTCAATCATCCAAAAAAATCACCAATTTTTAATTAAATATAGCTAAGAACCATCTCGATTATGACAACTTTAAACCAAAAAACCGAATCAAAATTAATCCATCTGTTTATGAGCTATGATGCCACAGACAGACACACATACGAGTATATACAGATACATTCGTCTAACTTAAAGTCTCAAAATTATAACATTTGACATGAAAAAAAAATGAAAAGATAAAAATTATATATCTTCCCCATTCCCTGTTCTGGTATCTTCTAAAAATTCAAATA
This sequence comes from Aproaerema taeniolella, assembly GCA_949987775.1. Classification (NCBI taxonomy): domain Eukaryota; kingdom Metazoa; phylum Arthropoda; class Insecta; order Lepidoptera; family Gelechiidae; genus Aproaerema; species Aproaerema taeniolella. Next base: position 1,086,662 of record OX465262.1, on the reverse strand, counting down.
ACTCTGACGTAACCAGTCTATCTTAAATTAGTGTTCTCAAAATTTGGGGCAAATTCGCAGCCCTGTAGTTATTTATTAAACATACTAAATAAATTGATTATACAAAAGTCTGTCGACATGATTTGGGTAAGTATATAACTATATAGTGATTTATCTTATAAGAAACACGATTTGGATTGTGTTGTGTAAATGACTAAAGCCCATATTACAGAATTTACAGTACCTATTGCTAAAAGGTAGATATTTCAGTGTATTTTTTTTATTGTAAACAAACCCCAAACAATGTCACATACGCTCACGCCCATAATCCATAAAGGAGTAGGCAGAGCATTAGTGGTTTTAGAACCACTAGATGCCACGTTTGACACAAATTGTTATGAGATGGAACAAGTTGCATAATGGTAAGAGGTGGTCAGCCTTTCGCCCATTCTACAGCAAAATCCGCGCATCTCTCTTACAGGCTTTTACTGTATACCTTGAAAGACTAGGTAGCTGGCACATGCTAAGTTTTTCTTTCACCCCAGTCTAGCATGGAAAACACAAAGTTAACAAAAAATTATATATTATATTCTGTAATACGGACTGTGTGTGTATTAATAAGTATTAAGTACAGTAAACTTATTAAAATGTTGAACAGACAACAAAGTAAGTTAACAAATGTTAAAAGTAGTACCACTTTTATAAGTTACGCCAAGACGCAGCAGGCCGAGTACGATAGTGACAGCGCCGCGACAACACCGCGGACCTATGTCAAAATGTCAACATTGACAACGCCATAGGGCGAGCAAGCCTTTGCGCGGGACCCTCGCGCAATCAAAGTGAAGTTTCGTTATCGTTTGTCGTTATCGTGCTAGAGCTGCTGAAGTCTTAATTTAGAATAGCGCGAAATCATCTCGGCAATCATTGGTTCTTTTTATGACATCAAGTGTCATCGACTACAGTTCTTGAATTTAAAATCTTAAGTTAAAGCGATAAGGTCTATATTCATTGGAATTTCTATTCGATTTTATTCGGCTTAGGCTGCGCTGTTCTGCGGAAATGAATATTGTCGAAGCAACTTATAAAAGTGGTACACTGTTCGTATTAATTATTTCACATCACCGCGATATAAAAGCGGATTTCTTAAAAAAAATATAGTTTGTTTATGATAAAGTTATCGTTGGTCCATCCACCCGTCGTAATGTGGATGTGTTTATCTCCTGGCCGACAATCCATCCTGAAAGGTTTATTTGTATTATTGACTTGGCTGTTTAGTGTTAAGAGTAATGTGGATCTTGTGGGTGTGTGGTGAAACTTGTTATGTTCAAAATTGTTAACGCCATTACTAACGTTCACAATAACTTTACTAATAGCGATAAATATGGCAATATGGCTCCACCTTCTATTTATTAGATATTATATATCACTTTAGATAACATCACTCACTTTAAAGAAGAGGGTACCTAAACATCTAAATATATAAAAGGAGAAACTGACTGACTGACTGACTGACATATCAACGCACAGCCTAAACGGCTAAACGTAGGCACTTGAAATTTGGAAGGGACGTAGATTAGGTACCGTAGAGGTGCACTAAGAAAGGAATTCCCAAAATTCCCACGGGAACGGGAATTAGCGGGAAAATCCTTTTGTATGAAAAAACTAAACCGCTTAAGTTAGACGCTTGAAATTTGGCATGCAGGTACCTTAGTAAACTTAAAGCATAGTTGCAACAGGATATTGCAAAATTCTCACGGAAACGGGAGTTAGCGGGAAAAAACTTTTGTATGTAAAAATCTAAATTAACACGCAAACGAAGTTGCGGGCATCAGCTAGTAAATTTCTATAAATACACAAATTATTGTCTAATGCTAGTTCTAATAAGAATCCTTTTCTAAGTATTTTTCTTTACTAGACGATAACTTACTGACAAGTTTTTATCGTCCAAATAATTTATTTCTTCTCCGAAGAAAAAAAAACGTGGGTATGCGTGTTGAAGTTAAGCAATCTTTTCATATTTACCTACTTTATCTCTCATATCCGTTAGTAGAGTTTACGTTAGCATTGTCAGTGAAACAAATCCAACGGCATTAGGAGAGGCGTAAGCGATAAGATATATATTCAGGTATACACGTTAAGTTTGAGATGGAAATCGCTGGTAGGTGCATATATTTGACAGTAAAGTAAACAGTCACTGTCTTTGCTAAGGTAGCTAGAGCGAATAGAATAAATATATCATTTATTATGAAAAATTCATTGGTTATTTCCTCTCATTTAATTATGGACAGTTCAGTCACACCACAGTGCACAAAATCATCCCAGCGCATTACTTATCACAAAACACTTAACACAGAAAGGGTACAATAACATCATCAACATATACAAACACAACGCACGGGCAAGAAAGAAATGGTTAAAATCGGATCTTATTTAAAGCATGGAAAGTGCCTTTTGGCTTTTATGAAACTTAATCAGCTTTATAAAAGTTAAAGACAATACATTCTGACCATAAAGGCCAATTTTGAAGAATTTATTTTCCTTAACTTAATTTGATGATATCCTTCTTTTCGCTCAATTTTGCTTTCGTTACTTCAGCATGTTTCTTTCTTTAAATAAATGCATTTCTCAGTGCTTCTACGAATATAACATACCTTGAAAATGTTGGTGAGCTCGTCAAGCAGGGTCTCGTAGCGGAAGGAGATGCGTATGTCGGGCACATTCGTGCGGGTGATATCGTTGCCGGCCACTCCCTCCTTCATGTAGTTGGGACCCAACCAATATTGCTTCATCTAGGATAGCAGAATAAATGTTAAAATTTTCATCGCGAAGACAATAGCTCTATTAAGAATTGTCGCTCAAACGTTGATAAACGTTCAAATTTGATGATGGAACCAATTCTTTGATTATGGAGTCCACTTCTAGAAAATGTCTTCTTTTTCTATAAAACTCCCTTGTACAGACAGCAGCACGTCAGGTTACCCATTTTCACTACGAAAGCCGGCGCTATTTCAAGCGAGATAAAGGCGACTTCGTGGTCAACATGTATAGCCTGATGTGCTGCCGTGTGTACCTAAATCTGTCAAACACCAGACTTTCAGTCTCAGTTAGAAAACGTTCAAAAAGTTACCTCATGTGGGAATCCAGACTGCAGCACCGAGTTTCTGGCTAACTCACACATGTCACATGAGCTGAGCTTCCACACCTGCGCGGCGATACTGTACTCTTCCATTAGGGGTTCCTAAAACAGAACAAAAACGTTTGTACTCTAAAAATTATTTGTACGTAATGTAATCCGTTAAATAATCAGACGTGTTTGGACGTGTTTAATTTAATATTTATTGTAAGCCATGACAAAGCGCTGATTCTAATTTATTCTAATTAAGGTTGTTGCAGATGCGTTTTTCCACCTTTTTTATTTATGGTTTCATAAATTGATAGTTTTTTAGCTCTTAAATATTTAAATTTAGTAGTTGAAGCACAGAGGGTTATTTACCTTGGTGAAGTGGAATTGTAAAGGATCGTCAGTACTGAGAGTGATACACAGTCCTCGGGCCAGGAACTCTGGCAGTGGATTGCGGTGGTAGTTGAGGAACAAGGAGTTGTTGCTCAGTGGGGACATCGCGATGTAGATCTGCGCTAGGTAGTATAAGTACTGGAGGACTGGCACCTGTAGAATTGGAGATTAAGATTATACAATAACGTTTTATAATGGCGTTAGTATGACGTGCAGAAAAAACAAACATTTGTGAATATTAAGCGTGCATTAAGGATGAGAAAATTGTTAAATCAACATAAATTGATCCTTACTAATATTAAAAATGTGAAATTGTATTTGTTTGTTTGTCCTTGCTTTACGTCGTTGTCAAACGTAATTTATGGAATGTTGGAAAACAATATAGGGTCCTCTTTCATACGAATGAAGTTGCGATCTCATAGATGTGTGTGTCATGTAAATTATCTAATTTGAAAGCGAGATGACCTTAATCATAAAAATATTTCAAAATCTAGGAGAAAAAGAAGTTCAACCTCGCCTATCTTTTTTATGTTATTTATTTAATTAATTTAAATGTTTAAAGGCGGACTTAATGCCCAAAATCATGTTTTTCGTAGTACTCAATAAATACTCAATCATTTATTTGCATTTCCATATTGTGTACACAAGGTCTTACTAATATAATACAAGTTTCAAATATGAAACCCTATGAGGGCACAGCAAATATTTTTCAAATTTTAATACAATTTGACTTAAATATATCTATCTACTATTATTATTTACATTATTACTAAACTAAACTTCTTTATTACTTTAGAAATTTTCCCTTTGTCCTCTCCCTCTCTCAAGTTCCTAAGTAGGTACAAGGTGTAAGAGACGGGTTAGCAAAAACTTTAAACCTGAACTCAGACCATCATTCTGAATAATATTCCAATGTTTATATTTTTTTAGAATAGAATAGAATTTTTTTATTACAAAGGACATCACAACACAGACATTTAAGAACACTATAAAGAAAAAAAACATAAGTAACAAAAAAAAACTTAATATCTACATAAAAAAAGAAAAAAACATTTATAAATAGTAATTTTTTTTATCTTTAATAATTTTAATGGGTTACTGTTTTTAATTTTTTAAATCGTCAAAATTAGCCTACGAGTGACTCTCTGAGTCGGGTTGTGACATTTTTAAAGTTTTTCAATAAATGTATCTGTGTAGGTAGTTACCTTCCTGAGCAGCAGCCCGTGCGAGATGTTCTCTGCCAGCATGAACCCGCACACGAGGTGCTGCACGGGCCCCGCCTCCCCGCAGTGCGGCCGCAGCACGAACGTGTTCAGCCCTTGCTCCCTGACAAACATCATTTAAACATAATACAATACAATATACTTTACTGCACATCAACGTAGTAGAGGTAGAACATAGTGACTTCCACGCTGGACTGGGAGGGAAAGAAAAACTTAGAATGTGCCAGCTACCTACTCTTCCCAGGTATAAAGTAGAAGTCTGTAAGAAGGATGCGAGGGTTTTGCTGTATAATGGGCGAAAGGCCACCTCTTACCATAATGCAACTTGTTCCATCTGATAACGATCACAATTTGTGTCAAACGTGGCATCTAGTGGTTCTAGAACGACTGATGCGCTGCCTACCCCATAGTAGAACAAGGTACAAAGTCAAAGGTAATATTTGCATCAAAAGTCAAAGGCGCTGGTTTTCCCTGAAATTGTTTTACCTTTGACTTTTTAAATCACGTCGATTAGATAAATGAACGAGCTAGCAAAGAATACAATGTAAAGAGCTACACAAATCAGAAGAAGTAGATAGATCCCTCATTCATTTGGGGCCACCCATATATTACGTCACACGAATTTCATGATTTTTTGACCCCCTCCCCCCTTCTTGCCACAGCTGGTAACATTTATAATTTATAAGACTCCTCCTCCCTAGCGTGACGTCACTTATTTTGCATATTTTCCATTTTTTGTTAATTTTCTAATAAAAGCAGTACTTATTAGAGTTGTTCTTTTTTTGGGAACTCAAAACTCATTGTCTCAACCAAAGTAAAAACGTAAAAAGAGTGCTTGGGACTGAGAAGGTTAAGTTTATCGTTAATAGTTAACACGTTTTGATACTCATAACATCATAACACATTTTGAAATGTGACGTTACGAAACCTATGACACCCCCCCCCTTAACGTGTGACGTAATTTATGGATGGTCCCTTCCTTGCAAGGAAACCTACAAATTAAATTTTTCATTATGATTCCCAAAAAACTACTTTTTTTTCTGTTTTAAGTAAGGAAGCGAAAAGCAAAGATTCATTTTACGTTGCTTTGATAAAGCCGCGCCACGTCACTTGTGTATAAACAAAGAAAAACCATATGGAAGCAAGAGACTCGACATGAGCTCTACCTAACCTGAAAATTAAATAAAAGTCGAGGTCAAAACTGATACTCACTTCCTAAAGTGGTTGAGTACGGTCATGTTGGCGTACATGTAGTAGAGGTAGTACGCGTAAGGCGGGTTCTCCTCCTCATCCCACTCCTCAGGGCTGCGGATGTCCAGGTCCAGCATCGGATTCTCAGGCTTTGACTCGTCGTCTACGCTGTCGAAACCTACCACGTGCTGAAATTGGGTTTTTGTTAAGTACAGCTTCTTAAAGAAAACTCAAAAAATTATCATATGGGTGCTACAAATTAGCTACGAGAAGTATGAAAGTGTGTGTCCACTTCAAACGTTCGACTTTTCAGCAGGCCGAGTACGATAGTGACAGCGCCACGACAACACCGCGGTCCTACGTCAAAATGTCAACATTGACAACGCCATAGGGCGAGCAAGCCTTTGCACGGGACCCTCGCGCAATCAAAGTGAAGTTTCAGCGTGAGCCGACCGCGAGTTTGTCGTTATCGTGCTAGAGCTGCAGATGGCTATTTGTCATCTTGAAGTTTCACACATTTTTAATAAGCTTGTTAATTTTCGAGGTTTCAATTATTCTTTATTTATAATAGTCGAAATCCAAATACTTGGAGAGTCTAGTGGAAATGCGTGGCTGGCATGTTATGACAGAAATGATTTCAATATTTTTATGAGAGGCGTCAAGAGCATACCAAACTGTAAAGAGTGCAAAATTACAATATCTTTTAGTTGAGGTTTTCTTCTTACCAGCCCAATACGTCCCCACCGAGGGGCACGGGCCTCCCTTCGAAACACGAAGGGGATTTAGGCCATAGTCCACCACGCTGGCCCAATGCGGGTTGGTGGACCGCTCGTCTTTCGAAAATGAATTTTCTTGAACGGGCCGAGTCACGATGATTTCCATCACAGTTGAGCAAGTAATAATAAGAAATCAGTACATAAATACAGGCCCGCAGCAGGATTTGAACCCGCAACCTTCGGATTACAAGTCTGGCTCATTATCAACTGGACTATCACCGCTTTTTTAAGTATACCAAAAAGTTAGGTTTTAAGTATACCAAAAAAAAATATGAATCTACTTACAGTGAGGAACTTGTGCAGTTCCAGATTGGAGTTGGGGTCGTTGGTGACCTCGAACAGCGGGTAGAAGATGTTGCTGAGGAACTCTTGGAAATTGTTCATTATCTTGTTTGACTTGAAGATATCGCTGGAATTTAACAATTGGTTGTAAATTTCGTAGCCTATTAATGGATCAAGACATCCTCCAAGAATTTATTGGAATCGTCATAAGCCTAGTGAATGGAGAGTGGTGGTTATATAGAAACACACCACATTATTCCTTTGGCGGGAGCATATATATTTTGGGCTGAAATCTTGGACAGTTTGACCCCCAGGAATGAAATAGGTGTTTAATTTATAACCGCTTTTTTTAGCAAAGAATATTGGATATTTCAACACTAACTACAGCTTAGTATTCAGATTAGACTTAGACTATTCGGTATCTGTTTCATAAAACAAATCATAGGTAATAATAACATACTGATATCCTTACTAATATTATAAATGTGAAAGTAGGGATGTTTGTTACGCTTTCACGCAAAAATTACTAAACGGATCATCATGAAACTTTGTACACATATTCTCGGAGGTACTAGAAGTAACATAGGATACTTTTTATTTTAAAAAAAATGTAAAAGTCCACGTGGGCGGAGCCGCGGGCGGAAAACTAGAAGTTCATATATTTGTGATAAGATAATCTCATCTCATCTAGATATTTCAGGAAATTACCTTCACTGCTAATAGTGAACAGCAACGCAACAAAAGAATAAACAACAGCTGTATTACTTAGAATATCAATAGTCACTCAGACGGCACGTTAAGCTGTCGGTCCCGGCTGTTGTCGATTCAATATAGTCGTTAAAACCAAGTCAAGAGGCCATTGTGCGGTTTGAAAACTCTACACGATAAGAAGAAGAAGAATACTCACTATAGCCTAGGAATCTGTATGAGCCAGCGCACGTTGTCTGAGTACACGTTGTACTGGATGGCCCACTTCGCCAGCTTTGCCCACTCGCTGGGACTCTTCCCGTAGATCGACAGACGCAGCTCTGCGTTCTGATACTTGCTCTCTTCCAGGTCTGAGGCTACTTCCTGCAATTTGGAAATACATCTTATACAGGGCTTTAGGTAAATCTCTTTCAACCTCTCGGGTGGTTAATCAGTCCATGAAACTGAACAACTTTCCCCAAATAATAGGTCAAAATACGAAAAAAAATTGTTGAATTCCCATACAAACTTCATCAGCATATAACGCATTTTGTATGGGAGATCAAAATTTTTTTTCGTATTTTAACCTATTATTGGGGGAAAGTTGTTCAGTTTCATGGACTAATTAACCACCCGAGAGGTTGAAAGAGATTTACCTAAAACCCTGTACATACTCGTATTTAAGTAAAGACCTTTATGAAGAAAATTTGTATTTCAGTTATTTGAAATCACGTAATAGAAAAATTAATAAAAAGAGAAAAAAAATCCAATCCACATAAGTTTAGTCAATTAAATAACCCGCCCTGAATCTGACCCGGCCCAAACGTCCCCATCACGCTGGCTGCATTGTTGCCTGGACGGCGGGAGTCACCATCACGAGCTGACAGACTTTTAAGTAATGTTTTTACTTTAAATTTTGATATGAGCTGGATTTTCAACAAAACTCCAAGATTATTGTTTTACCTGAGAACGCTTTCAGTTGCTTTTAACTTTTTGATTACAAAATGGATTCGCTTTTAAAGTGTAAAGAACTAGACAATTTTGCGCACAGGCAAAGCTGTGCCAGAGGAAGCCTGAACAGGCTGAACAAAGGATTTACCATTTAAACCTGAACAGGCTTACATGGTAAATCCTTAAATTCATGAAATTACTGACATAGGTCGGTCTCGGTCCAAGATGTTTGTATTAAGTACTGTGTGATCCTGCCTGTTCTATGTGTTGTGATGTCCAAAATAATAAATCTGACTTTCTTTCTTCTTCCTTTTTTCTTTCTTCTTTCTTTCTTCCTTATTTCTTCTTTCTTTCTTTCTTCTTTCTTTCTTTCTTCTGTCTTTTTCTTTCTTCTTTCTTTCTTCTTTTTTTCTTATTTCTTTCTTTCAGTTACTAGGATCCACTCGATGTGCTAGAAACTTAGAAAACCTAAATAAAGACTTGAAATGTGAAATTGTCAACATACCTTGATGATCCTAGCGAAGTACTTCCCATTCATGTAGTTGTCTGTCTTGAGGAACACCTCCCGCAGTCTGCTCTCGCCGATCGGGTTGTATTTCGCGTTGAACTTGTCGAAGCGGTGGAAAGTGTTGCGGTCCTGTGATAATTATAGCGCATTAGATTTCCATAGTCTTTGGGTGAGACTAGTTTTGGAAAATTGGTGAAATCTGAGCAACAAGATGAAAGTAACTGAAGCATCCATCAGAACTGTAAGCAGACAGGTATGTCGATGACAAAATTCATGCACCACAGGCAATGGCTTCCACTTACCGCGTGAACATCCAGCATGTCGACTGTCAAGTCATACGTGCTCAGGTTCATGGATTGGAAGACCGCCTTCAAGGTCATCGGGGTCCCTTTGTGGAGTGTCACCACCTGAAACAATGTCATTAGTAAATTAATCACTAATGGTACTTGGGTTCCTTATCCGTCTCAATTCACATGTTTTAAAGCGAAACAGGGCGCAGAACTTCTGTTGAACTAAGAAAATAAAAATCGCGTTGACCGGATTGCTGTAGACTCTAGACTAAAAGATATAGCTAATTTTTTCCTACAAAATTCTACCCATTGACTTAAAGTAAACCTAATAGCGGTAATAGCCCATTTGGTAATGAGCCAGACTTGTAATCGGAAGGTCGCGGGTTCAAATCTTGGTTCGAGCCTGTACCACTAAAGGAGACTGGTAATCTAAGCCCCAGGCCACAGCGCAAATGAATTTATGTCAGAATTTTCATAAAATTAGGTAAAGCAAATCTAAAAAGTGCGCATGTCCAAAATCAGTGGCGAACATATTAAAATTGCGCAGAGTTTATGATAAGGCGCAATATTTTATTTTGCATATTTTTAAGTTTTGGTTTATTTTTTATACTTTAAAAAATATATATTATACTCATAGGTATTATTTTGGAAATGTAGCACTTTACAACATAAGATTCTTAAATAAATTCAAATTCATTTAAAATCCGTTAATAAGCAATGTAATGTGTGTATTATTTTTTTGTTTTTATCTTATTTTTTTCCCAAAACAACGCTTAACGTGGCGTCCAGGTGCCTATAGGCGTGATGTTTATACTGGTGAATATATATATCAAACTTTGTTGCACCTCGATGCCCTGCCACCCCGTTAGGGATACGGTGTATGTATGTATGTATATTTTACACATTATTTTTGATATTCAAGTGTATATTATATAATTATCTATCAAAAAAAATCTTTTTCTAAAGATATGTAAAATGAAAAAAATCGCCTAAAAAAAATCTGTGAGCAATTTTTCAAAGTGTTTGCGTCTGATTTCGGAGTTGAGGACTTTTTAGATTTATTTTACCTGATTTAACAAAAATTCTGAGATAACTTTCTTTAGCGCCAGGGCTGGAGTAATTTTCTATGGGTCATGACCAGTCTCCTTTGTCTTTGCAGATTTATGTATGGATTTCTAATTATCACTTGCTTAACGGTGAAGGAAAACATTGTGATGAAACCCGCCCGTCCAAGAAAATTCATTTTCGAAAGACGAGCGGTCCACCAACCCGCATTGGGCCAGCGTGGTGGACTATGGCCTAAATCCCCTTCGTGTTTCAAAGGGAGGACCTTGCCCCTCGGTGGGGCCGTATAGGGGCTGGTAGAAAAAAACCTAATGGAAAACTACGTCACCTTGTGACAAATAAATAGGGCCCCGTTAGTACCCCCTTCGGTTTGGAACCTACCGATAAATGCACACAAGTATCACAAAAATTAATGGAAATTTTATTATTAGGTCTTATAGGAATGTAGTTTTACGTCTATTGGTAACCTACCTCATCCGCGTGGTTCTTCAAAGTCTTCTTGATGAACCGCAGCAAGTGCTTCTGGTTCATGCAGGATGCGGCGTGGATGTGGGTGTCCACTTTCCTAGAAGTAGATTAGGGCAGTCAGAATTAAGAGAAGTCAAGAATATCGCCTCATTTCATATTGACATTGGAAATGTCTTTTGGGAGGTGTCGGTATAGGGCTTAGTATTGTTTATAGTATAGGGCCTCATTTCTTAGGGTTTATAGTATAGGGAAAAGTGTGATCTGCGTATAGCTCCGTTAGTAAAAGATGCGTATTTGCGATGGCTACAGTAGGCAAAAAATAATTTTGAAAAATGTCAAAAATCGAAAAAGTTATGATGAAAAAACCGATTTTTTTTTTTGGATTTTTGTAATTTTTTCCTTTCGAGTCCAATATCTCGCAAACTAAAAGAGATATAGAAATTTCGAAAAAGTCACTCCTGGGGACATAGATTGCAAACATTTTAATTTAAGCCCAAAAAAATTTAAATTGGTCGACTAGTTTTTCCACAACGCTTACATAAAGGTGGTCGACTTTGCGTGAATTCTTATTCTTGCAAAAATCCAAAACAACTAATATACTTATATAAATATAATAAAATAAATGAAATATGAAAAAATTAGTTTCATTTTATTTAAAATATGAAATTCATTTCCAACGTACTCTGAAATCATGTATGGCATGAAATCTGTGAATTTTCTTTATTTATTACCAACAAACTGAATATCCACTCGACTATGACGGGCAAAGTGGAAAAAAGCGACTCGCGACCCGTGGTCCCACTGGCGATACCCACTGGTGGGTCCACGGGGAATTTTTTTTGCCCATAGACCCACTGACTGCAAAAGCAGCGGTGGTGGGTCCACGGGTAAATCAAGATTCCTATGACCCACCGGCATAGACACCAGACTTATTACTCCTGAGGCACTGTCACTGTTTTTTCTTTCGTTACTCCTGAAAACACTGTCACTGTTTGATTATCACCTAGCTTCACATCGTTTCCTCTGAAATCCTCACCATTTTTAGGGTTTCATACCTCAAAAGGAAAAAACCGAACCCTTACAGGATCACTTTCTTGTCCGTCTGTCTGTCTGTCAAGACCCTTTTTCTCAGGAACGCGTGGAGGTATCAAGCTGAAATTAATACTCAGGGGCCTGATTTTTGAAACAATAGAATTCCAATTTGCGTACGAATTGACAAGATTTTTATGAGATTCTCATGCGAATCTTGTCAATTCGTATGCGAATTGGAATTCTATCGTTTCAAAAATATGTCTCCTGGTCTATTTTATGTAGTGTCTAGTCCAAATACAGTGTTTTAATAATAATTAATAAAACTAAAAAAACACGCTTTTATTGCTAATCGAACTAAAAAGTAGAAAATATTTTTTTAGTTCGGTTAGCAATTAATCCTGACGATCCTAATCAGGATAATGGAAAATTTTTATCGGGTTATTGCATTGTCATCGGCCCTCAACACGTGTGCAAAGTTTCAAGTTGATCAGACGTCTAGAAACCAGTGAAAATTAGGCTCAAAGATTCCGTTACATACATACATACATACATACATACATACATACATACAACCCGAGCTAATAAAAGCGTGTTAAAAAAACTAAAAAAAACATATCGGAGACTAGATGCCATCATTGTCCTGTAAGTGAGGTTTGATTTATTTTAATATTTGACGAAATAAAATTATGTACGATAATTTCGATAAGGCGTAACTTGACAGTTTAGTTCTAACATTGGGGTACATTAAGGCGATATTAGAACTAAACTGTCAAGTTTAAGCTGCTCTTGACTGTTCGGGGTATACTCGTATAGTAGTAAACAATACACGTTGATTGCATCTAGCTTCAAACATGATTTTTTTTCCATAAAAACAGTAGGTATTATTTGGACTAGAGATTGAATCAAATAATATAAGTAGGTATATTCTTTGTTAATAATAAATCGTACGTCATTTTATTTCGTCAAATATTAAAATAAATCAAACCTCACATACAGGACAATGATGGCAACTAGTCTCCGATATGTTTTTTTTATTATAAAAGCACTGTATCTGGACTAGACACTACATAAAATAGACCTGAGTATTTGATATGAATTTTAGCTTAATACCTCCACGCGTTCCTGAGAAAAAGGGTCTTGACAGACAGACGGACAATAAAGTGATCCTATAAGGGTTCCGTTTTTTCCTTTTGAGTTATAGAACCCTAAAAATGGTGAGGATTCCAGAGGAAACGACGCGAAGCTAGGTAATAATTAATCAAACAGTGACAATGTTTTCAGAAGAAACGAAAGAAAAAACAGTGACAGTGCGTCAGGAGTAATAAGTCTGGAGTCTATGCCGGTGGGTCATAGGAATCTTGATTTACCCGTGGACCCACCTCCGCCGCTTTTGCAGTCAGTGGGTCTATGGGCAAAAAAAAATCCCCGTGGACCCACCAGTGGGTATCGCCAGTGAGACCACGGGTCGCGAGTCAAAAAAGCATCTTCATTTGCTGGATATGACTATATGAATATCATGATCAATAATTTTGGATTTCAAGAAGTTAAATTCAAACCTATAACTAAAACAGACTCAAATGTTGAAGATCATGACTTACCTAATATTGTAAAAGTCTCTGTGCGGCACAGCCTTCTGCGAGGCCAACTCTCTCAACTCGTTGAGCAGGACATGTAGCTGGAATTTGGAGGAGAGGTAGCTCAGTCGGCGGTAGCAGAACGATTTCCTGTGGGAACATAGAGACTTGTTAGAAACGAACCATTTTATCAGAATAGTTTGAAAAGACTTAAAAGATCAGGGACAACATCTATGGTTATTGTTATCGCCTTGAAAACTGGCTGACAGTCTTTTACCTACAATTTCTCAGAATACACAACGTTATTCTTTTGCCAATCCCGTTGAATTAAATTATAATAAGAATAATCGTTTATTTCAGGCCAAAAAAGCCAAATAAAGATATTTTAGGCCAAAAAATTAAAGCCCATGTCTCCCATTTTTGTAGGATATGTTCTTGACCACAATCTAACCCAGGGGTGAAAATATGGTCGAGGATGTAGCAAGCTCACCTAGAAGATGCCTATTCAGTATTCACTCGAACTTTAAAGAGATTTGGGTTATACAGCTCGGAAATACAGATGCACAGGCAGAAAATACATTCCCTAAAACTTTTACGTTTTTAGAAGAGTAAAACCAACAAATCTACATTTAGCTATATAATTAGCTTCATTGAATCAAAAATCACTTACAAAGGCCCATCAGCAATCATGCTGCACATAGTATTCTTGTCCTGAATATGCTGTGCCACCGTGATGTAGTCATATGGGACCCGGGACTCTGTCCCATCCTCCGACTTCTTGTACAGGTTGAACACTCCTTTGTCTGACTTGATGATGTAGCCCTTTGCTGAGGGCATGGGGCACTCCCACGGGTCTTTGTCCTTTCTGAAGGGAGGATGGACGATGTGATCTGGAAATAGTTAAAGGGATTTTTGGTTTTTGTCTATGTGATCCCTCTGCTGTGTGTTCATGATGATCGCAACGACATATTATCTCACGCGTTATCTCGTGGTCACGTGACGCTTTCTCGTAATCTCATTGGCGAAACAGTCACGTGAGCACCAGATAACGCGTGAGATAATATGTCGTTGCGATCATCATAGCCCAGCTGAAAAGGGACAAACAAAGCTCTTAAAAACGCTTTAGTGAGCGTTAAAGTAGTAAAGTCAGGCAGCTAGGTAGTTGGAGTTTAACAGCTCAAGCACAATGTGCTCGAGGTGAAATATGCCGCGATCAAATTTCAAAAATGTGTCAAAACGACGCCATAGCAAAGTTAAGTGTCACCGTCATCTAAGTAGCGAGACGTGCGAGTTTGTTCCGGGTCATACTAGCTATGCCGATGCAGTCTTCAAGTATTTAACGTATTGATTTTCAAGACTGTATGGATTCTAGATTCTGCTGAGCCATTAAAAGTTTTGGTGAGCCTATCAAAAGGGGATTGGATCTCACTGTCAAAATAAAGTTACATGGATTTCAATCATATTCATGATTCTCCTGGTGGCATTCTTGTTATCACATGCCCACTTTATTGACGTAACACTGACAGGGTTTTTGTTGTCACTTGCTCACTCAACTCATACAGCAACAAAAAATGGTCCATATGCATGGTTACTTCCATGCTGGACTGTAAGTGAAAGAAAGAATGTGCCAGGTGACTGCTCTTCCCAGGTACTGTAAGAGGGATGCGAGGGTTTTGCTGTATAATGGGCAAAAGGCTGACCACCTGTCACGATGACATAACTTGTTCCATCTGATAACCCTCACAATTTGTGTCAAACGTGGCATTGAGTAGTTCGCTAGAACCACTGATGCTCTGCCTACCGCGTTAGGGATAATGGCGTGAGCGAATGTATACAGGGTGCTTTTTCCTTACGGTGTCAGTAACGTTGATAGAACGTAAATAAGGAGGAAAAAATTTTTTTTTTCATAAATATTCAGATACCCCTTTTTAACAACGTCTCAGATGATGAATTTTGTAAAACGCAGATACAGAGGTGTCAGATATTGTGTTGAAGAGTACTATTACCAAATTTCAAGTCAATTGGACGATGTATTTTTTTCCATACAAAAAATTTGATTTATTTTCATTAACGATACAAAACAAAAAAATACGGATCTGTTAATTAAATCATTAAGTTTACGTACAAAAAGCGTACTGATTAAAAAATAACGTGGTATACATGATTCTCACCAGCTATATGCCTTTGAGCAGCTTTTTTGCTGGGTACGTGGTTAGCATACGCTTCAGGGTCCATGCTGCGGATGAACCGGGCCGTGGTGGTGCTGAAGCTCTGCGATGACATATCCATGTACTTCTTGCGGATCTCCAGCGCTTGCACCAGGTATGTGGAGGCTACCTGCAAGTCTTCCAGAGGGACCTGAAGCAACGGTTTAAATTGAAAATGCAATACAAAATATTGTTTTGCGTCACAACATACATCACTGGAAAAACACAGAAGACACTTAACAGACACAAAAATACAGAAACAATTACAAAAAAACCAAACGACAAAACGAGTTGCTGCATTGTACTGCCCTGTATTGTATTAATAAAATTGACGCTGGTTTAGCGTGATGCTACAGTTTTATCTGTAGCGCTGATTTTCTGCCAGGACCAAAAGTGCAATGACAGTAACCGCCACTGCGTCGCATACATCGAATTAGTGTGAATTTGAGAGGAAACTTTGAAGATACCAGGTTTAGTGTTCAGTAATGTAACGATAATTACTACGCAGTTTTCTATTTTCAAGTGGAGGTTCTAATGGAAATATGGAATAAACATCTTGCATCGAAACAATACTTTAATAATTACTACTGCATAACTGTCTCGCTGCATGCAGCATTGAAAATTGTTCGACTGCATGCGAAAAGCGAGACTCAAATAGACACTTTCCGCCACCAACCGCTGGAGCTCTTAATTAAGTACCATAACATGAAACTCACCCCAGAAGTGTCCTCTCCACTAATGGCGACCCTCTGGAAGTGTGGCAGCACCACGTCAGGCTCGTCATCGTCCGGCAGTCGCAGCCGCACCGCCTCCTCGAACACTGCTGCTGCGCCACCCGCCTCGCTGCCCGCGTACGACCGCACTGACTGCCCACATTCTGCTGCCCTGGGGACAAAACAAAAGCGTTATTTGGTTCCTCCCTCACATACCTACTACAGTAGACATACCTACTGCTTTTAATCCCGTGACACATTTTGTTTGACATTTCATTTAAAATCTAATTTTCTACACATATGTACCTTCCTCAATTCTAATAATTTGACAATTCGTTTAGTATGGTTTAGTTAGTTTTTTAAGTACCCCCCGAAAAGGATGTAATCGAAGCCGTTCGCATAAAAATCCCTACTATCCCTACTAGTCCCTACTAATATTATAAATGCGAAAGTAACTCTGTCTGTCTGTCTGTCTGTCTGTTACCTTTTCACGCCTAAACCGCTGAACCGATTTTGATGAATTTTGGTACAGAGATAGATTAGAGCCTGGGAAAGGACATAGGCTACATTTTATCCCACAGTTGGGCACGATATAACCTGTAGTCCACGCGGGCGGAGCCGCGGGCGGAAAGCTAGTATTAAATAAATTAGTGGAACTAGTGTAAATGTAAAAATAATGTCTTTCATTAGTGATAATATGGAGTTCTATCAAGAAGCAACAACAAAAAGTGTAAACTATTGTTTCCTTCCAACCGTCATAAGAGTTCAATGCTTCATCATTTCACCCGGACGGCTATTTCACTAACCAATAGCATTTCATGGCGGTAGAATGACAATGGTGACCACTTCATCCGTTCAGCTGGCGTTTAGAACTATCTCAACCTCATACATTTGATGACGACTACATTGACTGGGGGCGCCACTGCCAACTGATAAGTTTTATTTTATTTTATTATGAGATGGGTTAACTCTTGACCCCAATCTTGACCAAGGTCATAGATGAGGTCGACGATGGAGCGAGTTAACCCAGAAAATGCCTATAAAGGCACCTTACTTATTTTCTCATAAACCAAATGTGTGGGAAATAGTATAGTGCTAGTACGTACTAGTAATGTATGAATACCAGCTAACCTGGGCCGGCGGCCAATTTTCAAAAAAAAATCCTCTCTATTTACCATGTTCCGCTATGAATTCACCTATTTACTGTTTTACCCGTAACCACTACTAACTCGTGAAAAATTATTTCACCCTTTTTGAAGGCGGGTCAATTTTTTGTTAAAAATATTTTATTGTATGTATTCTTGTCCTGTGTTTTTATATTTTATTTTATTTTCTTTGTGTTGTAGTTTCTTTTGTCAAATAAATGTCTTGAATCTTGAAATGGATTTTATCTAAAGTCCCACCCCACGAGTAAGACCTTCGAAACTTACATTATTGGCATGATTTTCATCTGGTAGCATGGGTGACAAAAGTCCTTAAACTCATACAAGTCTTTTTTGGCTTTTGTCAAATTATTTTGGTCCTTGAAGAAGCCGGAAACGACTTTCTGATTGGCTTTATAAAATTCCCTTTTATTACTGGTCAAAACGTAAGCGTCTCATGCGTGCCCACTGGAATACTGACTACTATAAATAGATCTCCCCCTAAAATTCTTCACACAGGGATTGATCCTATTGCATCCGCACCCAGGGGTGACCTTCTTTGCTGTCCACCTCTTGGGAGGGTCTTCCTACCATTCACTAGGTGATCGTCACTCAATGACTTTCCTACATCAAACGCGTAAATTTATTCCAACTATTTTACTACTTCTTTCCATTTAGATTTCCAGGAGGCTTACCATGATCGCTTAGCGCGATCCAATTTAGGACCTAAACAAGTCTGCAACGCTTATTCGTACCATGATGGCTTATAAGCGATTCAATTTTGGCGCTGTTGCGATTCAAAGGCAGACCAGCGACAATTTATGTAGACATTTAAAATGGACCACAGTCAACCGAGCAGCTCAAAAGCAGCGCCATCATGGTACCATTTTAAAAAACATTCCAATTGCGAAGCAGTTCAAAGTTGGATCCTAAAAAGAAATGCTTTTAAACGATCGTGGTAGGTACCCTGTTCTTCGAGCTATTTCAATGACGAGGCTCAGGTCGATTAGATCTACCTAACTAATAATTTTAACCACTCTTCTAATAATTTTAACCACTCGTTTGCGTGTAAATTTTTTCTTTTGAACAGATTACACTTTATTGACTAAATATTGATTTAGTTTAAGATTTAGATTTTCACATACAAAAGTTTTTTCCCGCTAACTGCCGTTCCGGTGGGAATTTTGCAATATCCTGTTGCAACTAAGCTTTAAGTTTACTAAGGTACCTGCATGCCAAATTTCAAGCGTCTAACTTAAGCGGTTTAGATTTTTCATACAAAAGGATTTTCTCGCTAATTCCCGTTCCCGTGGGAATTTCGGGAATTCCTTTCTTAGTGCACCTCTACGGTACCTAAGCTACGTCCCTTCCAAATTTCAAGTGCCCACGTTTAGCCGTTTAGGCTGTGCGTTGATACCGGCCCGTTATTACGGAAAAAATCACTAAGTAATACATTATTCGTTATCATAGATTATGAATAAATGAATATATTCTTTTTTAATATTGTTTCTGTTATCTTTTAATAGAATGTTCACTTTACCATCTAAGTACAGTCGATCCGGTATTTTATATTAATCTCCTTAATTAAGCTTTTAATCCTTGTCGGTTTATTATCCCCAAAAACAACAAACCTACATAGGTACATACATACACTTGTTGTTCACAGTTGTTCACATGCTACATTTTACATGAAGTCTGAGGTGTATCTGATGAAACATGATCAGTGGGGAGAGGCTGTCAGCCTTTCGCCATATTACTGCAAAACCCGCGCGCCCCACTTATTGACTTTTACAGTCTCAGCTGCTACATTCTAAGTTTTTCTGTCAACTCCAGTCCAGCGGGGAAGGTTCATTCACCCATTCAACAACGTCCATTCGCTTTTGTTAAATTCGTTTTATCCTAATTTCATTTCAATCGGTATAACATTAAACACAGAATTTAAAAAAAACAGAAACATTGTTTTAGAATTTCGCTGATATTATCATAAGTCTTGAACTTGGGTTCACGGTTTCATGGTGCTTATAGTGTTTTCAACAGCGCCGAAACTTCGGAAACTCATTTAAAATAACACTAAAATTAAAAATTTTGAATCAAATTTTAAACGGCTGAACAGATTTTCATGAAACATGGCTAAGAACACTCGGTATAAAATTATCTATGTCACAAAAAAAAACTAAACGAAAATCGGTTCATCCGTTTGGGATAGCTACGATACCACAGTCAGATACACAGATACACAGACAGGCACGTTAAACTTATGACACCCCTCTCTTTTTGCGTCAGGGGTTAACAAAAATCGTGGTAATAACCCGTTTCATTATGTTCAAAACTTAAGTAGACTTAATGAATAATTTTCCACCTTTCCAATTGAAAAAAATAGTAGAACATGCAAGAAAACAATAATTAAGAAATGAATTTGCTTAGTTACTAAATACTCGTAAAACGCAAAAAATACCAAGAGCTCCGGTTTAACGACCATCTCTTGCACTCGAGTTGGCTTCCAAACATTATTTTTCACACTCACATTTCAACATTTTTAACTAGGACAATTTATAATCGTGTAAAATATACAAGACTGTACAAAATTAAACACCAAGAGATAAAGACTAGTGGTACCGAATGTAACCACCGTTCTAATACACGGCCATCACTCGTGCTAAGGGTTGACACAAGGTTGATCCAATTATTTCAACAAACTTAACTTTGCGTTGTGCGGTTTTAACCACTTACTGTAAAGGAAGTGTTATTTTTTTATTCGTTTGATACATAGTTGTGCAGTTGATCTGTCAATCGATCGGTTTATCAGCTTATATGTCAGCAGAAAATGGTAAAAATTGTAATGTTAAGTTTAGGTGTGCTCGATGGTTACATTATTTCACTAGTGAAATTATATTCACCCTGTCATTACAATTTTCCGCGTAAAATTACAATCCCATGAAACTCCTGCATGAAATTAGTTTATCTTACGTCTTGTTAGGTTAGGCTTTTTTAGGTTCGGTAAGTTTAAGTTGAGTTATAAATGATTATAAAATCCGTCAAATGTGAAAAAAGCGAAAGAGGTGTGGGTGTGTTTGGATCGCAGCAAGCGGCAATCTGTGGTCTCTGCCTACCCGGCCCCGATGGCACAAAGGCGTGAGCTTATGTGTGTGTAATGTGAAAAAAAAACCGGCCAAGTGCGAGTCGGACTCGTGCACCGAGGGTTCCGTACAAACCTGTAGATATATAAGTAAAAGTTAAATTTAATACCTCTATGCGTTCATGAGAAAAGGGGTAGTAAGTTTAAAGTTATTAAAAATACTTTTATTATATGATGTAACTAAAAATTTACGGTTTTCGCAATTTTTCCTTTATCTGTGCTTTAGACGTTGCTTCGTACCAAATTTCAAGATTCTGAGTTCACGGGAAGTACCCTGCAGGGTTTGATTCCCTTGCGAGTGTCGAAAATTTGCGGAACTTTGCGGCATAAACGGCTGTATCTTTTGATTGATTTTTTCACAGCTCCAAGGGACAGTAGACCTGAGTATTAGATATAAATTCCAGCTTGAAACCTCCACGCGTTCCTGCGAAAAAGGGTCTTGACAGACAGACAGACGGACTGACGGACAACAAAGTGATCCTTTAAGGGTTCCGTTTTTTCCTTTCGAGGTACGGAACCCTAAAAATGGAGGCTCTAACCTACAAGCACAACGTATGTGCTTAGTAAGGAAATGAGAAATATCGTTGCTTGACTTGAAGGCATGAAACTCAGGAGATCTAATCCTGGGGTCGTGGGTTCAAGTCCCATTCGTACCGAATTTTTAATTTCCCTATAATTTATTTTTTAAATTGAGGATAGTTCACAAAGTACCGAGCGATTATAATCTGACTAAGTAAAATTACAATATTACGGGTTTGACGATGTCTTGTCATTTGTCCTGTGTACAATAAACTGTTAAATAAAAGTAAGTAAATACGCTTTCCTTGGGAAAAGTTACATGGGTATTTCCATGTTCTAAACATAAACTAATTTAAAATCATCCCATTATTGTTCCTTGAGAAAAGTTTCCCAAATCTTTAAAACGTTTTTCATCCCAAAATTCATAACTATTAAAAATCCCTTCATTTATTTTGCAATTTCCACCAACAGCAAATATAAGTTGGTCAGTAGTTTCAGTAATGCCTCCCGGTGGCTGGTTTATCGTCTAACCGTGACGTCACATCGTTCAGCTATTAAATATAAGATATTGATACATTTTATGACGCTGTTCCGGAGATGATAGCCTGCTGTTATTAAATGTTATTAAACTTTAACACACATATACACCCACACACATACACACCCACATACCTACACAGACACACACACACACACGTCACTCATAGGTATTCTCAGTCACACCCTAATTATGTTTTTTTTTCTTTTTATTTAAATTATCATTAAGTACTTTACTGCCTGAACTCATGAACATTCTTAAATTAAGTAAAAGCTGTTTATAAAAAATATCATTAATCTAAGTACCTAGTTGTACACTTCCTACTGTAGTTTACTCACCTGATGTATGTGACACCTAAAGGAAGAGCGGTGCCTCCTAACACAAGTTTTTAAAAAAACTTAAAAGGAGACTCCAGCCCCCGTATCAATAATGTAAACTGTTTTTTGGTGAAAATAAAGTTTTTTTTTACATGTACAGAGGGCCGCACATCAGGTTTCCCCATGCGTGCACACTGTGCTGTTACGATAAGAATGGTTTTGCAATGAAAATGGCGTAACCTGATGCGCTGGCCTCTGTACTATGGGCGAACGTTTTGCAAGAAGAACTTTGTCTGCGGCTCAAGCACAACTTGCTTGTGGTGAAATGCGCCGCGGTCTTGTTTCGAAATGACAACGCTGGAGGATAAGCAAGAAGGTTCCCTCAAACTGTTAAGGCGACTACAGCACCCGATAAAGGCAGCACACATAGGAATAGTGCCATCTCCGTCTCTCAACAGGCCTGGGCCGGCAGTGCGAACAGTGTCGATACACTAAGTTTACGGACTATGAAAGCGTGCGTGCGTAAAAACATGTTCGAAAGTTAGAAAAATGAGATTTATGGAAAGGTAACAGCTTAAATCGAAAAATGCGTTAACTACTTATCGAGAGTGTTCAATCACGAACATTTTGATAGCAAATTCAAGTTCCTGCGTGCATTTTACTATCGTTTTTTACAGCTTAAAAGATACACAATATTGGGTATTTAGAGGTGACTTTGTGAGCTTTTACTATCGAACCAAAAGTGCTGAATCATGTTTTCAGCAAACTACTTATCTAGTTTATGTCCTGAATATTACTGTAGTATTTTTTTTCTTCGATTTAATGCAGTGCGTCATGCTTATCTACGCATCATAAAATCGTAATTTAGGTGCTGTAGTCGCCTTAAGTTAATGTTTCATACATTTGATGACTAGGCTAGGTAGCAACGCCACCGCCAACTGAATGGAAAAGTTGCTAGGTACTTTGCAACATAACGTTCAGTTGGTGTTTGAATTGCTCGTAGCCCAGTGGCTCTCGTTGATCTCAACCGATCAGTGAAGTTAAGCAACGTACACAGAGGCAGGGAACCTGATGGGTGACCAAAGTGGTAATTAATCACGAGCGTTTCCGTGATTCGGAGGGCACGTTAATCTGTCAGTCCCAGCTGTTGTCTATTGACTGAAGTCGTTAAACCAAGTCAGAGGCCATTGTGCGGTTTGAAAACTCTGACACCAGGGTTAGCCAAGTTCCGTCACATACTTGACTTGATGATGAAATATATTTAGTTCTTAATGTCGCCACCCCTGAACGGATAAAATTATCATCGTGGAATGAAGATTCCACTTCCAATAAAACGACATTGATCTGGGCGGCCGTTCCCCTAATTAATGGCGTCTTGATGGCGCTGGAATGACAATGGCGGCCATTTTTAACAACTTCAAAAAAGGAGGAGGTTCTATGTTCGACTGCATGTATTTTTTTAATGTATGTTCACCGATTTCTCCGCCAATTATAGACCGATTTTGAAATTTTTTTTTTCTTCGAAGGAGTATACTCCAGAGGTGGTCCCATATAAATTGTATCGAAAATGATTCAGCGCTTTTAAAAAATCAACAAACGCAAAAAAATACTACAAACCATCTAAATAAATGAGTAACATTTTCGTTTGTGGCTATCTGCTAATAGGCATTGTAGTCTGCAAAAAATACTAGTTATCTACTTTGTGCGAACTGTTGTTGGGATTGAAGTCGGTGACTCATACATTTTTGTAACGTGGAAAATATATTCGTTGAGGTTGCATAATTTAGAACCATTAAATAAATGAGTGACATTTTCGTTATCTGCGTATAGGCATTGCAGTCTGCAAAATATACTAGCTATCTACTTTATGCCGAACTGTTGTTGGGATTGAAGTCATACATTTTTGTAACGTGGAAAATATATTCGTTGAGGTTGCATAATTTAGAACCAATATAACCTCGTTCAATTGGCGGTGGCGCTGCTGGTCATAGAAGATATCATCAAGCGATAGGGTTTCGATAATTTTGCCACTTGAACAGATTAAGGCGACTACAGCACCCGATAAAGGCAGCATACATAGGAATAGTGCCATCTCCGTCTCTCAACAGGCCTGGGCCGGCAGTGCGAACAGTGTCGATATGTTATGGACCAAGTGATAAATTGGGCATTATTCATAATGACCGGGCATTATGAAAAATGCCCAATATGAGAGGGCAATTTGATAATAATTATTGAAATAATCAAATTGACCGGGCATTATACATAATGCCCATCACCTTTTTGGCAGAGTAATACAAACATATTTAATTGCAATTTTTTTATTATTATAGTCATTTAACTTCAAATAAACTAAATGTTAAACAATTTAAATAATCAGACTCATTATTTGGATTAAGTAGCAAGGTAAAAGGCGAGGCCGAAGGCCGAGCTCTGCATAGGGCGAAGCCTGGAGCCTCTCCCTCCCCCAATCCAAGATGGCTGCCATGCGAGTTAAGATTTTAACGGTGAGGCGAGGTCGCAGACTGAGCCCAAGTCCACGTAGGGCGAAGCCCGGAGCGTCCACCCCCTCAATTCAAGATGGTAGCCATACAAGTTTAAATACTGTAGGTGAGGCGAGGCCGTAGGCCGAGGCGAGCTGCGTTTAGGGTGAGGCCGAAGTCCAAACTCCGCGTAGGGCGACGACCAGAGCGTCCCCCCCCCCAATTCAAGATTGCCGCCATACAAGTTTAGATACTAAAGGTGGGGTGAGGCCGTATGCCGAGGAAAGCTGCGTATAGGGCAAGGCCGAAGGCCGAGCTCTGCGTAGGGCGAAGCCCGAAGCGTCACCAAGCGTCTTACTCGCCGACTGCCTTCCGAAAATTTCATATCCGCCAACTTTGAGTTTAGTTGGGGGAATCGTGACGAGAAGGGCAAACCCCGGAGCGTCGCGATTCCCCGCACAAAAAATCCAAGAAGACGGATATTAAATTTTCGGGCATGCCGGGGATGCTGATTATCGGGGATGCTGATTCCGAAAATGTCGTTCATTTTGATATCCAAGATGGCGGACGTTTACATTTTTGATAAAACTGTATGTGTGTCGTTTAATAGGTTTTCGGGGGTGCTTATTCCGTAAACGACATCCGTTTTGAAATACAAGATGGCGGACATGCATTTTTTGTAAAAATCCGTCATGGATGTCGTTTTAGATTTTGAAATCTAAGATGGCGGTCGTGAAAAAATAACGAAAACTTTTATAAATTGCAACGAGGGCACTTCCCTCCCCGCACCGCTTCCTTCCCCGCACTTCCCTCCCCGCACTTAGCTTTATTATCAAATTGCCCAATTGTCACGTAGCAATATAATAATGACCGGGCAATATGATAAATAATGAAGTTTAGATAGTAATTAATCACTTTGCCCGATAGAGCTAGACATTATGAATAATGCCCGGGCATTCTTCATAATGCCCGCATTAATCACTTGGTCCATAACAGATACACGAAGTTTACGGACTATGAAAGCGTGCGTGCGTAAAAACATGTTCGAAAGTTAGAAAAATGAGATTTATGGAAAGGTAACAGCTTAAATCGAAAAATGCGTTAACTACTTATCGAGAGTGTTCAATCACGAACATTTTGATAGCAAATTCAAGTTCCTGTGTGCATTTTACTATTGTTTTTACAGCTTAAAAGATACACAATATTGGTTATTTAGAGGTGACTTTGTGAGCTTTTTCTATCGAACAAAAAGTGCTGAATCATGTTTTCAGCAAACTACTTATCTAGTTTATGTCCTGAATATTACCGTAATATTTTTTTTCTCCGATTTAATGCAGTGCGTCATGCTTATCTATGCATCATAAAATCGTAGTTTAGGTGCTGTAGTCGCCTTAAATGGTCATCATAGTCATTCCACAGCCTATTTAGACGATATTTATTAGTGAAATAGGCGACCTGGATTTCGGTAAAGCGAACTTCAAAATCAAGTACCTGGGTATTGATTGTATTGATTCGAATGGTTTAGAATAGCCATTCCTAAAACGGGTTCTCCGAAACCTAACCAAGGTATCTATCCGAAAATACTTTGTCATTGCAATTTGTAATGCAATTTAAAAGAGCAACCTCAGAGTTTCTTGCCTGTTCTTCTCTGAGGAAGACTGCACCTTTGCGAATAGGCGTAGAGTCAGTAGGGTCAAAAGAACGAATGCGTAGTTATGTATGTATTTAAATCGTTTAATGTATGTTTGTATGTATTTCATTGTAATCTTGACTTGTTTTAAGTGACATCCTGAATGTCCTATAAAATAAAGATTTTTCTATTCTATTCTACAACCATAGAAAAGATTGTTTTCTTATGATTGCATCGGAGCGACGGTGGTGTGACGGGTCGTACTCATAAAGGAGAGGTAGAATAGAATAGAATAGAAAAATCTTTATTTTATAGGACATTCAGGATGTCACTTATATCAAGATTACAATGAAATACATACAAACATACATTAAACGATTAAAATACATACGTACGCATTCGTTCTTTTGACCCTACTGACTACGGTTTTTGCTCGTTTTTATAGAAAGTCTGTCCGAGGCTGTATCTCATGAACCGTGATAGTTGGATAGTTTAAATTTTCACAGATGATGTATTTCGGTTGCTGCTATAACAATAAATACTAAAAAGTAGAATAAATTAAATATTTAAGGGGGCTCCCATACAACAAACGTGGTTTTTTTCCGATTTTATAGAGATAGTGGTTTTTATAGAGTCCGGCTCGCACTTGGCCGTTTTTATAGGTAATGGTACGGAACCCTTCGTGCGCGAGTCCGACTCGCACTTGCCCGATTTATTTAAAAAGTGCTGAATCAATTTTGTAGAAAAATATATGGGACCACCTTAGGAGTAGGTTCTTTTGAACTGAAAAAAAATTAAAATCGGGCGCCAGTTAGCGGAGTTATCGCGTAATAAGCAGCTTCTTTAGAATATAGAGTCTAGGGCAGGGGTGGCCAACCGGTCGATCGCGATCGACCGGTCGATCGCGACTGTTAGTCCAGTCGATCGAGCCAAGGCAAAAAAAAAAGGTATTTTCTCTTAATATAATAAAAAAATACTACATGATTGTGTACTGAACTATGCTGTTTCAATTAAGATTTCAAGAAGTATGTAATTGGTAGATCGCACAGGGTTTCGTTAGTAAACAGGAGATCTTGGGTATAATCAAGTTGGCCACCCCTGGTCTAGGGTGTTTTAGAATATGTTTTCTAACTTACTTGACGTTCAGCTGTCTTTGTATGAGGAGTTTCTTTTCAATTTGCTCGATGGGGAACTGCGGCACCTCGTAGGGCGCCGACAGTTCATTGGGCAGCTCCCGAGGGGTCTCCGCCCCTACTGTATTCGTGGGGCTCTCGCTACCTGAGGAGGAAAGAAAATTCTTGTTTAAATTGGTTCGTACGGAGATTCTAAGGCACATTTCTATCATGTGATTAGGATATAGTCAGTATTATGTCTATTGTTAGTGAAATAACGGTTTTTTACACTGATTTTATAAAGAGGAAAGATTTGATTGTTTGTTTGCGTTGAATAGGCCGATTTGAAAAATTCTTTCACCATTAGAATACCAATTCTTTCCACCTATACCAGGTCGTTTACGGTCCACGCCGCGCGGCTGTGGAACAACCTGCCTGTGTCAGTCCGTGAGGCCCCATCGCCCGCCTGTTTTAAACTCCGACTGAAAAAACATTTCGGTTACAACGCTGATGTTTTGAGTTGAGTTGACGTACAACTTATTCATCTCACTTCTGATATTACTTATATATAATTATATGTATGCATTATATATGTATAAATATGTATGTACCTATACTATATATTAAATATATGTTTATATTTTTAATAATGTTATTTAAGTATTGTATAGTTCTTCATTGTTTATTTGTCTTTCTGTATCTATTCTATTAATTTTTCTAATCCTTTTTGTACCTTACGCCTACTCATCATGATTTCTTCTCAATATTCGTTAGGTTGTCTGGAAGAGATCCCCTAGTGGGATAAGTCCGCCTTTGTACCTTAAATGTATTCTAACTTTAAGTACCATATTTTGCTCCTGTAAGAATATTTATTGTACAATAAAGGATTTACATACATACATACATAGAATCCTACAGTATCCGTGACGGACATAGGGTACATAATTTTCCCAAATTACCACGGGAACGAAGACCCGGGTGAAAAGCTAGTTACTAATAATTCAATTCTTTATTACTAAAAGGTACAATGACATTATATCAACACGGTATACACCCAAATCGCGATGTGATCATATAACATTATTGTAATAAATATTACACTTGGTGCGTTGGTGGCCATTTCTTTGTATTGAACTTGGTTTGCCACGCTCCGCTGTCTATATTAGTGCCTAGATGTATAATATTTTTAACCCCCGGTAAAAAAGATTGATGTTATAAGTTTTATGTGAGTTGTCTGTGTTGTATGTTGTATTTGTATCACAACACCTGATATTCATCAACATAATTATGAACCACCTCGATCACGTTAGCTTTCAAACACAAAAATCTCATTGAAATTGGTCTATTCGTTTACGAGCTACAGACAGACATACAGATTTGATTTTGGCCGTGTGGTGATCGGTTGAGGTTGAGAATAACACCACCCCATTTCTTTCCGTGGGTGTCGTAAGAGGCGACTAAGGAAACACAAATGAGACCTACTGCCTCCTATTAATCCACTCCAGGCAACGACACCTCAATTTGTTCTGAATCTGAGGTGTCGTCCATGGTCTCATGCGGTGTGGTAGGCTCTGTAAAGGGCCGTCTGGTTCGCGACCACCCTCCTACCGAAGTCCGACGCCAAACAGCTTGCTGTGTTACGTCGGTGCCCTCGGTGCGTAGGAGTATAGTGAAGAGCAGGTCACGCTTGAAACTACCAGTTTAAGCTGAGCTCTGATTTATACTGCGCGACATACAATGCAGGGCCGGTCCAAAGTCCAAAGTGTCAAGCTTGACGTGCTCTTGAGTGTACCAGCGCCGTAATAGTATTTTTTTGGGTTAACTTGCGTCATCGTCGACCTCATCTATGACGTTGGTCAAGATTGAGGTCAAGAGTTAAATCTTATAATAAAAAAAATAAAGATTGAGATCTTCTACGTGTCACGATATTAACACAACAAACAAACTCTTTGTATAAATAGCTGTCCGTGAAAACATGTTTATAGAGGTAGAATTGGCCTTATAATAACCTCTTAACTGTTCTTTTTTTAACCCCCAACAAACAAAGAGGGGATGTCATAAGTTTGACGTGTTTATTTTTATTTTATTTTATTATAAGATGGGTTAAACTCTTTACCTCAATCTGGACCAAGGTCATAGATGAGAGCGACGATGGAGCGAGTTAACCCAGAAAATGCCTGTTAAGGCACTGGTATTCCTACGGATCGACGGAACACAGCAAGCTGTTTGGCGTCGGACTTCGGTAGGAACCAGACGGCACTTTACAGAGCCTACCACACCGCTCGAGACCATAGGACGATACCTCAGATTCAGAACAAATTGAGGTGTCGTAGCCTGGAGTGGATTAATAGGAGGCAGGTCTCATTTGTTGCTTAGTCGCCTCTTACGACACCCACGGAAAGAAATGGGGTGGTGTTATTCTCGACCGATCATCACACGGCTTAGCTAACAAATGAATTGTGAGAAGCGATATCTGTCCCTAAAGATGTCCAATTACATATCTATCTAAGCACGGGGTAAGTACATATGTACAGACAGCCAGCACGTCAAGTTAACCCATTTGCACTATTTACGAGCGAGATAAGGGCAATACAACGTCAAGGTCAACATGTACAGCCTGTGAGCTGCCGATTTCGTAATCTTTATACAATAAGTACTAGCTTTCCGCCCGGGACTTCGTTCCCGTGGGAATTCGAATGGAGGCCATTTTATCTGTTCAGGTGGCAAAATTGAGAACTATTTCATTTTCATATACTTGCTGACAACCACCCCAACCAGCAGCGCCACCGCCAACCGAACGTAAAGTTACAAACTACCTGCAACTGAAAATTTGTTGGCGGTGGCGCCACCAGTCAAAGCAGCCGTCATTAGATGTATGAAAGGATAGTTCTCAATTTCGCCACCTGATTGGATAAAATGGCTTCCATTTCATCGACACACAACTGAAGTTACTGAATTGGGGCCCTGTGGTAGGTACTACAGTTGTTTACAATGCCTCTGTGAATTAAAACAGTTACGCCGCCGGTCGTTAAAACACTGTAAATTGACTTAATTACAAAGAAGGAAAACTATTCTGAAAATTGCCCATAGCAGTCCGATTCGAGAATTTACTCGCATTTGAAAAGTTTACTGCAAATTGAATTGAGGTTAGTCTTTAGGAAGGCTATCATGGCGTCTCATGGCGGTAGAATGACGATACTCGCCATTTTATTCGCTCAGCAGCTCGAGTACGATGGCGACAAACTCGCGCTCTGCTCACGCTGAAACTTCACTTTGATTGCGCGAGGGTCCCGCGCAATGGCTTGCTCTCCCTATGGCGTTGTCAATGTTGAAATTTTGACATAGGACCTCGGCGCATTACACGCGCTATCACCATCGTACTCGAGCTGCTTCTTTACAGATTTGTCTTCTTCTGTCTTCTTTTATAGATTCAGCAGAAGTTTCTATTGTACTAATAGTTACTAGCTTCCCGCCCGTGAATCATTCGCGCGGACATAGGATTCTCTAAATCTTAGTAAGCAAAACTTTTGGGGGCTAACTCTCTTAAACAACTTTCCCCACGGAACCTTTAAAATTCTCAAAATAAAATTTCAACTCCCCCTTCCGCATTTATTTTATTATTTACTAGCTTCCCGCGGGACTTCGTTCCCATGGAAATTCGGGAAAATCATGTACCCTATGCCCATCCCGGATAATGTAGGGTTCTAGGTGAAAGAATTTTTCAAATCGGTCCAGTAGTTTCAGAGCCTATTCGATGCAAACAAACAATCAAATCTTTCCTCTTTGTAATACTAGCATTCCGCCCGAGACTTCGTTCCCGTGGGAATTCGGGAAAATAATGTAGCCTATATCCATCGGGGATAATGTAGCTTTCTAACGGTGAAAGAATTTTTCAAATCGGTCCAGTAGTTTCGGAGCCTATTCAATACCAACAAACAATCAAATCTTTCCTCTTTATAATATGTATAGATGTATAGATTTTAAGATAGGTTAACTCTTGACGTCAATCTTGAACATAAAGGTCAAAGATGAGGTCGACGATGGAGCGAGTTAACCCAGAAAATGCCTATAAAGGCACTGGTACTCCCACGCACCGACGGAACACAGCAAGCTGTTTGGCGTCAGACTTCGGTAGGAGGGTGGTCGCGAACCAGACGGCCCTTTACAGAGCCTACCACACCGCATGAGACCATAGGACGACACCTCAGATTCAGAAAAAAATGAAGTTTCGTTGCCTGGGATGGATTACTAGGAGGCAGGTCTCATTTGTGTTTCCTTAGTTGCCCTTAGAACACCCACGGAAAGAGATGGGGTTGTGTTATTCTCAACCGATCACCACACCCATACAAATGCAAATCAGCTGATTGTCTATTGACTGAAGTCGTTAAACCAAGTCAGAGGCCATTGTGCGGTTTGAAAACACCAAGACACCAAGGTTAGCCAAGTTAGCCATACACTTGACTATACCTACACGAAAGAAGAAGTTCAAGTTGAAATTTTGATCGCTCAGTTTCTTTACTTATGTGTATGGAGAGGCGAAGATTTTTTTTCTTATTTTAGCCTATGTTCCTTGGGGAAAGTTGTTTGGTTATCGTTGACTTATTCATTTTCCTTAATTTTCGCTAGGTAATTATAAAATCGCAATTTTGTATTTTTAACCCCCGAAAAAAAAGAGGGGTGTTATAAGATTGGCGTGTGTCTGTCTGTGGTATCGCAGCTCCTAAACGCATGGATTGATTTCGATGCAGTTTTTTTTGTTTGAAAGCTGACGTAATCTTGATGGTTCTTAGCTACATTTGGTTAAAACTGATTCATTTTTAACCGACTTCAAAAAAGTAGGAGGTTTCTCAATTCGACCGTATTTTTTTTTTATGTATGTCCGCGGATAACTTCGTCGTTTATGAACTGATTTTGATTATTCTTTTTTTGTTGGAAAGGGAGTATTCCAAGGGTGGTCCCATGGTAAGGAAACCAGGATCTGATGGTGGAATCCTGAAGAAATTGAGGGAAACTCTCGAAAAAATTGTCTTTTTGGGATTGAAGTCGGTGACTCTTACGTTTTTGACGTGGAATTATTTAATTTAGAGTTTTCGATTGTACAATTTATTTCTAACTCGGGAACGGCTTGGCAGCTAATTGATTGTATTCAAATGACCCTTGTCCCCGCCCCCCGCCCCCCGCAGTGCTGGTAATTAACCGGTAACACGAAACTTTTAGAGATGGCTTCTTTAGGGTGTATTTTAAACCCCTGACTCGAAGGCACGTGTTTGCATATTGGGCGACTTAAAATATGCTAAAGTTAACCTTCCATGCTGGGCCCCGATTCTATAACTTCAGTTGTGTGTCGATGGAATGGAGGCCATTTTATCTGTTCAAGTGGCGAAATTGAGAACTATTTAATTTTAATATATACACATCAACACGGTCTAGGGATAGTAGGTATTGCACACGATTTTTCATACAAAAGAAGTCTGTTTGAGAAGCTATATAATTAGGTAAGCATACTCGAGATACATGGAGCGCTATAATTTTCAGACGAGTAAGTGCTTAATCTGAATTTTGAATTCTAATCAATAAATTTTGTTTTACTTGAAATTTGTGAAAACGTGACGAAAATGATAAATTTTTTTGCATAAATTCGACTATTTTCATACAAAAAGCAAGCAAAAAGTGCATTTTCGTATTCGTTTCCGTCACGTTTTCACAAATTTCAAGTAAAACAAAATTTATTGACTATAATTGAAAATTCAGGTTTAGCACTTGCTCGTCTGACAATTATAGCTCTCCATGTATCTCGAGTATGCTTTTATAGCTTCTCAAACAGACCTCTTTTGTATGAAAAATCGTGCAATATCCCTAGACCGCGTTGATGTGTGTACTTGCTGACAACCACCCGAACAGCAGCGCCACCGCCAACCGAACATCATCAGCCTGTGTCAGTCCACTGCTGGACATAGGCCTCTCCTATGGCACGCCACTGAGCTCGATCTTCAGCTCTCCTCCTCCAACCACTGCCCGCTACCGTAAGAATATCGTCACACCACCTAGTAACAGGGCGCCCTACGCTACGTTACGCCAACCGAACGTATAGTTGCAAAGTACCTAGCAACTGAAAATACAGTTGGCGGTGGCGCCACCAGTCAAAGCAGCCGTCATTAAATGTATGAAAGACAGTTCTCAATTTCGCCACCTGAACGGATAAAATGGCGACCATTCCATCGACACACAACTGAAGTTACAGAATCGGCGGCCTGGACTGGATGTGAAAGAAAAACTTTGAATGTGCCAGCTACCTACTCTTCCCAGGTAAGTATACAGTAAAAGTCTGTAAGAGGGATGCGAGGGTTTTTTTGTCTGATCGGCGACAAGCTGACCACCTCTCACCATTATACAACTATCTATCTGATAACCTTCACAATTTGTGTCAAACGTGGCATCTAGTGGTTTTAGAACAACTGATGTCCTGCCTACCCCGATAGGGATTATGGGCGTGAGCGTATGTATGTAAAATTAAGGACATAAAACAGCCCACTAAACTGAAAAACTTTCAAAAAACATTTCGTCTCTCCATACAACGTGTGCGATCAGCTCAATATGGAAATTAGAAACTTTTTTGAGAACTTCACGTGTGTTCCTTTTGGAAAGTTGTTCAGTTTTATGGAGAGAATGACCCGTAAACTTTCACTTACTAATTCGAAGTTGTAAGGTACACCGTTTTTTTTCATTTTTGGCTGGCTGAATGACTAGCTGTTGATGTTTTTTTTTTGTTCTTAGCTAATAGGTAGAGAATAGAGATAGCGTATATCAGGTTACCCATTTACTATTATTATAAGATGGGTTAACTCTTGACCTCAATCTTGACCATAAAGGTCAGAGATGAGGTCTACGATGGAGCGAGTTAACCTAGAAAAAGCCTATAAAGGCACTGGTACTCCCACGCACCGACGGAACACAGCAAGCTGTTTGGCGTCGGACTTCGGTAGGAGGGTGGTCGCGAACCAGACGGCCCTTTATAGAGCCTACCACACCGCATGAGACCATAGGACGACAATTTTGGATTTTTTTTGGGACTGCGATATCCAATTATTATTATTTTTTTGTGGTGTTACAACACCAAGACAAGGTTTAAAAGAAAAACCTACCGGGAAAATTCCCACGACAACAAAGTCGCAGGCGGAAAGCTAGTTGGAAATTAATATTTGAAATTTCGATTACCTACCTATTTAATAAATGCCACGTCTTTGTAAATTGGCGGTGCCATTTATAAACGGAAACAAACTGAACTTGGAGGTGTCTATCACATTTCTAGAAACATTTCCTCCATGTTGAAAAAGCTAGTAAGGCTAGAAACATTTCCTCCATCTTGAAAATTTTGCAGTGTAATAATAAAAGATTGTCATAGCACAGCGCAATGCGTACTGCGTTGCGTACCGAGTATGGAAGCTTGGCAAGCGAACCACCCGCGAGTGACAAGTGTAAATTACAATTTATTTGCCAAGTATGTACATCGACTTGTTAATTAGATTTTATTTGGTGTATACTACTTACACCAAAAACCAGAGATTTGAAGGAATTGTACTGATTCAAATCCTAAATTTCCAACAGCAAAATTTTTTGTAATAAAATTATTACAAAATCTAATGCTCTGTGCCTTCTCCTCACGTGAAAGTTAATTTATTAGGAAATTTCAGTGTTTTATGATTTGTTAGTTTCCAGAACCAATAAAAATCTTTTTTAACCTCACAGGTACTGTTTTAAACTTAGGGTGTCCATCATGTACTTTTTTAATGAAGGACGAATTCAAACTAATTTAATGTTGCTAAAATATAATATGCATTAATTATTAATTTTACTTGCCAGAAAACTATTTAAATTTAATTAGACTTAAACAATAAAATAATTACGTCGTGTCTCTGGTTCATTCTCCTGTGTCTCCGATTCCCGACGCACATGCCAAATGTTATTGTCGAAACTAAACATAGTCTTAATTCTTCATTCACAGTCTTACATTTAAAAATCGCACTTTAAATTGTTTACTCTTGAATATTTTTACACACACTCATTTCAAGCCACCAAAAATATAAAACTAAAGGGTTATCAAACGAGGTTATAATAGCAATCTGATACACACAGATTTGGTTATTTGCGAATCTCCTTTCGACGACACTGAGATAAATATATCACTATTTAAGAAATAATATTATTTACTGAGCGGTACTATATTTAACGCTTCTTCAAGTATTTGAAAGATTAACCACGGCGTTCGCGAATAACTTCCGTTGAAATTTTGTTTTTATGTTTCAAACTATTATCAATGTTAGGCCTGAGAGTTTAGATTGTGTTGATATAAAATAAATCAACCATTGCTCTCTGAAATTCATTGTCTACCATGTCATATCATGATATCACATTCACATCACAGAGGACATAATTGATATATCAACAAATCGATATCATAACTTGCCTTTAAGTAGTAGAGGTAAATATTATCTCCATTTGGCAATGTTTTTAGGGTTCCGTACCTCAAAAGGAAAAAACGGAACCCTTATAGGATCACTTTGTTGTCCGTCTGTCCGTCCGTCCGTCCGTCTGTCAAGACCCTTTTTCTCAGGAACGCGTAAAGGTATGAGGCTGAAATTTATATCAATTACTCAAGTCTACTGTCTCTTGAAGCTGTGAAAAAATAAAACTTCTAAGCCAACGCAATCAAAAGATACAGCCGTTTATGCCGCAAATTTCCGCAAATTTTCGACACTCGCAAAGGAATCAAAACCTACAGGGTACTTCCCGTGAACACAGAATCTTGAAATTTGGTACGAAGCAACGTCTTATAGCACAGATAAAGGAAAAATTGCGAAAACCATAAATTTTTAATTACATCATATCATAAAAATATTTTTAATATTTTTAAACTTACTACCCCTTTCCTCATGAACGCGTTGAGGTATTAAATTGAAATTCATATCAAATACTCAGGTCTACAATACCTTTAAGCAAGGTTTGTACGGAACCCTCGGTGCGCGAGTCCGACTCGCACTTGGCCGGTTTTTTTCTAACTATCAAACATTGTGACAGGGTTCAACTTTGTCAGTAGTTCAGTATGGAAAAAAGTAAATTTTGAAATTAGTTGATTATTTTAAAATGTGCATATCTATGAGTGTAATAAATTGAATTTCATACTACTTATACCGCCTCACTAATAAACGGTGAAAATATTATTTATAATATTGCATTTAAAATAATATTTAATTAATAATGTAACTTAAGGTCTAAATGTCTCTTGACTCGTAGTGGTAACATTTTTTTTTCTTTTGTTAAATATAATTTAAGAATTAGATTATGTGTGTAGTAACATCATCTACAAAAGAGCATAAACGTAAACAAAACTTGGAAAATTTTCGATGTTTGTACGAGCCGGCAAACAATGGCGGCAAACAGCTGAGTTATAACGTCACACATCACAATGACAATGGCAGAGGTGTTACACGTAGGTACCTACTCCCCCCGCAATCCGCATATTACTTCGATTACCTACAATGATACCTATTATGGACAAATGGATGTCATATTTTTACGTTTATATATTATATTTTATTTATAACTAGCTTTTCGAACGAGACTCCATTCTCGTGGGAATTCGAAAAAAGTATGTACCTTATGTCAATACTTATTTAGTTGTCTAGAGAGCTATCTATTGGTGAATTGTTTAAATCGGTTGAGCAGTTTTTGAGTTTATTCGTTACAAAAATACAAATATTTCCTCTTTATAATATTAGTGTAGAGGTGTATAACATGCAATTACGCACTGAATCATCACAGAATGCTAACAAAACGTAAAGACTCTACTGACTCGACATTTGACTTACTTAGGAACAGTCAACAGCACATCAGGTTACCACAAACTGTCATTTTTTCCCAATGGATAGTAAAATTGAAAATCGATTGAAGAAATTTGAGTGCGTATAGTTAGCAGCCTCAAAGTCGATTTTGATGGTTTTGACTATGTCAAAGAATAGTTACTAAATAGTGATAAATAGTGACAAAAGCATATAAATAGTGACTCTGTATTTAAAAAGATATTCGAGCTTCTTAGTGAGGCTGCTAGCTTGACGTATATTTAGCAGACACACTAAGAAATACAGCTCGTATCAAATTGACTTATATGTCAAAAAACTGTGATTAAATAGTGACTTCTAATACTCGAACTTTCAATAATAGTGATTCAATACATTTCGAGATATTACAGCATATCGGTGAGGCTGCTAACTTGACGCTTTTTGCAACGGTCATTCCAAAGAAACGGGCTGGAATTTTAATCAAATTAGTATACCAAAAAATAGTTACTGAAATAGTGATTCCTATGATATATTTAAAAAAAGAATCCTTCTTCACTATTCCTCAGAAATCAGTCGTAAACTTCTACGTACTAAATCTCGATGTACAGTCGCGCAGAAAAGTGAAATGTACTTATTGATTTGTTTTTAAAGGAGTCAATATACATACATATTTACCTACTCATTTTATATTTAAAATCGTGTTATGAGTGTGAGAGAAGGAAATTGCATACCTACTTTTAATGAAACTGTTATTTTAATTTAGTATCCCAAAAATTACATGTAGGTTCCTTTTACGAAATACTTAGTTTTTTTTCCAAGAGATGGCGTATTTCTTAACAAGAACAGGTAACGTAATTTTAGGTGAATTTTTGGTGAAAATTGAATAAAACTAGTTAATTTAATCATTTGAAAAATTCTTTAATAAATCACATGTCTTTGAATTCTTTTACTGTATTCGATTTGCAAATTTGAAATAAATGTTCAACCCGACTCGAAACAAACTCATACCTGTGTGCTTTCGCACAAAAGCGGCAACACCGACGAAAGATAGCCGATGCCACCCCTCATACTTGAAACACGCTTGGCGAGACCGCACGACAGTTCCGGGCGCGAAATTTAAAACGTAAAAACGTTCCGTTACAACTGTTTTACAAATCATTGAAATTTTCGACGTCCGAGTATTTTTTAATAAAATAACTATCATAAAGAAGTTATTTGGTGTCGAAATGATAGCAGGAACAATGTATGGTTTCTTAAAATGTAAATATGATCAGGATCGACATTCAAATGTAAGCAATTACGGAGTAATCGTGTTTGAATTATCTTGTTTACATGATTGCCGGATTCTATTGTAAGGGACTCTTGTCCGGATTCTATTGTAAGGGTATTCTTGCAGATTTTAGTCGGTTCGATTCCCGGTTGTGGCAAGCGAATTTTCTAAAATCCTTGAATGCAGTTTTCTTTCTTTAAAAAAATAAAGGAATGTTTTCTTTGAGTACAATTTTCTATCTACAGTATTAAGAGTACTTTCCCTTCAGGTAGCATTATAAAATTCCACCCTGTATACAGTCGAACATAAATCCTCCTCCTTTTTGGAATTCGGTTAAAAAGTAATTCAAGTGATACAGTGTATCCGCTCCGTTTGGTTTCGACAAAGATCCAGCGGCAGTGCTTTTCGCCGCCATAGTTCTTCGTAAACAAAACACTATCAGCTTACGGAGAATGAGAGAAGTGAAGAAATATAAATTGAAGACATAGCTAAGAAATACATATATTGTCTTTGAATTCTGTACCCAGATGTGGTTTAAAATGTAGCCTATGTTCTTTCCCAAGGTCTTATCTATCTCTGTACCAAAATCGGTTCTGTAGGCGTGAAAGCGTAACAAACAGGTGGACAGTTACATTCTTTTATGATATTAGTAAGATAGTGGGGATATATTAAAAAATTACAGTTTCACCCAATAATTCATCTTAAATGACAATATCTGTTCATATTAAGAACTACGCCATCTCTCGGAAAAAAAAACTAAGTATTTCGTAAAAAGAACCTACGTGTAATTTTAGGTTGCTAAATAAAAATAACAGTTTAATTGAAAGTATGCAATATCATTCTTCCACGCTCATAAGATAACACTTATTTTGAATACAAAACGAGCAGGTAAATACGTATATATAAACTGACTCGTTTAAAAACATATCAGTAAGTACATTCCACTATTGTGCGCGACGGTACCCGCCACATTATAAAAATTAGTTTTAAACCCTATCATATTGCAATAAAGTTTAAAATTGATCAAAAACCTACATCGAGATTTAGTACGTAGAAGTTTACGACTAATTTCTGAGGAATAGTGAAGAAGGATTCTTTTTTTAAATATATCATAGGAATCACTATTTCAGTAACTATTTTTTGGTATACTAATTTGATTAAAATTCCAGCCCGTTTCTTTGGAATGACCGTTGCAAAAAGCGTCAAGTTAGCAGCCTCACCGATATGCTGTAATATCTCGAAATGTATTGAATCACTATTATTGAAAGTTCGAGTATTAGAAGTCACTATTTAATCACAGTTTTTTGA
This sequence comes from Aproaerema taeniolella, assembly GCA_949987775.1. NCBI lineage: Eukaryota > Metazoa > Arthropoda > Insecta > Lepidoptera > Gelechiidae > Aproaerema > Aproaerema taeniolella. Next base: position 1,046,914 of record OX465262.1, on the reverse strand, counting down.
CATATAAGTCAATTTGATACGAGCTGTATATCTTAGTGTGTCTGCTAAATATACGTCAAGCTAGCAGCCTCACTAAGAAGCTCGAATATCTTTTTAAATACAGAGTCACTATTTATATGCTTTTGTCACTATTTATCACTATTTAGTAACTATTCTTTGACATAGTCAAAACCATCAAAATCGACTTTGAGGCTGCTAACTATACGCACTCAGAAATTTGACAGTTTTGGATAGCATGATGTGCCGTTGTCTCTGTACATACTTCGCAACGATTAAAAGTCATTTTACTAAACATCAGAAAATACTTTACTTCAAAATTTACCATGCAGACCGACCTGATTTTGTTAAAAAAAATGTATTTAGCAATTACAAATTACAAAATAAAGTAGGTATCAAGCACGCACAACCCATCAACATGACTGACCTAATAACTTCATAAAAGCGCGGTGCTCCCAATAGCTACCTACTTACGATACTAGCCAAGCTATGAGCTCACGGCTTTTGAATTCATTTGCTGCATTTTATTGCCGGAACGAATTAGTATGCGCTGAACAGCGTTAACAACTTAATATTTTTTATACATACATACAAATCTACTACACTCATCTAAAATGGTATCTAAAATTTTTATGTCTGAATTTATGTTCATATTATAAACTTTTGCTAAAATTAATTAATAGGGATTCGAAACGTCAACTTTTATTAAGATTACGCAACACTTTGCAATCAGAACTAATTGGTATTTGGTGGTATGTTATTACTTATATAAATAACGTTATCGGCATGAGAAATTGTAATCTAAAATTAGCATCAACTAGTTTAGAGAAACTAATTAACAACTAAAAACTGATAAGTTCGTTCAGTAATATGTAATCTAACTAAAATCTTAATATACATATAATTTTTTTTTAAAGATTTGTTCGAACACTTATAACTCGAGAACGGCTGGACCGATTTTCATGGTTTTTGATTTGTTGTATTTGTCTCCGTCCCTAATAGCAGAATAGTGATTAAAACATGGAAAAATTAACGAGAAAATACCCACGGGAACGTAGTTCCGGGCAAAAAGCTAGTAGGTAATAAATTACACTAATGGTGCAATACATAAACCTATAGATTTAATAACGAAGCAAACCCACATCACTTTCAATTTACGGGCTCAGTGCCTTGTCCTATTAAATGAAACTCCAATGGAATTACCCCAGTAAATTTTCCAATCACTATATAACATGATGGTGTACGATAATCATAATCAATATTGGTATGGATTTACGGAGCTGGGCACACTACTTGACGGCAAAATGACGTTAAACAGCCACTTTACAGAAAACCAGCTAAGTACTGTATTTATAAGAGTTAAAAGTAGTAAACAAATATGAATTTATTTGTTACGTGTGCACTTCATTTTAAATTCAAAGGGCCTAGATATATTGCTGTCTCAGTTACCTGTCCACTAACCTTCATTAGAAGGTAAATTACTAGCAAGATCTTCTATGCTGGACTGGGAGTGAAAGAAAAACTTAAGTATGTGCCAGCTACCTATACCTACTCTTCCCAGGTATACAGTAAAAGTCTGTAAGATGGATGCGAGGGTTTTGCTGGCGAAAGGCTGACCACCTCTTACCATTATTCAACTTGTTCCGTCTGATAAACCTCACAATTAGCGTTTAACGTGGCATCTAGTGGTTCTAGAATGACTGTCGCTCTTCCTACCCCGTTAGGGAATATAGGTGTGAGCGTATGTATGTATGTTTGTACTAGCAAGATTTCTATTTTAGTTCTTACACAAAATTAAAATATGGAACGCCTTATCAAGAGCAATCAAATCTTTATTGGTTGGTCCATTTCCTCAGCTGGTGCACCTTTTAAATAAATGAAGTAATTTTTTTTAATTGCCAGCAGGTAATAAAAAAATATTAATTTAAAACCGAAACCACATATTGAGTGACTTTAAATTAGTTATAAAAAATTAAGGGTGTGGATCAGCCAAGATAACTGAACAACTTTCCTCAAGGATCATTGGTCGAAATATATAGAAACAAAACGTCGCTTCATATAACTTGTGCGATCAACTGATTGACTTACCATTGTATGGGAAATTGAATTTAGTTTTGAGAATTTTATGTAGATTTCTTTAGGAAAGTTATTCAGTTTCTTTGGAAGATTCACCTCTTAAAGTTTTACTAACTAATTAAACTATTAACTAATTTAAAGTCACTCCTTATAACTACTTCCAACAAAAAACTAAAGCATTTAATTTTTTGGAAGTCACAGGGTCTCGAAATCTTAAAAGAGTACTAAGCATTTATATGTGGTATGTTTTGTTACTGTTATTCTAGTAACACACGAGTTAATATTTCTATGACGCAATCAATGTATTTGTTTAACTTTAAAAATATCCGCAGAGTCAAAAGGTTCCCAGATAAGGAGAATCGTTATCACCTTTTGAGTTGCATCATTTGAGGCCGAATGGAACTTTTGAATAGGTAGCTTAGTTACAATAAATCATGAAATACTATGTTATCAAATATCATTTATGAATCAACTTACGTGCCTTTTTATATATCAGTATTAGTTAAGCACATCAAACTACAGCTCACAAGGTAAAAATTCAAAAGTTAGTTAAAAAATATATATTCATCTCGTAAATGAATACAAAATGCCCTTGACATATTTTAGCACAATACTCGGTATTTAATACTATCGTATGGTCTAAAACCACGTGTTTGACCGAAACAAAAGGAAAACAATTTTACTTATTAGGCTGCTAGCCTGTTTAGCACTATGGGAAGACGCACTCTATGATTTTTTTAAAAATTATAATTGACTTTGTTTTGTACCTAGTTTTAAGATTATGACAATGACTTCCGTAAACATTATTTATTTAGATAAGATATAAAACCGTATGCTTAATTTAAAATTGGCTGTAAATTTTCCTTATTACTCATTGACATAAATTCTTTATTAAGTTGACAAAAGTATGTAAACTAGTGAATGTATTAAAACTATCCGAGATGGATTTGAGCTTCAACTTGAGTGAAAAGTGTTTATTGATTTATATATTTCTATCCCAATGTCACAACTGCAATATTTAAAACAAACAGGCTTCTAACAGCTGTTTACTTGACAATCTATCATACACTTGCATTTCTTCGATAAAACTTCTTTATAATTTGTACTATAAAAGACCTTATTTAAAATGTTTATCACAGTGTCGTTCGAAAAGAATAAGTACCACGATTTAAATTTCAAATTAAGAATGCCACGCGCCGATTTGAAAAATGTAAAATATGCTTTAGAGCGCGTTGGCGCGACCGTCGACCGTAGCGCCACTGCGTCCTCGACCAAGGGAGGGCATACACTGACTGCAGACGCCCCAGACCGAATGAAAGAGCACTTTGAGCTCGCATGTACAGGCCCGGAACTTATTCTACATAATTAATTGATGAAGTAAACAATTAAAATATGAACACATCTCAACATACAATCGTTCTTTATTGAAATATTTGTATTACTGAGATAAGCGGCGCCAATATCTATTCAAAATCATAGCCAGTTTTATCTAATCTACGAAGGTACTTGTGTTTTATTGAATTTATCTTTTATTGAAGCATAATATAATACAATTTATACTTTCGTTCTAAACTAAAAATGCTAAAGATGATAGAAGTAGTATTTTTGAAAACTTTTCATGAAATAAAATGGTTTTTAAAATATTTTTAATAGGTTGTTTTAAAAAATACTAGTATCAGGCGGTTAATGTTAGCATAGCAACCCTAACCACCTAAACTGTCCATGCGAACGACGTCACGGGCGATAGACGTCCTAAATAAAAAAGCTAAAAATTATATTTGTTTTAGCTTAGTAAGATCTCACTTACTTTATATTATAATAAATACGAAATCAAAAACATAAGGCAACAGGGAAAGTAAATAAATGATATTTCATATTGTAGAACTAAATTAACTTGAATCATACACCCTGTATAATAAAATAATTAAATTCATTGAGTGACATAACATTGACTTAATGTACCAACTTTCTAAAAACATCGTCACCCTACTCGACCGGTCTTTACACATACACAGCAAAGTGCTACAAAATTTCGTACAGCCACTCATACCTTCGATAGCTCAGTTGGTAGAGCGGTGGACTGTAGAGGTAAACATTGTAATCCATAGGTCGCTGGTTCAAATCCGGCTCGAAGGAGTCTTTTTGGTTTTTATTTTGACATTTTATAAATTTTAACAGATAATTATAATGCGATTATTAACAATCAGTTTGAAAAAGAAAACTTTTTTTATCTCATATTTTTTATTTACACAAAACTAAATCCATTTTAAAATCCCCATGAAACTGAAATTATCACTCAATAAAAAATAAAAAAAACTTATTCTCATAAATACTATTCTCATCTACAGGACTGTCCAGAAACACTGCAGTTTTTTAGTTAATATTAGGTTAGGTTAGGTTGCAAGTTAATATTAGGGAAGATGAATTAATAAATGAATAATTGTACTTTACCTAGTGAATTTATTCGAGTTTTGACATGCGGAATCTATCAGCAAAGTAAGTCTATAGCACGACCTTAGGAGTTTGGTTGCTTTGAGTTGGCTAAAATTTTTTTAATCTCTAGGGGGCTGCCCCTCCCTGCCCCCCCTTGGCGACGCCCTTGAAAATACACATCAAACTTTTTTTTACTAGCCTATATACTTCCCCACCGAGGGTCACGGGCCTCCCTTCGAAACACGAAAAGGATTTAGGCCAAAATCCACCTCGCTGGCCCAATGCGGGCTGGTGGACCGCTCGTCTTTAGAAAACGAATTTTCTTAGACAGGCGGGTTTCATCACGATGTTTTCCTTCACCGTTGTGTAAATGATAATTAGACAATCCGTACATAAATCCGAAAGGACGAATTTAGTGGTACAGGCCCGCACCAGGAATTGAACCCGCGACCTTCCGATTACAAGTTTGGCTCATAATTACCAACTGGGCTCAATACTTAACATATTATAAAACACTAGCATTCCGCTCGGGACTTCGTTCCCGTGGGAATTCGGAAAAATTATGTAGCCTATGTCCATCGCGGATAATGTAGCTTTCTAATGGTGAAAGAATTTTTCAAATCGGTCCAGTAGTTTCGGAGCCTATTCATTGCAAACAAACAAACAAACAATCAAATCTTTCCTCTTTATAATATGTATAGACAAAGTCCCCCGCCGCGTTGTCTGTCTGTCTGAACACGATAAACTCAAAAACCAGCGAACAGATTTTCATACGGTTTGGACGGAGTGATTCAAAAGGAAGGTTTATGTGCATAAATGATTCCTGAAATTCCCACGGAAACAAAGTCCCAGGCGGGAAGCTAGTACAAAATAAATTACAAAAAATAAAGTAGGTAGGTATGTAATACAGTAAACTTACCACCATCATCGAAAAAGGAGTCGGTGATTATCCTGGGTGACCTGGAGCCGTCTGGCACTCCTCTTATAGACATTTTGAACACCACACTCACATTTAACCAGTAAAGGTTCAAAAATCTAATTTGGTGGTAGAAACTCGTCTGTTAGTTTTTTTTCTATTTAATTTATTTATTTAGTTCAGCTTTCTGCTCTCCGCCTCGATAAAAACTTTAATAACTAATAATTTGTTGAATATTTTCGCGTGGTATACAGGGGTAGAATTTTGTAATGCCACCTGAAGGGAAACTACTACTGTAGATAGAAAATTGTACTCAAAGAAAACATTCCTTTATTTATAAAAAGAAAAAAAACTGCATTCAAGGATTTTCGAAAATTTGCTTGGCAGGCCCGGGAATCAATCTGACTAAAATCTGTTAGTTACACCCTGTACTTTTATTTATTGCATCGATCGTTAGGGTCAATTATAAGGATGAAATCTCTCTAAAAAACTTGGTAAATTTAATGAAAGGAAAACTGCTATGCCTATATTGCCTATCCCGACAAATTGTGAAACGTAAATAGGTATGTTAACAAAATAGAGAACTAAACATCAGTTTTCTTGATAGATAAGTTAACGGACTTTGGCGCAGGATCTATATAAATTGAGAAAAGCAGGAGAGGCGTTTGCCCAGCAGTGGGATCTGACAGGCTAGAAAAAAATAGGATAAGTTCCCCTATTATCAGGGAAGAGGAAGATAAGGCTACGGACCGAAATAACACTTCACAATTTCTAGGATGAATACGTCTTTTATGCTTCCACAGTGAGACACAATTCAGAAAACTAACGATGACTAAAACAAGTGATACAGTTTGGTGTTGCAGCTACATATTTTTGTTATCTATCTCCAAAAATTACACCACCCGATAGCTAAAGAGTGAAAGAATTCGTCACATGTGAGTACTGAGACGCGTCGCGCGTATTTCACCTAAAACACACGACACCGTGTCCAAGAAAAATTGGGGAATGATTCGGCTATTCCCGATTTTTTCCTCATATACTTTACACAGGCTTCACTACACTTTAATTTATTTTTCTTATACAACGTCCGATGCGAGCTTCTTCTGTGACTAGATACATTTATTATTTTGTACTTGTATTGTCCGTTACAATGGCAAATGAACGACTAGCTTGTGTTTCAGCTGCATTGCGGGACTGAGATAAGTGGTTTTATAAATCGTTAAGTGTGAGATATTGTCCGATTGTACATAATTGATCGATTAGGCTACTAATACATATATGTTATAAATTGTGACTGTGTTTTGTAAAAGGTACAACTTTCGGGGTAGTCAATAAGAGCTATTTGCAATAGCTCATCACACTAATTGTGAACTTTAACGACCATCACGAAAGTTGTATCTTTCCTTTTTTCACAGTCACCATTAAAAACTTCATAGTATGTACAAGTTTTCTTGTTTTATTGCATGTTCCTACATACATATTTACTAAGTGAGAGTAAACTGGGGTAACTTCTTCTTTTCGAAGTTTCGAGGCACGTTTCGAAACATCTTGGGCAGCTATTCCGCTTCAATAGCGTATCGATGGAATGATAATAGTGATTATTTTATCAGTTCTTGTGACGAAATTGAGAACTAACGACTTCAATTCTTTGAAAAACAGCGTCCGCAATCGTGATTTTGTGAATGTCTTAGTATTTTAATCAAAATCAAATTTAGAATGGCAAAGTCACCAATATCAATATCAAGTAGAGAGACTCTTTGTTACGGGTTGTATGTCCATTGATCAGCAGAGTGCACCTCTAGCAGATAGGATCACGATTTTTGAGCACTTAGTAAGATGTGAACCTAACCTAACCTAACCTAACCCTTCACACACCCGAGAACTAACGAATGTCAGAGTAGGTACCCACCGCCAACTGAATGTGTTGCTAGGCACTTTGCAACTTAACGTTGTTCATTAGCAATGACGCTACTTCTAAAGCAGCTGTTGGAACCGTAATTTTCAATTTCATAACCTGAACTGCTAAAATAGTCACCATCGTCATTCCATTGCCATTCTAACACCATGCATCCCATTAGCAGAATAGCTGTCCTGTAAAACTTTTTTCGAAAAATAAAAGGAAGCCACACTTATTTAGAAAGCGATTCCCACTCGCCTGTAACCTGTAACTTTTAGGGCTTCGGATCAAAAGTTGATGGGGGGCTATAAATATACGTGACGAAAACCAGAGGTTAGATAGAACGAAACAGATTATATAAATTGTGAAAACTTTATTTAAAGATAAAAGAAATGTCTATAAATGACAGAATGCCACACAGCTTACAATATAATTAAAAGCTGGATGCTGACTTGCTGAAGTACACAGCCGAAATTCAAAAGAAGATAAGAAGAATATTGCGTGATATGCAAAAAAATACCAGTGAGGTAGAGATTGAAGAAAGAGAGGTAGCAGGGTCAAAAGAGCATGCGAGAATATTATATTGGGTGACTGTAACCTTCTCCAAGTGGGTATCGTTGGGTGGCGGCGGCGGTGGCTGTGTCTTCCATACTGTAGACCAGGGTACCTACCACGATCGTTTAAAAGCATTTCTGTTTAGGATCCAACTTTGAACTGCTTCGCAATTGGAATGTTTTTTAAAATGGTACCACGATGGCGCTGCTTTTGAACTGCTCGGTTGTCTATGGTCCATTTTAAATGTCTACATAAATTGTCGCTGGTCTGTCTTTGAATCGCGACAGCGCCAAAATTGAATCGCTTATAAGCCATCATGGTACGAATAAGCGTTGCAGACTTCTTTAGGTACTAAATTGGATCGCGCTAAGCGATCATGGTAAACCTCCAGGTGGACTTGATGGAGTCTAGGAGAAATTGGTTAGCAAAATGAAGGATGTAATTCAGCTAACGAAACTAAATATCTATCCCCAAAGAACGGTCTCCCATTCAGCTTCAGCAAACAGTTGATTTCCTTAATATTTTTATGGGGCTTCTTGGAAAGCACGAGGAGAATCATCCCCTACGCTTCGTTATTTAATTTAAAGTAACCCGAAGAAATCGAAGACGTTTAGATCATACAAGGCTCTTTAATATCTGCCGAAGGTTGCTTCCCATCCCGAAGGTACGGACGGCCGCAACTAAGGTTACCACGCACGTACACTCTGTGCTGTTGTGATAAGAGCGGTTTTGCAATGAAAATGGAGTAACCTGATGCGCTGGCCTCTGTACATCAAGGCATGAGCTTATACTGGGTAAAAAAAAAACCTCCTAGCTATATTCAAAATCCTGAACTGACCAGTATCACTCAAAGAACACATGAAAAAAAAAATCTTTTTTAAATATTTTTTCCATGGGAATAATTCATTTTTTGCCTAGACGTAAACATTACTCCTACACCAGGCACGCGAGGGGTGCGGGTAGCGCCCGAGTGGTGTCTACGTTTAAGAAAAAAAATCCCCCCCCCCCCCCAAATGAACAAAAATAAAATTTTAAAACAATTAAAAGTGTTCAGTAAGTGATACTGGTTCAGGATTTTCAATAAAGCTAGGAGGTTCTATTTCAACCTGTATGTATGTTATAGGAGGAGAATAGAAGATGGTGAACACTGTTCGACCACCAAAACTGACTACTCAATCCACCTTTCCTTGACAACGATGAGTCATATCATGAAAACTCAAAACAAAATTGCCCTTTATGATTTCCGAACGATACGTTCGCGTGCGCCATTGCAGCTATTTTTGGCGGAAAACTCTGCCAACCGCCCACCGGTTTTTAACGAAGCGCCATGTCAAAGACCTGTCGGATTTATAGTCATTCTCTGAATTGAAGTCATGCTGTAGCACTTTCTTTGTGATTTAAATCGTGATCCACCAAAAGAAAATACTTATAATTTCCTACAAGAATTCCCAGACTAATATGGCATTCATATTCTTGTTCAAACTCAAAAGCTTGCATTGTCCTCACCATACTTTTTCTCTGGAGGGTCTTCAATAATACAAATTACAATTGTTCTATTATTTTGCGACATAGCCTGGCGAAATATTCCTGATCCCTTCCAAAAATTACCATGCGTAGAATTTTTTATTAAACCATGATCTTTAAATAAAATTGATGGATGGGATGGCGTTTTGGGGCTGTCAATCAGAACGATTTTCGACGTCTTTGATGTGTAACATTCTAGGCTCCTGGCCAATAAGAGCTACAAACTTGTCATTCGGACTAATTATTTTTCTCATATCTCTAAATCGAAGCAGACATTCATTTGCAACCCGTTCAAAAATAGCTTGTCAGAACGATAACACAAATTCTCTTGATTAGATGGCGTCCACGATTTTCGTGGTTTTGCCAATGTCGGAGTACATAGAGAATGGCAAAGTCACCAATATGAAGGAAAGAACTCCTAAGGGTCGTTAATTACGCCAAAGGCTCGTCTGTTGATCAGCAGCGTGCACCGCTAGCAGGTGTGGATGAGCACTAAGATGCTATGATCCTACACACCCGATAACACAAACTAACTGGAAAATGAAGTAGGTACCCATAAGAATTTAATGTCATTTCAGTAGGTAGGTCACTTAACGCTGAAAATTGAGTAATAAGGAGAGCAAAAACTGAAAACTGAAGCAGCAGTATTCGTACCTGCTTTACAAAAGCAAATTAAAATCCATTAATTCTATTTCTTTTGCGCACTATTGTGCACTACTGCATTTTCTATTTTCTACAGTCTGATATCGGAGTTGAAATTCGATTTTGTTTGGAGAAGTAATAAAGTAATGGGAAAAACAGAAAGTTCCATGTGAGTCAATCGATGTTAAAAATAGTTACATTTAACCATGAAATCGCGCACGTGACGGCGATTTCACGCTGGCCTGCTTAAACTGAAGTCACGGTTTATAGAGCGGCCTTCAAGAAGTTATGGTGAAATTTCATCGCACTCCGCTATGACGTAACCTAGTTTAATCACCTAATAAAATCCAGTAATGCAGCTGCAAGGCACTTGCGAATCTCATTATCCATCACATAAATTGCAGATAACACATTTCCACCTGTGCGGCGTCTAATTTTGGAAAGTTCCAGACTTTCCGCGGGAGCTCGCATCGAACGTGAGACGCGCGAAATTTCCTAACCTCAAAACTTTAAATGCAGTATTTGGAGCACTTGTTTTTGTTTTGTGTTGGTGTTTTGCGAGGATCTTGTCCAATGTTTGCGCGGTGACTGAGCGCGGCGGCGGCTGGCACGGTTGCGACATGCTTTGTATTTTAGCACAATCACACGACGCGACGTCACCGTCATCTATCCTCGTTTACTACGAGTTTCTTTGTAAACGTAAAAAGCTATTCGCAGCAGATACATTTTTCGCTGCTATTTATTATAGTGTTTCCGAAATATTGTGATGGAGTATGATATGTAATTCGATCTTATCCTCTCGGGTGGTGAATTAGCCCATGAAACTGAACAACTTTCCCTAGGAACATAGGAAAAAAATTTTTAACTTCCCATACAAATTGCATCAGCTGATAAATCATTTTGTATGGGAAGGCAAAATTTTTTTTCGTATTTCGGCATTTGTTCTTAGGGAAAGTTGTTCAGTTTCATTGGCTGATTCACCACCTGAGAGGATAAGATCGAATTACTTAACACCCTGTATGTAGAGGACTACACATACACTAGTTTCACTTCGGATGTATTTCTTTCTGCAAGTGTTTTGTTGTTGCTAGCCTCAGTCCAATTTCCCATTAGGGGTACCTACGATTGTATTGTATTGGTATTGTAAAATCCTTTATTGCACATCAAAGAAAATAAATACATTGGAATCGAAAGAGATAAATATTACATAAATTCAAGATATGTACAAAGGCGGAATTATCCAACAAAGGGATCTCTTCCAGTCAACCTACGAGAGAGCGAGAGGATTGACGGAAAAGTAACTCAGGCATCAGCGGTATACGGTGTTTTTTTAATCTGATTTTGAAGCAAACTGGGGACACTGAACGACCTGCCATACGTGGAAGAGCAACAAATATAACGAAGACTCTACGGGGTGACATCAAATTAGCTAGTGAAACTTTAGAGGGTGTCTTTCCCTATGAAACTAACAACTTTTTCTAAGAGACCTAAGAGACTTCTAAGAGACCTATACGAAATTCTCAACAAAAATGCAGTTGATCGCACAAATCGAATGGAGAGTCGAATTATATTTTCAACCGACTTCAAAAAAGGAGGAGGTTCTCAATTCGACTGTATGTTTTTTTTTTTTTTGTATATTTGTTACGCGATTACTCCGGCAACTGTTGTCCGATTTTCAAAATTCTTTATTTGTTCGAAAGAGTATACTCCTGAAGAGGTCCCATATAAATTTTATCGAAAATGATTCAGCGCTTTTAAAAAAAATCAACAAAAACAAAATATACTACAAACTAGAACATCATCTAAATAAATGAATGACATTTCTGTTTGTAGTTATTTGCTAATAGGCATTGTAGTCCGCAAAAAACTAGATATCTACTTTGTGCGAACTGTTGTTGGGATTGAAGTCGGTGACTCATACGTTTTTAACGTGGAAAATTATTTGATGACAATTTGTTCTGTTTCGTGGGCTGATTCATATATTTTCTTTGACTTATTTTAAGTCACCTTAGTCACCCATAAATCACAAAAACATGCGTTATTCCACCATCCGGGCGTCTACCACCAATGATACCGATTTCCATTGAATAATGCCGATTGATCGTACACTGCTTTGTTTGGTTTTCACATTCCTTAAAATCACTTTCTGCAGAAGCGATGTATAACGAATTTAAAGTAAATTCCGGTCATTTGCCATCCATGACTGCTCCATCGCTCGCATGACATCAAAGTGTATTGACCTTATGAAACCCGTGCCAGACAGACGGGGAAAAGCTAAGGGTGGTAGGCGGTAGACGAGACACCATAAAACACGGATTGCATGTCACTGCCATACCTAGGTATTTAATTCATATTCAACAGGCGAGCCATTGTGCGGTTTGAAAACTCTGACCAGGTTTAGCCAAGTTCGCCACACACTTGACTATACCTACCCAATAAGAAGAAGGTGAGAGACGAAAGTTTAGACCTGTGAAACTGAACAACCATCCCAAAAACATAAATACACAATTTTCAAAAAAACATCCACTTCTACTAAGGCAATCAATTAGTGATCGCGCGAGTTGTGTGGAGAGGTCACATTTTGTTTTATTAATTCAATCCTGCACACACGAGTGTGCAAACATCGCGCGAGTGACTAAATTAGTTAGGGAAAATTAAAAATGTGATTCAGCCCACGTTAGTTTCGTGGGCTGAATCACATTTTTAATTTTCCCTAATTAACTAATTTAGTCACCCAACAGGAAAGGAAAAACATAACCAGTTTTCTTTTTAAAGTTTAGTTCTTTTACTTGTAGAAAACAAAGTAAGTATAGTGTGTTGTGGTCTCCCTAAATAATATTTTGAAAGATGAGTACAGTTCTGATAAACGAATTTGTTAATCCTAACCCAAGTAACACAGGAAGCATTTTAACAAACGAACAGCCAACTTATGTAGAACTTAAGGTTCGTATAAACTCTTATATAAGTTCACCGAGCATCTTGACGCTTTATATTGGCATTTCAATATTATTATGATGCTTTACGCTATATAACGGTTGGATAATGCCACTTAATATTGCTTTTCTAAAGCCTTTAGTTTTAGTACAGCAAACTACAACGCAGCCGTACAGCTTTCAGCTGTTTTTAGTGCATTTGGATCTACAATAGCATTATTAAGGAGTAAATAAATGCTTAATGATGTTTAATAGCATAAACATGAACCATTATAATGCCACGTAAATCCGCTATACAGCTTTCAGCTGTTTTTAGTGCATTTGGATCTACAATAGCATTATTAAGTAGTAAATAAATGCTTAATGATGTTTAATAGTATAAACATGAACCATTATAATGCCACGTAAATCCGCTATACAGCTTTCAGCTGTTTTTAGTGCCTCAGGGTCTAAAATTGCATTTTTAAGTAGTAAGATAATGCCTAATGCTGCTTAATGGCATAAACTTGTGCCATTATAATGCCCCGAAAATCCGTTATACAACTTTGAGCTGGTTTTAGTGCTTTTTGTTGTGTAATAGCACTTTTAAGTGGTAAGTAAAAGCCTAGTACTGCTGAACAGCATAAACGTGAATTAATATAATGCTTGCATTTTTAAAGATCAACTGAGTTCTGTTGTACATCTAAAAGCCCTTTAATTAAATATACTTGAGTTATTGTAATGCGTAAAGCTGTATATACATTCATTATACCGTATTCGTAAAACCATTTGTCGGCCATTTTGGGGAAAGGCAAAATAGCATAGCATAGGTTTTTGTTTGCTCAATAAAACGACAGCACAGTTTTTATGAATTTTTGACTTGTGGTAGATATTATATATTATTAATTTAACTGTGTATGTGTTATTAGCATATTATAATGATTATTACATATGAAGTTGTGATTTCATTATACGTGTAATATAGGTAAAAATAAGTGCAGAATTTTGTCCACAAAATGTTCAAAAAACCGTTTAAAGTAAGAGCAAGAACGGGAGGAATCAGGCGAAAAATATCAAAGGAATGTGCAAAAATTATGATGTCTTCAAACCTGATTAATGCACAACAAAATGATTCGTGTGAAGTGAGTTGTAGCGATATTAAAGAAGGTTCCGTAGGTCACCAAAATCAAGGAGGACCTGTCAACATTAGTAATGATAACGAATCCTCGTGTTTTGAAAAATCTGTTATTGCGAATAATGAGAATATTCAACAAAATTGTGTTTATTCCTGTCCGCTTGATGCTGAAAATGTAAGACCTGAGAGCTCCGATGAAAGTGAAGAGGACAGTGACATTGATAAGTATATAAAATGTTCTTCATTTCGTGAAAATATAAGAAAATGGGCTATTGAAAGGAATATTCATCAAACAGCGTTAAAAGATCTAGCGAGAATTATGAATGGATTGATTCCGGAAATATTACCTATGGATCCAAGGACCATTTTAAAAACACCTAGATTTGTCAATATAAAAGAAATTGAAGGGGGCCAATATTGGCATAACGGAATTACTAATAATTTAACTTTGCTATTGGAAACTTGGACAGATGTTCCCGAAAATATATCTTTAAATTTCAATTTTGACGGTTTGCCTATTTTCAAAAGCTGAAAGAAAGAATTCTGGCCAATACTCTGTAACATTTCCGAAAATTCTAACATTAAACCTTTAGTGATTGGAATTTATTACGGAACTGGAAAACCTAAAAATTTAACAGCTTATTTAGAAGATTTTGTAATCGATGTTGGTCATTTATTGGAAGAGGGAATTACACTATTAAAAAATTCAGAGAAGAAAGTTACAGTAAAGATCAGATGTTTCATTTGCGACTCACCTGCTAGAGCTTTCATAAAAGGTAATCAATCATGTCCTTAATAAATTGTCCGTGTCATAATCCAAATCAAAAGGGACTCTATGGCGGCAGGCGGCGCTTACGTTGCACCGATTGTATAGTTGCGTAATTTAGACTATCACATCATATACAGCCAATTGTCTCCTTCCAAAGACCGATGTGCATTATTTATCGCGACGCCCGGTACTGTACTCGTATTACAGCCAATACAAGTATATGCATACCTGGTTTTGTATTAGAACTTCTTTACAATAACATTTCTTTTTTTCAGGTGTTTGTAACTTTAACGGAAAACACGGCTGCATGAAGTGTGTTACTGTAGGTGAATATTCCCACAACTCACACACAGTTACTTTTCCTGATACAAGTTGTTCCGAGAGAACAAATGATGGGTTTCGAAATAAAATTTATGGGGCGCACCATAAGAATGATTCTCCTTTGCTAAATCTTCCTATAGATATGGTAAAGGATTTTCCAGTTGGTGATTCATTGCATTTAATTGACCTAGGAATTATGAAGAGGTTACTAGTTGGATGGCGTGATGGTAATTTCGGAAAATTTCTAACGAAATGGCGTGCTAAAGATATTGAAGTAGTAACAAATTTCTTGAACAAGTGCAAGTTACCATCTGAAATTCATCGAGCAGTACGAGGTCTGGAGTATCTCGCATTTTGGAAAGGATCTGAATATAGAACTTTTTTGTTCTATCTTAGTATTATTATACTGCCAGATGTGCTCACAAGCGCCGTATTTTCTCACTTTCTGAAGTTGTACTGTGGTATCACAATTTGCTCAACTAAATGTCATCTGCCTTTGCTGCCATTAGCTAAAGAACTGCTAACAGATTTTGTCAAGCACTACAAAGACTTTTATGGAGCGGACTACGTTACTAGTAACGTGCACAATTTAATTCACGTAACTGCAGAGGTTGAACGATTTGGACCTTTACACTCTTTTAGTGCTTACCCTTTTGAGAATGAGCTATATTGTATCAAACGATTACTGAGAGATGGAAAGAATCCGCTATCGCAAATAGCAATCAGAATAGTGGAAGCCACTACAGAGTTTGGTGTTAGAAATTCTGAGTTAAGTAAAAAACACGATTATCCGTTTCTAACGACAAGTAGGAATAATTGTAGAGTACTTAATTTACAACAATTTAAAGTTTCCTCAAAAATAAAAGACAGATATGTATTGACAACCGTCAACGACATAGTTGAAATAAATAATATAGTTGAAGAACCCAATAGAATTCGTATTAACGGCTTAAAAATAAGTAACAAAGAAGATGTGTTTACCTATCCCATAAAATCTTCACATTTACATATTTACAAAGTAAAAAATGATGACGGTAGCAATTGTGATATTGTGCTTGATCCTAAAGACCTAAAATGTAAATTAGTATGTTTGCATTATCATGAATACTTTTATTTCATACCACTATTGCATACGTTCCAATAAAAAACGTTTTTTTAAAGTACTTAAGTGTTTTATTTGTGTAGATTTAAGGGTAATTAACAATTGTTGTATATTATAATTTTTTTATGAATCAAAATTGAAAAGTAAATCAGTTTTGACAATGATTATCGTCATATACCTACTTCTATTCAGTTTTTGTTAAAGAAGTATGACTGAACCTTCATTCCAAAATGATAAATTACATCAGTCTTTTGTCAATCATACTTCCATACGTTCCAATGAGAAAAAAAAAACAAATTTTACTCTAGCTGCTTATTTGATTAGGATTTTAATTATTAGACTGGGTAAACAAATCCAAACATGCTAGTGTCTGAATCATTGTGTAAATTTAAACTTTAATAAACAATTATGACACTTGCATTTTGAACTTCAGTTTGAATTGTGTTATGGAAATTAACTAATACTTGTTAATAATACTTATTTCTTATCATTCCTTATGAAAAATAGATTCATTTTACAAATTCAAATCAGACTTATTTAGCGACGACAAGTGTACCTACAGGATGATCTTATTATGTCTGACCATAGTCTAAGGGGTGCTAATGTTGGTCATACTACATCTTTTACTAAAGGACTAACCCCAAAAGCGCCTCCGAAATATATGAAACAACTGGTTTTTTTGCGTTTCTATGGTTGGTCTGATGGTAAAAGTCGTTCAGTAGGAACCTTACCTACATTTCACCTCTAAGACAATATAATATAATAAGACAACAAAATCACCCTGCATGTAGAAACATAATTTTTTATCTAAATTCTAAAAAAAACTCTCAAAAACAAATAATATTAATTCTTTTCGTCATTTCTAAAACATACATTGAAAACTAGAAACATATTTATTTATATAAGGTCCTAATTTATTAGTCTTCATACTTTTGAGCTTCTACTCCTGATACTGAAAAACTTTCCTCAAGGAACCCATAGTCAAATCGCAAAAAAGAGTTGGCTCTCCCATACTAAGTCAACTTATTATGGGAAGTCCAAAACTTTTTCGATTTGACTATGGGTTCCCTGGGAAAAGTTGTTCAGTATCTGTAGTAGAAGCTGTGTTTGAAAGAATGAGGACTAATAAATTAGGACCTTATATTGTCCAAGATAGACTTTTCACATTATATTTACTGCAGGTACTTACAAGATTTTCAGGGATAGGAGTTGTTTGCATTTGGCAATAACTACTCGTTATGACAGAAGCTATGACAGAACAAAGCGTGCAAAAATATATCACACACTTGATAGACTAGCAAAAAGAGTTGTGTCACATAGTTTTGCGTCCTTTTTCTGCCATATTTTATTACCAGTAACTGTACCAAAGACCTTGGAAGTACGGAGATTTAGATGTACTTATTTATAAAGTAAAAACCAATTTATAGAATTGTCTTCAGATTAACACAGACCACCTTCGCTATCATCATCACTCATGTTATTTAATGGAATATTTTCTTTCTTCTTTGCTTGTTCTTCAATTTGCATGCTTTCTCCTTCAGTGTTTTCTTTGGAATCATCGTTCGGTGCATGTTCTGGAATTTGCATATTTTCTCCTTCGGTTTCTTTAGACTTATCGTTCAGTGCATGTTCTTGAATTTGTATGTTGTCTCCTTCTGTTTCTTTAGACTTATCGTTCAGTGCATGTTCTTGAATTTGCATGTTGTCTCCTTCAGTTTCTTTTTTATTATCATTTGTTTGTCTTTTATTTCCACTCTTTTGCTGTTTATCTAAATTATTCTTATTCTTGCGACATCTCTTAGAAGACATCCTAAGGTTTTTCATGGATTTACGTTGCTTCGAATTCTTCGTAATAATCTTGAAAAATGTTTCATTGTCTTGAACAGTATATGTCGGATCCCAAGTTTGAATCATGCCATGGAAGAATTTTAAAACATTCTTGTAATCTTTAAGGGCAATTTTCGATCTGTCTCCTCTGCTTCCACCCGCCCATGAACAGTTGCAAAGAAATTCCCTAGTGAATAAAATATCCTGTAATTTATAAGCACAAGTTTTCCCTTCACCCTTTGAGGCTGAGCATAAGAACGACAAATGTCTTTGTAGTTTTTTTTTCTCTACTCTATCTGCCAGTAATTGGTCAAGTGATATGAGATCTCTTTGATTTTCAATGGGTTTTAGTGTAAAACTTTCGTTATCTACAGGGTTTGCATCTTTCAACATAGTAACGCTTGGGCCCTCTTTTATATTTGCAAGTTGTATACATATTTCCTCTAACTGCACAGATTGCGCGGCCAATTTTTGAGCAATTTTCTGCTGGTTTTCAATAGTGATCGTTTGAATTTGGAGCATATTGTCTATTTTTTCGGATAACATATTTTGATTTGCTAAAATTTGGTCGAAGTTTAAAGTTTCTGTGCCAATTATCTGAACTATATTTTCATTATTAGTGGTGTTTTCAGTGGTAACGTTATTATAATCCGTACACGGGTTTTCTTGATTTTCTTGATCGCATCTCTGAAAAAAATATATTTATTTTTGTTATTTAGTGTCGAAGAAAATGTTTTAGGTCTCGTGTATTAGGTATGTTTTTCTCCATTAGTGATAAGGTCTTTCTAATATTAAATAAGGTAGACGTCTGGGTGTTCGTCATTGTCCCAGTACACATAATCTTTAAACTTACGCCATTAGCAATAGAGGGATAACTATTGAGCATAAACATGGAAGGCACTGGGACGTTTATCTTAGTGCGAATAACGACGGCGCTATCCACACAGCTCAGGATCAGGGCTCCGTCAGTGTTCTGTCAGGGACGGGCGAAAAATTGCTTGCATAAATTTTGCATAAACTTGTTCACACAGCTCAGTATCGGGCGCATAAGGGCCCTGACACCGAGCTGTGTGAACAAGTTCATACAAAATGTAGTAATTTTTCGCCTCCTGATGGAACACTAACAGGGCCCTGCCTGACCCTAAGCTGACCCCTTAAACACGCGTGCGTGCGTATGCAAGGTAAGATCATGCACACTAGGTACCTACATAAAAAATGAACTTACCAACTTGTTTGCCATAACTTCAAAATTTATTGCTTCTTTATTTTGGGGTGCAACCATGCCTATATTATTATCTATATCAGTGTCTGAATTTTCTTGCATTGTTGTTAATTCAGCTTCAGCAAGCTGATATGTTCGAATATCATTCCTTTTTAAAATGCAGTCCATTAATTTCCATTCTTTTTTATCAGGCTTGGATTGCTCATCTTTTACTATTTTAATGTACTGTATCTTTTTAGGCGGCCACCACAGTGTTCCGCTTTCCTCCCATAAAGAAGGAACCACACTTAGTACTGTTTGCCCTCTCTCTCTAGTTTGTATAATTTTGTACGGCATTGGTACGACAAAAATTACTGAAAATAAGAATACAATATTATTAAAAAAATATCACGCATTAAAAAGATATTAGTGCGTTTTCTGAAGTTTTTGACCACCCTGAGGCACAGATAGATTTGATGGCTGAGTACACTGCACTGATAATAAAGTGAATAACGGTCCTTTTTACTTTCGAGCGACGGAGAAATAAAAAGTTATGGAAACGTCCGAAAAATCGACTTCAAGATTTTAATGAAAATAGGCTCTATATCACTAGTGGACACCAGAAAAGTGATCTAGAAAAAATGACTGTGTGTATGTATGTATGTATGAAACCACTGGGCCGATTTAAATGAAATTTTGCATGTATACGTTTGAATTTATTTGCCAGAGGCATCTTCTTTCCGAATTTTTAATTTAGACCTATTAAAGGTAGAAAGGAACCTCCCATACAAAAAAATCTTTTTTTTTTAAAACAGATCCAACGATTTTTTTTTAAAGTTTTACCATAGATACCATTTATTAACATTGAAAACTCGAAAATGGTAGCTGTCATACAAAAAAAATTCAAGTAAATTTTTCTCTAAAATGACTACGGATGTTTGTGAAATTTTTACCATAGGTAAGTATAATTTATCAACGTATAAAATATGGCATACAAAATATACAAAATATGGCAAACTACCGTGTTTAGCAGTCAAAAATACGGTGTTTTTGACTCAAATTACCGTAAAAGCATTTGAAAAATACCATGTAAATTACCGTGTAAAATTTTTGTTTATAATGCTTACGTTTTTGTTCAGTTTTTGAAATCTTTGAAGATGAAACCTCGTATCGGTTTCGTAACTATCAGTGTCACTGTCCATTTAAATAATATCACTTGGTATCGTAACTCAAAATAAAATATTAATTTAGCTATCACCCAACACAACACTGAAACGGTGACTGACTAAAGTAAACTGATTGACTGACTGACTGAACTGAAAATCTCGCGAGCGATTGATTCATTCATTATTAAACAACCAATTTTCATTTAGATTGGACAAATAGACGGATTACTTGCAGGAATACTCTTGTATTTAGTCGAATTAAAGGTCACCTAATGAACGGGAATTCCTCCGAACTCCTACACAAAAAGGGCCGGCGTGCTCAGTGTTGCCAACTGCAGGCGACAAAACTGCGCTTAGTTTTATGTATATTCGAGATCTTCGATTTCAAACTTTTATTGTGATATTAAGCACAAATATTATAAACTACTGCACGGTAGGTAGTTAATATCCACAAATACCGTAGAAAAAGACGTTGGCCAAAAAAACCGTGCTTCTACGGTAATTACCGTGTATCTGGTAACACTAGGATAGGTTTCCGCTGCGTGGCGTGGTATGCAGAGCGCGTGCGCAGGACATCCGATGTCCTTAAAACTTTCGGTTTATAGCTAAACTCTATATTCCTCCTCACACACGTTACACTATTGGTTAGAACTTACCCGCATTTTGATGAATTCCCTACAAATTGGCAACACTGCCGGTAGTATACTACGCTACATCGGATCTCAGGGGTTTCCTCTCGCAGAGAGAGTAGAGATATCATCTCTTTCTATGGTATGGTTGCGTTCAAAATAAAATAAATCCGTTCAGAAAGCCTTTTTATCAACTCTTGGCAAACGGATTCAAGTTGTACAAAAATTCTGAAATGGGTTTTATTGTTTTGCTCAAGAATCCCTAAAATTGCGTTCCAAGTAATGGCACTATTTCAGTCTACATCAAGTCTACTGGTGTATCGGTGAACCCTTATAGAACTACTTTATACACAATGGCACTGCAGTGCGTCATCAAATCTCTTCTCTCTGGCCTCTGGCTTAATAGTTGTTCACGTGTGAGTATTTATACTGTTGGCGGCATTAATTAGCCTTTTTAAAGGCTCACCAGGCTGCTATAGACAGACGCCATTTTGTTAATATTTTATAACCAAAAAATAATATCATTCGGACCTATTTATAAGAGCAATAGACCTACATAATAATGATATAACTTAATTTAATACTGTTCAACCAATACTATTATGTTAATTATGCAAAATTCGTTCTACAGTAGGAATACACAATTGTTTTGGTGATTTCACACATATATTTATATAACATTTTATATCAAAACTACAAAATATCGGAGGCGCGTGAAAATTTTCAATGAAAACTATATAGACATTTACAGTAAACTAAATTGCGCAATGCACGTTAATATTTGGAGGCATGAAATAACAAAGGAGTCCAAAAACTTACCCAGTATTATAAATTTTGTGTCCACTCTGAGGTATTCACGAACGATATGGTATTATAATGTCACTCACTCGATCAGTTTTGACCGTCTGCTTCGTCCATATATTATATTGCGAGACAAGTCGTTGTATTATAATATTTGTACCGCGCGTATTAGAGATGTTTTTGCAATGATGTAGGGCTTTTTTAAGTTCTAACTGTGAACACTTAAATAGCTCCAATCATTCTTTTACTACTTTTTAATGCTAGTCTAATGCTTTTGTAATGCAATTAACATCTTCAATATTAATAATATTACCAATATAATGCGTCTGTAATGCGATTGGCAACTTTATTGACCATTTTAATGCTTCTTTAATGCGATTGAGACCTTTTTTGACCACAATAATGCTAATATAATGCGACTGAAATGCAATTAAACAACTAATGTGAACCTATTTAGGATCGAAAGCCGTATGATTTGTGCCCAAATAAGCATTACAGTAGCCGTATAAACGTTTATAATGCTACTGTAAAACTAACTCAAAATGCGAAAACGATACAGAAATGCTGTAAGTCGGCCGTTATACTGCTTTGATGTGTTACTTGGGAATGCGCCCGCGCAAATGACACCGCCAGAGATAACGACCAGATAAGATTAGAGCTATTTCTAAAGAGATAAGATAACGCAATAGGAACGTTGTATTAGTTTATCCGCCTTTTATTAATAGGTATTACACAGGGTAATTTTCTATCAAAGAAACTACACGTCTCTTAAACTACGCCTTAGCCCTAGGAGTGAAAGAAGAAACAGCTGTCAACAGTTCACAAGCTTACTGTAGTCAGTTAATGGGAATCTTTTTTTTATTATAAGATGGGCTAACTTTTGACCTCAATCTTGACCATAAGGTCAAAGATGAGGTCGACGATGGAGCGAGTTAACCTAGAAAATGCCTATAAAAGGCACTGGTACTCCTATGCACCGACGGAACACAACAAGCTGTTTGGCGTCGGACTTCGGTAGGAGGGTGGTCGCGAACCAGACGGCCCCTTACAGAGCCTACCACACCGCATGAGACCATAGGACGACACCTCAGATTCAGAAAAAAATGAAGTGTCGTTGCCTGGGATGGATTACTAGGAGGCAGGTCTCATTTGAGTTTCCTTAGTCGCCTCTTATGACACCGATGGAAAGAGATGGGGTGGTGTTATTCTCAACCGATCACCACACGGTTAGTAGCTTTATTAGTTACTAGATTTTCGTTGGTGTTGTTTAAAAGGCTGACAATATCACTTGTTTACTCATAGACAAATCTGTAAGGGGTTATAGTATAGGCGGGAGTGTATGAAATACAGCACTTCTGAGGCAATATGCCTCAATGCGTTCATAAGGAATAGGTACAAAGAAGCCTTTCTAATGAATCAATTCTAGATTCACAAAAAAACACTAAAATTAAAAATTTTGAATCACCCCTGACATTCGATTGCTTATAACTTTTAAACGGCTGAACAGATTTTCATGAAACATGGCTAAGAACACTCGGGATAAAATTATCTATGACACAAAAAAACTAAACGAAAATCGGTTCATCCGTTTGGGAGCTACGATACCACAGACAGATACACAGACAGACACGTTAAACTTATAATACCCCTCTCTTTTTGCGTCGGGGGTTAAAAATGCTGCAGCTCGAGCACAACGTGAAAACAACATGATCAAATGTCAAAAAAGTGTCTAAATGACATTTGATATATTGGGCACTGCCCAGGAATGAATATCCCTGCCTGTCTGCATTTCCGAGCTCATATAACTAGGGATCCGCAAAAAGTATCGATACCCGAGTAGTATCGATACTTTCGATACGATACCTAGTATTTTTGTACTCGATACTTTTGATATAGTATTTTACTAGGTATCGATACTTTCTTAATTACTCGATACTTCCTCACCACCGAAAGAGTCAAGCTAGCCCATAGACATATTCGTTATACTACTTTTCTTTTCTATGTATAGCATTGTCTCTGTCGCTAAGATGATTTTGGTTCCAAGATTAGGGGAAGACCCAAATTACTTTCTTTTTTCTTCCTTGGGGAAAACCCTAAGATCTTAAATTATATTTTCTAAAAGAAATTACCACCAGCTTTTAAGAATAACCTCTTCTCGTCAACAGGTTGAATTATGAGGTGCGTCAGATGCGTGGTAAACATGTTTTTGCTTTTAATACTGGATTGACGCAGTGAAAATTACAACGTACTTATAGCTGTTATAGAATTATTCTATAATTTAGTATTTTTTTGTTTATTTCATGATAATAATTATTTTCGAACTGTTTTTTTTTGACATTTGATTACTTAATTATTTTATTTAAAAAACGAATAAATATGTTAAATAACGGAGTTTTCAACAGCTTACGATACGTAAGCGTTAATAAACATTGTAACAAGATTTAAGGTTGTTTTTGTGATTTCTCAAAAATTACTCGATACTAAGTAGTATCGATACTCAGTTCGATACTTTCAATTCGATACTTGGTATCGAGTAGGTATCGATACTTTTGAAAATTTGTGGATCCCTACACATAACCCGAATCTCTTTAAAGTCCAAGTGAATAGTCTTCTTCTGGGTGAGCTTGCTACATCCTCGAGTCTTCGCCCTTGTGCTAGATTGTAGTCAAGAGCAAACCAATTATTAATAAATAAATAAACTTGTCTTGATGTCGATTTGTCGTATGTCCTTTTACTTGCATCTCTACTAAATTCCTTTGCGCAGAAGCAAATGTATGACTAATTTGCGATTTATCGGTCCCCCCGTTTAATGCAGTGGCTCACTGAACAAATTGACCGTATCAAGTGACCGGTCGTTCAAATTACCAGCACCACTTAGATCCGATGCAGTGTTTCAGCTTGACATTGTAATACTAGCTTGCTTGCATTGTTCAATGCCGAGGTATGAGCTTAACGATAATTATTTTCTGCATTCCAAACCAAGGACTTTTGAATAAACTTGAGCGGCTTCAAAATCTCTGTATCCGATTTATTTTTGGTCTACGAAAGTATGACCATGTCTCTGAATTTCGAAAGCAGCTCAAGTGGCTCCCAATCCGCCTTCGACGGAACACTCATATATTGTCGTCCCTTTTTAACGTTCTTTTTAACCCCCGTGCCCCTAGCTATCTTCGGGAACGTTTCAACTTTTCTCGTCCTCAGGACTTACCCTGTCGCTCCCACATTAAATCCCTTCTCTCTATACCCTCACATCACACTGACTTCTTCTCTTATTCCTTTTGTGTACATGCTGCAAGACTGTGGAATTCTCTGCCACATACTGTCCGAGACAGCCCTTCGCTGGCTGTATTTAAGCGTAGAGTTAAAGAGCACTACCTTTCCCTGCAATAGGCTATTTATTTATTTATGTATATATATTATATATATAGTAATATTTATGTATGTTTGTTATTTGATATATTTATTTATTATTTTTGTAGTATAAGTTTAATTATAGTACAGTTTATATAGGTATATTACGTATTTTGCACGCTTTATCTGCCTTTCCGATCAACTTTCCGTGGCTCGGGTTTGCTGGAAGAAATTTCTTTTTAGAGATAAGCTAACCTTTTGTGTCGTATTTCTGTGTGTGATTTTATATATATTTGTCATGTGTGCAAAGAACTGTAAATAAGGACACCCCACCGATAGCGGCTATATTTCGCATCACCAATTTGTTTTGATTGAGATGTGATATGGTCAAGAAATCTAGATTTTAAGAGTCGTTAAAGCTATTTTACTATACCCTGGCTACCACCGATGATAAAATCGATGAATTATGTCGTACATTTGGTTTACGCCTTCATTTAAAATTACTTTGTACAGAAGCAGTGTCTGTTTTTTAAATAAAAGGGTAGGTACATAGATCATAGATATGTAAAAAACTGAATTATACGAAGCTAAAAAGCAAATTTACAGCAAAAAAAGACTTAATATTTAACCTACTACTATTTAAAACAGTGGAATGGAAACCTTAGAACCACCTATCCCTGTAACGCAGGCTACACCGTTAACCCCTTCAGGATACCTTTTCTGTTCTCTTGCAAAGATATTAGAAGAACGCTGGTACATTCTCTGGTAAAGTTTTTCTTAGGCTCATCGTCGTGGTCGAGCCTGCTTAAAAAAACATGTACCTAGTTATAGACGTAGTGCAGTTAGGCTGCTTTACGCCACTCTCCGGGCCTCTCAGCTGATCCCCACACGCGTATCGATCCGACAACCCTGCTGAATTGAAACGTCCTGGCGCTACACGCCGGGATTCAACCAAGGGACGCTCTTGTATTGCACCGGCCTACACTAACAAAACAAGGCGATGCGGCGTAAATTAATGGGAACACGAGTTCGCATACGGTTGAATCGTTTTCGTGTCAGGTAATTCAGGAACTTCTACGACGGAAATTCATGCAATGGAACTCTTATAATTTTAAGATTTCACAGCTTGACTAACACATAGTACCTAGGAACTTACTAAATAAAAAAACGTTTTTCAGTACTTTTGGCAATTTTTTTGGAAATCTACTTTATGATTGACTGATTCAGGCTTCGCAGAATTTCTGAAAACACATGTCTTTCTAAGATATCAGTAGTTTGTTCTATGATTAATTTTATATTGATTTCTAGATGATAACGATAAGGTAGTAAAACCTAAAAAAACTAAAACAATTTCTTGCTTACCTTGATGCCAAACTATACTAAATACTAAGCACGATACCGGTAAACAGAAGCTCTGCAAACACGGTAAAAACAATAGAAAAACAGGAGGTAAACATTGACTATAGTGATTACTTACCTATTCTCTTATTAAGGGGTGTGTTGCGGCTGTCATCCTCTTCAACGTCCATGTCGAAGGAGAATGGGAAATTCTTCGTTGAACCTACGAAGCCTGTTGCCATTGCAGGTGTTTTGAGGTTAGGAGAGGCGCGCCAGCAATCGACTAGGCGGCGCGACCACCCGCGCTACACTAACCATTTACCATGAAGGATGTAATCACTACAAACGCGAATGCGAGTTGTTTCGAGCCAGTTCGTGTATGTTATCCTGTCTACAAGACGCGACATTATGAGAACACAAAGACAAAGCGCTTCTTGATCGGGGTCAAGTTTAAATAGCAACCAACTTTTCTAACACGAAAACAAGCTATAGCGAATCTATAAAAGTATTTGGCTGTTTTATTACCTAATTTGTTCAGTTAACTAGATTATAGGTAATCTATTCTATACTAATAACAATATTAAAAGGAGGAAAGATTTTATTGTTTGTTTGTTGCATTGAATAGGCTCCGAAACTATTGGACCGATTTGAGAAATTCTTTCACCGTTGGAATCCTAGTTATCTCTTATGAACATAGGCTACATAATTTTTCCGAATTCCCACTGGAACGAAGTCCCGGGCGGAATGCTAGTAAACTCCAATTGATGTTAAGAGTGGAGAATCGAAATGAAAATACTTATTTAAAGACCGTTTCAGAAGCCAAGCAATATAAAGGTTTTAAGTAAAGCGGCATTTTTTTTTAACATTTACATTTTATTTGCCTGCTGAAGCTTGGGCAGTAACAAAATTTGTCCTGTGATTGTCAACAATAACGGTTTACAAGGCTTGTACGTACCTACATACAATTCTTTAGGCTATTGAAACAATTCGCTTATCACATCCGAAATAACCGACATCTCTTAATTTTCACCATAAATATTCTCTAAATAGTCAAACTCTCCGAAATGGCCTGAGTCGCTAAAATCATTTTCAATATGGTCGAAACAGTTTACCTCATCAAAACCGCTTAGATTGTTAATATCAAAGTCCGATAAAAAAAAATTTTTTAAAGGATCTTTGGCGTTTGGTGGTTTAAATTGTGCCTGGGATTCACTTTGAACTTTGAAGCTCCTACACATCTCACTACCAAGTTTTTTTAAATCGTTTATATTCTCGGCATTTTGGGCCCACGCTGATCTCCATATATCAGGGCTCTTTGTAATCTCCTCAATGAATACTCCAAGAATTACTGACAGTGCAAGATTTTCAGGACAAGAGAGATTCCTGAAGTAGTCATTACTGATGACCCGAGCCCAATTATGTGTAACATCTTTTCCATTTTCCTTATAATTTATTATAAAATCATGTAAAATATTCCAGGATTGCGCTGTTAAATCACAGAATGTTGCTTTTACTAGGTTGTTAAAACCTACAATACTAAGTTTAGTTTCCAGATTTTGCAACATACTGATTAAACCAAAACCAAAACCAGCTGTATGCGACAAAACAGCAAATCTGAAGATATTCAATTTTGGGTAATTTAACTTAGGTTTGATTCTAAGTAAAGCATCAATACGTGATGAGTTTAAAATAATCTTTGCAAACATTACTGGTATATTTCCATCTCTTTTCCGCAATGTCTTGTAACTGTTCCTTAAACATCGGTTATGAGGTATAAAATATTTCAAATCAATCGAGAAAGACGCAACAGTCAGCATTTTGGGAGCAGCGAATGTCTTCTTTAAATGTTTGTCCTTTTTCGTGGTGCCTCTCATTAAGACTAATGCAATAATGCCGAAGAAATATTTCAGCGTGATGCGGGCTACGTTACTGGTGTGCCATTCATCGAGGAGTTTGTTGCAGCTGATGTGGAACGCATGATTCTCTATTGGGCCATAATGCGGCGTGTTCTCTTCATTATCATTTTGTTGTGGACGGGTTTTGTTGTAACCCCAATTAAAACTTGAGAATACTGGTATTTCAAGTTTAGTGTCTCTTCCACCATCGAAAATAGTTTTTTTTTGTGTTCTATTCTCGAAACTTTCAAAAAAGTCTTCTTCCACGTAGATTTCTATGTTTGTTGATTTGATATCTTCAAGGTTTTCCAAATCCGGGGATTCCATCAGATTTTTAATTTCTTCTGAATTTTGTACTTTAGTAATTGGGTTTGCTTGTTTTTCGTTACCCTGATTTTTTCGTTCGTCAGCTTTTGCCAGCATGGGTTCACAGATGTTTTTTATATTGTCACTTTCATTTGTATCTTCCTGAACATTGTCATTCTGTTTGTCTTTGTCTCTTGGAGTTACAGAGAACAAAGTACCACTTTCGGAGTACTGTTTCGCATCCCAAATGAATTCTTCTGTTTCTTCATGCTGAGGCATTATAGAAATGACGGCAAAAATCAGATCAGTAACAGTGAGTCCCTGTTTTTTTCTTCCGCCACTGTAGAAGTCAATGAATCGTGTAATGATGGTTTTTTGGATGTCAATGTCCTTAACAAGCAGTGGAAAGAAGTCTCTCTTCGCTATCTCAGTGCATGTGTTTGCTGTCCATTTCACTTCGAAGGAACCAGTCGATGATGTAGAAGAAGCCATTTTGATCTGAAAATAGGGAAATGAGTTCTATAGTTGAAGCCTAAAATACTTAGTGCGAGGTCCGTATACACTGTATACTATACAGGGTGTTAGGGAAAACTTAGCAAATTCTTAAACGGTGGAACCTACCTACAAGTATAATTAACTACGAGTAACTACTTTTTCCAAAAACGTCAAGTTAAAGAGTTTTCGGTATTTATCTTTTGGCGCTAAGTACACAATGTATTGCGAAACCGCGCTCGTGCCGCTCCGCTATCAGAATGCGATGTACGGACGGCCGCAACTCAGGTTACCACACGCGTGCACTGTGCTGTTGTGATAAGAGCGGTTTTGCAATGAAAATAGAGTAACCTGATGCGCTGGCCTCTGTACATTACTGATTTATGCAATTGTTATTGTTTTTCATTATTTGAAAATGAAGCGTATTCGAAGTATATTTTAAATACGATCTTTTCTTAGCATAATATACTAAAAAATAGACTAAAAGAGAAATACCAAAGGTTTAATTATGTGTTCAAATCGAGAAAGTTTAAGGCGTTATTTATGTTAAGGACCAAGTGATTAATGCGGACATTATTAATAATAATTCCCGGGCATTATTAATAATGACTAGCTATATCGGGCAAAGTATTAATTACTATCTAAACTTCATTATTTATCATATTGCCCGGTCATTATTATGTTGCTACGTGACAATTGGGCAATTTGATAATAAAGCTAAGTTTGATGCGTTGCGGGGAGGGAAGTGCGGGGAGGGAAGCGGTGCGGGGAGGAAAGTGCAGGGAGGGAATCGGTGCGGGGAGAGAAGTGCCCTCGTTGCAATTTAAAAAAGTTTTCGTTTTTTTTTTCACGGCCGCCATCTTAGATTTCAAGATCTAAACGACATCCATGACGGATGTCATGGTTTAAAAAAAAAAATATGTCCGCCATCTTTCAAAATAATGCCCGGTCATTATGAATAATTCCCAATTTATCACTTGGTCCATAACAATTTATACCAACAAAGGCACTGTCACAATATGATCCAATCAACGAAAACCAAAAACTGCCAAATAGGGGAAATAATTCGTGTATAAGCGATTTTTGGCATAGTTGTAGGGAATGGTGTCTGAAGCAACATACTGAAAGTACTGATGGATGGGGGTGGAGCTAACGGGTAGGGGGCGGTTTAAAGGTCCCTCTTTAAAGTTTTTCTTAAACAACTTGTAAAAGGTGGCTCATAGCAAAAAAAATCGTTTACTCAAGTAATCTACATAAAATTATGTACAAAAAGGTTCTGCACACTTTTCCGCTGGGATCAATGTTTAATGAGATATGAAGGAAAGAAGAATTTCCTGGAAATTGCAGTTTTTTCCAGGATATCTCGGCAACCCCACCTGGGAGGTGTAGGGACTTTCCCGAGTGACATTCTGGAAGGTGTCCGAACACATTTCCAAAAGGTCCTTTTTTTTTCACCAGCCCTATACATCCCCACCGAGGGGCACGGGCCTCCCTTCGAATCACGAAGGTCCTGCTCAGTAATAATTATAATGTAGGTCAAAACCTAATTTTACCTTATAAACTTATTTCCTTCATATGTCTTTAAATATTGATCCTAGCGAAAAAGTGTACAAAATCTTTTTGTAGAGAATTTTATGTACATTACTTGAATAAAAGATTTTTTTTTGCTATGGGCCACCGTTTACAAGTTGTTTAAAAACTTAAAAAAGGAACTTTTGAACCGCCCCCTACCCGTTAGCTCCACCCCCATCCATCAGTACTTTCAGTATGTTGCTTCAGACACCATTCCCTATAACTATGCCAAAAATCGCTTAGTCTGAATACAGGGTTTCAGTGTTTTCAAATAAAGCTCTGTTCCGATGACACGGTGTTATCGGACACAACATATACAGGGCTTTAGGTATCTCTCTTTCAACCTCTCGGGTGGTTAATCAGTCCATGAAACTGAAGAACTTTCCCAAGGAACATAGGTCAAAATACGAAAAAAAATTTAGTTCCCATACAAACTTCATCAGCATAATATCAAAATATTTTTTTTCGTATTTTGACCTATGTTCCTCGGGGAAGTTGTTCAGTTTCATGGACTGATTAACCATCCCAGAGGTTGAAAGAGAGATACCTAAAGCCCTGTAGAGAGATAGTCTACATTGTAGGTTATTCGATAAAGTAGGTACCTACCTAATGCTCTTAATGGCAAGCTTTAAATAAATCCAAGTGCTACTTATGTGTTTCTCGGAAACGGCTCTTACAATTTTGAGGAAGCTATTAGGTAAGGAGTTTATTTGGATAAAAGTCTATCAGTCACTTTTATCATGGAGACTTATTTACTTTAAAAAAATACTTATTTAAAAAATATAAAGAAATATAACATACCTATACCTAAGTGAAATTGTGGACATCCAATACAAAAAAAAATCGGAATGAGCTCATGGGAAGCGTGGAAATCGGCGGAATGAGCTCATGAAGCTCCTGAGCACACTCTCCGAAGTATATCTTGTAAAATACACATAGATAAGCTACTTTGCCACTGATGTATGTACCTACGTCGATCTTTCCCCTTGTAATAGCGATTTGTATTCTGACTTGCGTATGTCTGATGCATTTAAAAAAAATCTCCACTCACCAATCTCACCATGCCTTTCCTTTATGCCCGTTATCTAACTGCAGCATCCGGTATCTGTCAAAACGCCTTTTAACTCAGGATAACAAACTTTTTTATCAACATTTCAATACAACAGTCATCCGTCCTGGTGAACACGCAATTCATGACTGACTGACCAAGGAGTATGTACTTAATGATGACTCGTTTTATGACTAACCACATCCCCTTTAAAAATTATAGCTGGCTGCTATGGTGAAGTAGTTTTATAGAATGTCACGGACGCGCCTTTAAGCCTCAGATTTTTAAGTTACAATTTGCTTGTTCTGTAGCTATCAGAAACAACAATAGGAGCTCTGTATACTAAAGTATATTGGATACCTACAACAATGTATGCATAGTAAACACGTTCCTCAATACAATGAAGCTGCTAATTTGATAGTCACATCAATGAAACTTTGTTTAAGCTTAGTGTATGTACAGTCAACAGCACATCAGGTTACCTCAAACTGTCAAATTTCCCCAATGGATAGTAAAATCTAATGCTCGGAGATAAAATTGAAAATTGATTGTTCGACAGTCTTCTTCTTATCGTGTAGGTATAGTCAAGTGCGTGGCGAGCTTGGCTAACCCTGGTGTCCGAGTTTTCAAACCGCAAAATGGCCTCTGACTTGGTTTTAACGACTACAATGCTTACCTTTGTCTCTTAAATTCTTAGCTTGTTTCAAATACTCAAATACACATTTTTACACACACACTCACACTCACAAACACACACACACACACTCTAACTTTTCTTTTTTCTTAAACACGTACTTAATGAAAATAAATAAATTTTGTTATATGTTTATAAGCTGCACATTACCATTTAAGTAAGTGATAAATATGAACTAGACTCATCATCGCTGAATCC
Source organism: Aproaerema taeniolella (assembly GCA_949987775.1). Classification (NCBI taxonomy): domain Eukaryota; kingdom Metazoa; phylum Arthropoda; class Insecta; order Lepidoptera; family Gelechiidae; genus Aproaerema; species Aproaerema taeniolella. Next base: position 1,014,117 of record OX465262.1, on the reverse strand, counting down.
CAAGTCACAGGCAACGTCCTAGTTTGGGATACAGAGATAAACAAATACTGATATGTAGGTACAAATGTTTGGTAAATAAATAAATTTTATTATTATTATTATATTATTATTATAATCAATCGACAACAGCCGGGACCGACAGCTTAACGTGCCCTCCGAACCACGGAAACGCTCGTGATAAATTGCCACTTTGGCCACCCGTCAGGTTATCTGCCTCCGTGTATGTTGCTTATCCCACTGATCGGTTGAGATCAGCGAGAGCCACTGGGCTTCGAGCGCCTCGGCAGTTTTTGATAGCATGATGTGCTGTTGTCCCTGTATGTACCTACATAAGTAGGTAACTAGGTAAGTAATGCAGTTAAATACCTTAGTTCTTAGTTAATTTACATAAAGTTATTTCAATAGCTTAGGTACCTCTATTTAAATGAGGGTGGTATTTCACACGTCCAATTCTTTGACCAAAATATGCGTATCAAATCAAATTGATCAAATAATATGAAGACAAAGATCTTGGATAACTTCGGTACCACCCCGAGTACATTTTTAACCAAGCGAAGCGGTCACGCTTGGGCAAAAATGCTTTCGTCTGGCGGATGTCCGGCGGTTCTCCTCTACGGGTGTTTGTGAGCAGGTTTGATAATTAGGTAAATACTTAGCTTTTATGTCAATTCAGTTTTTAAAATTTTTTAAACTGGGGAACCATACCATGATGGTTGTAACCAAAGAAAAACCTTTTTTAGCCTTTACTCGCGAAGTCTGGCTCACAGAGCGTAGTCTAGTTAGCTTAATTTTGTAATTTTTATGGGTCAAGGTTTATGGGTCAAGGAAGTCAATGGACCTCGATTGAATTTGGCAGCCACCTCCCTGTCACCCACCGACAAGACGCAACCGGCGGAGTGCCTTACAAAAATATTTTGTCATTGATCCGGTGACTTATTTCATTGCTTTCAAAAATTATCAGGCACTTTAAATCTTATGGAATTGAGTTGAGAACCTCCTCCTTTTTTTGTTGTTTTTAGAAGTCGTTTAAAAATGAAAACTAAGTACACACTACAAGGGAGCAACCCACAAGTTGTTTTACTGTAACAAATTTGTTTTTATTAGGAAAAACAGTGGTCGCTACACTAAGCATAGCTTGTAGGTAGGTAGGTACCTATTTACCTAAGTTTAGAGAATTTTATTTATTTCTAAAAAAAAACTGTTCAATTTTTTAAAATTTATAATAATTCATAGTTCCTTCCATGCTGTGCTGGGACTAAAAGAAAAACGTAAAATGTGCCAGATGCATACTTTTCCCAGGCATACTGTAAGTCAGTAAGTGGGACGCGACGGTTTGGCTGTATTGTGGGCGAAAGGCTGACAACCTCTCATCACACTTACATCATATTTCTTCTTATAACACTCAGAATTTTTGTCAAATGTGGGATCAAGTTGTTTAAAAACCACTGATGCTCTGCCTACCCCAAGGAAAATAGGAGTGAGCTTATGTATGTATGTAAAATTAAGCAAAATGACCTTATGGTCAAGATTGAGGTCAAGAGTTAACCCATCTTATAATAAAAATTTAAAAACAGACAGTATAGAATCAGAGAATATTGTATTTGTAATACTGTGACTTAACCGTGGCGATTTGAAACGGCATTTTGAACACAATATTGTCATGAGGCATTTTTAAGTTAGTAAAGCTTAATGATGTATTTCCCAATTTGGTTAACTAGACTTTGGAAACAAATGTTTAGTAGGAGACGACCTAGTTTGAAAATTGTAAATTTAAGATCAGGTGGTTTTTAACCGGTGGTCCGTGGACCACTAGTAGTCCCTGGAAGCACCTGAAGTGGTCCGCGAAGCCAACTCAATGTGACAAGTCGACACAATCACTGAAATCTACTGGATGCGAGAGCCTTTAATTGTTAGGCTTTGTCTAGCACTGAACCAAGGATTCAGAAGTTAGTAAATAAAGAGAAATACAATTTTCGTAAAAAACATTAAAATCATCATAGGCTTTGGAAATCTTTAACAGACTATTTAACCTTTTCACCGCCAAACTCTGATATATCAAGATGTTTAAGTTTCGTGCCCTCGCCGCCAAAGTCTGATATATCAGACAAATAAAATTACCAAATTAACTGTATTTTTTCTAATTATTAATGTCGCGGCGTATGGTGAACGCCACAACATCAATAATTATTTTTTAATTTCGTGGCGTGTGGTGAACATTTTTGACGAAAACTCTTGGCGCTGAAAAGGTTAAGCAGTTCCTTGAAGATACCTTATTAGCTGTAGTGTAGAACAACCCTTTTATTATTATCACCTCCAAACAGTTGGTGGTCCATGGTAAATAAAACAGACATTTTGAGAAATGGTCCCCCATCACTAAGAGGTTAAGAACCACTGACTTAAACAAAGGACATCCTATGTTGGACTGTAATACTATTTTAACACCTATGAGAGCAATTTTGCCATGCAAAGACAGAAAAAAGTGTTCTAATATGATAATTTATTTAACTCCTCCCTTACTCAACTTGATTTAACATACATAAACATAGCTAAAAATAAATTGTTCACTTCTTCTTGGGCGCAGCCTGTTGTTGTTCATCGATAGGGTCTAGTTTGGGTTCTTCGAATTTGAATGATGGGAACTGGGTCATGTCAATTCCTGATCCACCACCGTACTGCTTCTCTAGCTTTGCCAGCTCAGCCTGCAGTTCCTTTTCAATTTCAGGACTCGCGTCAACCAGTTTGCCACCTCTGGAAAAAAACATAGTTTTAACTAATTTTTTTAAAAAGAATTCAACATAATCTTCTTCAATTATTGAATTTGCATATGCGCTACAAATAATTCCATTACTCTGTTTAAAATTCTTAATGAAAAGCATTTGCTTAAAAAAAATCAAGACAAATCTGAATTAAAAAGTTGATTTCAAGAAAAATATTGGATATTGTCACGGCTGTAACTTAAGTATCTGTGGTAACGATCATATTATTCATTACAGGTCTACAGAAGGTCAAGAATATTCAAACAGGCACTTACGCGCTTTTCTGCCTGTATTCCCTAATTTTGTCAAGGAAGAGCTGTTGTATGGGATCAGTCGCCTTTGGAGCTGCAGCCAGGTTCCTGGCAAGCATCACTTGGGTACGGGCAGCCCGCAGACCACAGACGAAAGATGATTTGAGCATCTGAACCAAGAGAACATAACCTCAAACATATATTACATAACTGCACAAACAGAAATAAAATTAAAACAAAGGCACTCACTGTGAAGTATATTTATATATAAATCTTTTATTAAAAATTAATATTCTAATAAGGAAACTCCTGTTATTACATAAATACCTTTTATTTTTTTCGACTGTCTCTGTCTCGAACCCTTTTGACAGCTGACTGATTTAGGTGTTGCCAATGCCACAATAAATTATTGATAAATTAAACTCTACTCTTTTCTTAATTCTTTCTTACAACCTTTTAACAATTTATTTGATTAATATTACAATTATTTTATTTCTTAAAATAAAAAAACATTTACTCATTTAAAACAGTATGTAATTGTATCCTAACAATTTTAAATGTTACTGGCTGTTTAGACGCGCGACTTTCTCGTCTCCCGCCATTTTGAATACTTTTTTCAAACTTTTTTCTTTCGAGGTATTCACGAGTTCCCGCGATTTGCAAAAATTTCGCAAAAAATTTCGGGATTTTTGAAGAAACAAGTTATTAAAGATGGATATCGCTGAGATTAACAAAGTAGCTGGACGAAAACGAATGAGCGCGGATGTAGAAAAACTACGCGAAAAAGTTTCAAGAGAAAATAAGAAAATTATTAAACTCAAGGTAGGTACCAACTCAACCAAGACTTTTATCTATGCAAGTAATTGTATAAGAATGATATCAAACCCAGAAAGAAATTAAAACTATTTGTTCCTATACTTAGGTGTCTCAGGATACTGCGTACTGGGACTTGCAAGAAAAACTTCGTCAAGTGGAAACCAACCATGAAAAGCTGCAACAGAATATGTTGGAGGTCCAGATGCAGTACGAAACTGTTTCAGGCCAATACCAAGATGAGTTAAGACAGCGCGAGGAGACTTTGAACAAGTAAGTAATTCTAGTCTTTAAAATCTGCCCATTCTGTCAGAAAATGCAGAAATCTGCCCATTCTTTTTTATTTTTTATTATTATAAGATGGGTTAACTCTTGACTTCAATCTTGACCATAAAGGTCAAAGATGAGGTCGACGATGGAGCGAGTTAACCCAAAAAATGCCTTGACGGAACACGCAGCTAGCTGTTTGGCGTCGGACTTCTGTAGGAGGGTGGTCGCGAACCAGACGGCCCTTTACAGAGCCTACCACACCGCATGAGACCATAGGACGACAACACAGATTCAGAAAAAAAATGAAGTGTCGTTGCCTGGGATGGATTACTAGGAGGCAGGTCTCATTTGTGTTTCCTTAGTCGCCTCTTACGACACCCACGGAAAGAGATGGGGTGGTGTTATTCTCAACCGATCTTAAAAATAAGCCGGCTTTAAAATAAACGTGACCCCACTTTTTTTTAAATTCACAGATTTATTTTAGCTGGACACAAATTTTTCATTGGGATATCATGATTAAGATTTACATCTCAAATAAATTCTGAATTAATAAAACCATTCGATTGTATCTTAAGAGATCAGGATTTGATGATATAAATGATTTAAAGTATTTTGTGACAGTAAACGGTTTTTAATTATTTATTTCAATAAAAACAGAACAATTGAAAAAGTTTACATTAATTATTTACATAATAATCACAATCAACAATTTTTAACCGACTTCAAAAAAGGAGGAGGTTTCTCAATTCGACCGTTTATATTTTTTTTATATGTATGTCCGCGGATAACTTCGTCGTTTATAAACCGATTTTCATTATTCTTTTTTTGTTGGAAAGGGAGTATCCCAAGGGTGATCCCATGGTAAGGAAACCAGGATCTGATGGTGGAATCCTAATTGAGGGAAACTCTCGAAAAAATTGTCTTTTTGGGATTGAAGTCGGTGACTCTTACGTTTTTGACGTGGAAAATTATTTATTTTATTTTTGTAATAGGTCTGTAATTCACTACCAACTAGGTATATGTACCTACAGGTCTGTTAACTAAAGCTGGCGCGTTCAACACATTTACACATTCCGTTTGTGTAGTGTCTGTTATCTACAACGCACCCATTTTACTAAAAACTAACTCTAGTCTACACTTATGAATCAATTATTTATTTATTTATTTGGCTGACCAACAGCAAGAACACTGGTACATGTATTACTTATGCTAACTTAATTTAGAACTAAGTGCCTTACCACTTACAGGACAGCACAACATGCACAGTTTATATTAAGCGACTTAAACAAACATGAATACATAAAATCTAAAAACAATGAAGTTAAGTTTTACTAAAGTTATACATAGCGACAGTAGAAAGTACTAACTAAATCATTAGTTAAAACTAAAATCATTTAGTTTTAAACATCCTGTATAGTGAAATTGCATAAGTGTGAGTACTGTGAACGCGCCAGCTTTAGTTAACAGACCTGTAATTATCCATATTCTTGTATTTGTATGTTCTTGAGTGAATAAATGAAGTTTGAATGACGAGTGTTAAGACGTAGTGTTACTGTGTATCCTAGAATGGCAAGCACTCGTGAGATATGCTCCGTGCTAGAAGACTACTGCGAACGACTTCGCGACACGTTGTCTCGCTGCAAAGCTGACCAAGCTGCGTTGTACGAAGCTTACCAAACATCTGGACATGTGCTGCGTGACCTCAACCATCAGCAAGTACAGCGGCAAGAGCGTGATCGTCAAACTATCAGTACTCTTGAAGACAAGTGTTGGTTTCAAAACTTTCTTTAACTTTCTTTATTCTTTACTAGCTTTTCGCCCGGGACTTCGTTCCCGTGGGAATTTTCCCGTCAATTTTCCAATGTTTTTAATAGTTATTCTGCTATTCGGGACGGAGAGAAATACAACAAATCAAAAACCATGGCAATCGGTCCAGCCGTTCTCGAGTTATAAAGTGTTGTAACAAACACGACTTTCTTTTATATATAAAGATTGTACACACATAGCGCGGTGATAGCCCAGTTGGTAATGAGCCAGACTTGTAATGCAAAGGTCGCGGGTTCAAATCCTGGTGCGGGCCTGTACCACTTAATTCGTCTTTTCGGATTTATGTACGGATTTCTAATTATCACTTGCTCAACGGAGAAGGAAAACATCGTGATGAAACCCGCCTGTCCAAGAAAATTCATTTTCGAAAGACGAGCGGTTCACCAACCCGCATTGGGCCAGCGTGGTGGACTATGGCCTAATCCCCTTCGTGTTTCGAAGGGTGGCCCGTGCCCCTTGGTGGGGACGTATATGGGCTGGTAGAGTACACACATATACATACAGATTACAGAAGAGAAAGGACATATACAACGGCGAGCTTAACTCAAGAAATGAGTTTTCTTCCAGCTAACCTATGTGAGAGGGAGAGGCAGTTGAAGTGGGCAAGGGTGTACCAAGATATATTTTTTTTTAATAAACGCTACACACTTAAAGGCCACAGTAAGGTTTTCTCTTGTGCTGTGGGTCCCTCGGAACATACATAAAGACATACACAAACACCTGGAGCTGAAGTGGCTGGAATAGCCACTGACCCACACGCATAATGGGCCACTTAAGAGCCTGCATGCGGAAAATGGGAGCCCATATCACTTATCATACACAAACACCATGACCCTTTGCTTTTTTCGCAAATATTTGCCCCGAATGGGAATCGAACCCAGGATCAAGAGGCAACGCCACTCTATCACTTAATCAAACTGGCCGTCATGTGGCTATTGTTTATGTGGTTTAATTTCATGTGGCCATTGTAATTGTCTATATGGTTTAAATTAGTAACCGAAACTTATTGTTCTTATGGAAATAAACAACTTCCCCCAAGAAACCTATATGAAACTAGCTGATGCCCGCAACTTCGTTTGCGTGTTAATTTTTTTTTGTACAGAGTACACATACAAAAGTTTTTTCCCGCTAACTCCCGTTTCCGTGGGAATTTTGCAATATCCTGTTGCAACTAAGCTTTAAGTTTACTAAGGTACCTGCATGCCAAATTTCAAGCGTCTAACTTAAGCAGTTTAGATTTTTCATACAAAAGGATTTTCCCGCGAATTCCCGTTCTCGTGGGAATTTCGGGAATTCCTTTCTTAGTGCACCTCTACGGTACCTAAGTTACGTCCCTTCCAAATTTCAAGTGCCTACGTTTAGCCGTTTAGGCTGTGCGTTGATATGTCAGTCAGTCAGTCAGTTTCTCCTTTATTTAGATTCTTGAAAAGAAATTCGACTTCCTATACAAAAGCATATCGCACAAGTTTTAAAGAGAGATAAACTTTTTTTCATATTTCGATCTATGTTTTTTTTGGAAAGTTGTTCAGTTTGGTGGGTTAATTGATACCATCCTTAATTTTCGCGAACTAATTTTGTCATACAATTTCAAACCAAAAACCAATTTTACTTTCTTAATCACCGCATCTATTTGACGGCCGGTTTGGTCGAGTGGTAGTGACGCTGCCTCTTGATCGGCGCGGCGGGTCCTGGGTTCGATCCCCAGTCGGTGCAAACATTTGTGTGAAAAGCAGATGTTTGTTCTCGGGTCATGGGTGTTTGTGTCTGTCTTTATGTGTGTTCCAAGGGACCCACGACACAAGGAAAAACCTTAGTGTGGGCCTTTGAGTGTGTAGCGTTTATTTTTATTTTTATTATTTGCATGATTTTAAACAAATATAACTTTTTTCTCGTTTATTAAATTGCAAATAACCATGTATTTAATTTTTGAGTTTAAAAATATGCTACTTCCCGACAGCTATACAAGAGAGTCCATCTATACATTCCTTCAAAAATAGAGTCAAAGAATACTACCTGTCCCAACTGTAATGAGCAAATTATATATTATGTATGTATGATTTATTATATTCGTTTATATGTATTATATATGTTAGTATATATACCATTTTTATTTCATTATATTTAAGTATTAATAATATAAGCCCTTCTCTTATTTGGTATTTTCTTACGTTGTGCGCAATTCTCTCTTCCCGTCTCGTACACTATTTCTCACCAATTAGGTTGGCTGGAAGAGATCTCTTCTAGAGATAAGCTCGCCTTTGTACACTATTTTTCATGTTAAATTTTTCCTACTGTGTTTGTGCAATAAAGAATATACTTACTTCAAATTCTTCATGTTCCAGTGAAATTGACAACGGAGCATCAAAATCAGCTCTTAAAATACTTCACTGAAGAAAAAGAACGTTCTATTAATGAGTTGAAGGAGATGACAGAAAAACTCTCCATTGCGGTTACACAGAACAATGAATCGCAAAAAACTCAGATTGAACTTAATTCGCAACTTGAAAACTGTCGGCGAGATCTAAAACAGGTTAATCTTTCTTATTCAATACGTACCGTAGCGCATTTTTTAGGGATTTGGGGGGAGGGAGGGGGTCGACGAAGTGTGACATTGTGTGACAAGGGGGTGGGAGGGGTCTTACATTTCGTTGACGTCATATTTCAACATCTATGAAATCAAAGTGTTTAAACACGAACTTTGAACTATTAAGGAAAACATTTGCAACTAATATAATTTAAATGGAAATAAAACGAATTTCATTAATTACTAGATGTAAAATTGCAAAATATGTGACGTCACACTGGGAGGGGGGAGTCTCACAAATGTGACCAGCTGTGACAAGGACGTGGGGGGGTCAAAAATCATGAAATTCGTGTGAGGTAATTTATGGATGGCCCCTTTCGATCCCATGGGAATTTGAGATGATTATATAGTAGAGCGTATATATATTTTCATATACCAAATTTATTGCTTTTGCTATTTTACTGCAAAGTTTATTTAACATCCGTCTAACAGATTTAGTGTGAAGGAGAAGCAAACATCCATCTATACTCATAAACTTTTACATTTATATGTATTTGAAGGATGTAAGAAAATTTAACTAACTACCTTAAATGTATGTAAATCCTTGAATGTACTTATCTACTTTCATTTATTTTAAGTAATTAAAGTCAAAATGGCTTTGACTTCAATTTTAAAAGATCTTTGTTTTGTTTTAGAAAGAGGAAGATCTGCGTAAAATGCAAAGTGATATAAACGAAGTAATTCGGCAATTTAACGCACAAGCCAATGAGATGAAAAACGAAATGATGAAAAGGGAAAAAGAGTAAGTGAATGGAATTATGGTCTTGTATTGTGCACTTTTAAATTAGTTAGATAAAGAACTAAATGAAGAACTTTCTCCAAGAAACATATGAAAAAAATGAGCCACCTTACAACTTGAGTCATCAGCTGACTGCTTTAGTTAATTTCTAATTAAAAACTTGTTTTTTTTGTTTTTAATTTTTCAGTTTTATTGGGAGAAACCCTTAAAAATTTTCGCAGTTATTTTTCCTTGCAAAAACTTTATAACGCACTAGCTTTCCGCCCGCAGCTCCGCCTGCGTGGACTACAGGTTATGTCGTGCCCAACTGTGGGATAAAATGTAGCCTATGTCCTTTCCCAGTCTCTAATCTATCTCTATACCAAATTTCATCAAAATCGGTTCAGTAGTTTTGGCATGAAAGACGAACAGACAGACAGACAGAGTTATTTTCGCATTTATAATATTAGTAAGGATTATACTAATCTTGATGAAGTATACTAAATATACTAAGTACTAAGTATATAAGTATAGTATTAATCTTGATAGGCTGATGAAGTATACTAATCTTTGCAGTCTAAGAGAATCTATGATAGCAAACGAATCCTTAAAACAAGCGCTTTCGAATCAAGAAACGTTCACCAAGAGCATTTGTGAACAAGGAAACCAACTTAAAGAAAAAATAGCATGTTTGGAAGAAGCAGAAACGAGTTCTCAGAGGATCGTTAAAGAGCTGGAGACTCAGCTAAAGGTAGTATTTCATATCAAAGTTTTTTAATCACGATTAATTCCTGCTATTCTGTTGTATTTACAATTAATTACTTTTTTAGGAAGCCAGTCTAACAAATAATAAACTTACGACTGATTTAGAAAAAATGGAAGATAATAACATTACATTGGAAAAGCAAATCGCTTGTAAAAATGAGGTCAGTAAAACTAACACACTTTTTAATTTTAAAGTTATGGTATGTGTGTCTTATTTATAAAACTAAAATAATAAATAAATAAATAAATAAACGCCACACACTCAAAGGCCCACACTAAGGTTTCCCCTTGTGTCGTGGGTCCCTCAGAACACACATAAAGACAAACACAAACATCCATGACCCGAGAACAAATATCTGCTTTTTACATAAATATTTGCTTTTTACACAAGTAAAATCCTTTTAAATTAAATTATTTGTAAAACATGTCGTTGAAACCATTTCGCTTTTCCTTGTTTTATATTATAAAATGGGTTAACTCTTGACTTCAATCTTGACCATAAAGGTCAAAGATGAGATCGACGATGGAGCGAGTTAACCCAAAAAATGCCTTGACGGAACACAGCAAGCTGTTTGGCGTCGGACTTCGGTAGGAGGGTGGTCGCGAACCAGACGGCCCTTTACAGAGCCTACCACACCGCATGAGACCATAGGACGACACCTCAGATTCAGAAAAAAATGAAGTGTCGTTGCCTGGGATGGATTACTAGGAGGCAGGTCTCATTTGTGTTTCCTTAGTCGCCTCTTACGACACCCACGGAAAGAGATGTGATGATGTTAGTCTCAACCGATCCCCCCTTCACTAATTCCATAAGTTCTGTATTTTTAACTAATAAACTTCCATAATTTAACATGTAGCAAATACACAACACTGAACAAGAACTCAAAATGCTGAAAGATCAACTCTCGACTCTGGATTTAGAAAAACGTGGGATCGTAGAAGCTTTGGAAAAGGCTGGAGAAGAGGCGCAGACTTTGCTTGCTAAAATCAATCAGTTGAGTGAGACTGGAGGAGAAATGGAGCAGAAGATCAAAGAAATTGAAGACGCAATGAAAACTTCAAAGTACACATATTTATTAAATTTACACAATTTTTTTTATAATTATAGCAGTGTAGGTAATAGGTAACAATGAACTTTGACGTGTTTCAGAGTTAATTCCGAAATAAAAATTAAACAACTAACTGATGCCATAGAAGCAAGGAATAAAGATATAGAACTTAAGACTTCTTCTATATCTCATTTGATGAACGAGATTAAGGCTATGTCAGATGACCGGGCTAAACTTGACGACAAAATTTTAAAACTTCAGCAAGAATTAAGAGAGAAACAAGACACGGCCGCCGAAAAAGAGAAAAGACTAAGCATGAGGGTTGAACAACTAGACGATATGGTCAAGGTAATATCACAGCTCATTAGTTAAATAATATAGTCCAGTGTTTTTCAATCTTTTTAAATTCGCGACCCCTTTGGATATATAAAGTTCTGGCGACCCTTTTAGGCTAAATCTATGTACTACTTCGGAGATTTTAAAACATAATAAAAAATTTTGCTGCGGGGTAGACGCGGAAGGCGACGGCAGGCATCATTATACAGGCACAGCCTTTTTACTGAAATTGTCTCATTTTAGTGTAAGATTTACAAATTATATTGTATTTTTCTTTTACTTGCGACCCCCCGAGTAAGGTATCACGACCCCCCTGGGGGTCGCGACCCACAGTTTGAAAAACACTGATATAGTCAAACATCTTTATCTTTAATAATTTCCCATTTCTTTTTTTTTCACCAGTCTAAGGATAAGGAACTCTCCAAGAATCTTAATATTATTTTGGAGTTACGCAGCGATAAGGTGAGTTTCAATCATACCTGCTTTTTTTCTAAAGACCAAGGTCTTTAATCGATGCGTCCTATCAGTCATGACCTATGGAGCTGAAACGTGGAACATGACAGTGAGGTTGGCCCACCGATTGCACGTCGCTCAGCGAGCTATGGAACGCTCCATGCTCGGGATCTCGCTAAGGGATAGAATCCGAAACGAGGTCATCCGACAGAAAACCGGAGTGATGGATATTATCCAAAAGTGTAGCAAGCTGAAGTGGCAGTGGGCTGGCCATGTCTGTCGCAGAACCGACGAGCGTTGGAGTAGACAGGTTCTCGAATGGAGACCACGTCTTGGCAAACGTAGTGTAGGACGCCCCCCAGCCAGATGGTCAGATGACCTAAAGAAGATAGCGGGTAGTGGCTGGATCGTGCAGAGTGGCGCACCTTGGGGGAGGTCTATGTTCAGCAGTGGACTGCAATAGGCTGATATGATGATGATGCTTTTTCTTAAAATATTTGCCATGTGTTCCGTTTTACATTATTATTTTACTGCATTAACAGGAACGTTTAAATGTCGAAATAGAAAATATGCAGAAAATGTTTGATAACATACAAAAGGAAATCACACGCCCGGCTTTTAAACAGCCCGGAATCGAACCTGATCTCGATGATAATGCGGTGATGCTCACCCCTTCTAGCAAGGTATTTTATGAAATTTTACCAAAAATTTATTGGAAATGCTATACCTACTTTCAAGAATCACAATTAATTGTAATCAATTAATCATACATAATAGGTTATATTGTTGGTACGGACATAATCATAGATGTAGACCCTAAATAAAGTAAAGTATAATATACTTAGGGGCTATCCATAAATTACGTCACACGAATTTCATGATTTTTTGACCCTCCCCCAGTCCTTGTCACAGCTGGTCACATTTGTGAGAAAAGTGTGACGTCACAAATTTTGCAATTTTTACAAATTTTTCATTACTGAATGAAAACAGCAGTTCCGAAATTAGTTTTATCATAACAAGTAACATTAGTAGAGCGAGTGGCCGACAAAACAATTTAAACCTTATGTCTATACAGATGGAGTTGCAAATGTTTTTGAGTTTTTCTTTAATAGTTCATAATTCGTGTTTTAACATAAATTTTAATAGATTTTTAAACGTGACGTCACGAAATTTAGGACCCCTCCCACCCCCTTGTCACACCATGTCACACTTCATCGACCCCCTCCCTCCCCCTTAACGTGTGACGTAATTTATGGATGGCCCCTTAACTGACGAGTATTTGCTTTTGTTTGATTGTTTGCTGTATTTTGTTTCTTTCAGAGAAACACACATAACAACCAATATTTTAACCCTCCACCTCCTTCACGACCTAAACGTATCAACGACGACAGTTTGCTTAATTTTATGAGCGATAACAGCATGGATGGTGATCACGCGATTAATGTAAGTTTCAGTTCATTCAATACCCAATAATTAAAATAAAAAAAGTGAATATCGTAGGAGGCCGCAATTTTGAAGTCTCTATTACGAATAATTTTTAAATCAAAAAAGCCCTTTTAATTCACAATATTCACTGGAAAAAATTACCGTATTTTATTAAAATTGGTATACAAGGTGTTTCAAAAAAACCCAAAAAAATAATTATTCAAAATAAATTAAAAATATTTATATTTATATAAATATAAATTAAAAATAATTATATTAAAAATACTGTTCAGAAGATTTAATTCTAAAATGATGAAGTGTTCCAAATAATAACTGATTACTAGAGTTGCGACTATTTTACTTTTAAAATTAAATTTTGGAATTTCTTTTTTTGGGTTTTTTTGAAACACCTTGTAAATTGCTCCAGATTGATCAATGTGTGTTGCCTAGCAATAATTTCTTTAAGAAGTGCCCATGTACAATTTAATTAAATAATTTTAATCGGAAGCAGCGAAATGCTTCTTTGTGTCTAAAATCTAGTTAACTTTATTTGTTTTATTTTTGAAGGCGGAATACGGAAATCGTCGCATTGAAGCGCATTCCCGAGCCAGACAGTTAACTCCAACAATAAAACGTCGTGATGGTGCGCCTGGCTCCCAAGGAGGGTTGAGACTCAAGCAATCAGATAATGATGTGATTAGTTTACCTATTCTGTCTCCATTTTGAACGTACTAGCCCAACAAAAATAAACTAATTTTGAAATATTTTATAAACAACATACGATTCAAATGGTGATCATTGACACATACAAAAACAAATCACCGAATCGCGGAATTACGTACGAGAAACTACCTGAAGACGTATTTTTGAAATGACAGAATTCTAATTCGCATACGAATTGACAAGATTCGCATGGGAATCTCACACAAATCTTGTCAATTCGTATGCGAATTGGAATTCTATTGTTTCAAAAATCAGGCCCCTTTTCCGTTTTATGCAAAGATGTGTGATGTTTGTTGATAAAGATTGTAGTAAATTAATTTTGATTTTTAAAATGAAATGAACAGGTAAAAGAATATATCGTGATCTGTTTCAAAAAAAGCATTCTGATTTATGATTAACAAATCGACACTACACAAATGGAGTAAATAAATAAATAAATAAAACGCTATACACTCAAAGGCCCACACTAAGGTTTTCCCTTGTGCCGTGGGTCCCTCGGAACACACATAAAGACAGACACAAATATCCATAACCCGAGAACAAACATCTGCTTTTTACACAAATATTTGCCCCGACTGGGATTCGAACCCAGGACCCGTCGATCAAGAGGCAGCGCCACTACCACTCAACCAAACCGGCCGGAGCATATGGGGTAAAAATATCTTATCGTTCTAAAAAAGTCAGGGACTGTTTGTGGTTATCTGGAACATTAGATATGAACTACACAATTGAAAGTTATAGCAGTCACTGGTGTCAAATGGTTGATTACGGATTTATGATGTCGGAAAACGTTTTCTTCATATTTATTATTATTAAACCTGTGTGTCACGGCCCTAATTATAAAATCATATTTTCTTTTTTTTTTCAGAATAAGGCCCTTTCACAAGTAAAAGCTGCAGTGCAGCAAAGTAAAGTTAACAAATTTTTCAAGACTAAACGTGACAAGACCAAGTACTAAGTAGAATTTCAAAAAATATTTCAGTTTTTATTTTCTTTAATGTAGAAGGCATTGTTTTAGTTTGTGATTATTTTTTAAATTCCTAATTATTATACGTTTATTAAAATTGTATTACTTTGAAAGAATTTTTTTTTCTTGGGTTGTAAGGTCCACAAATTATGACCCAAATATACCCCTACCCTGGGTCGATAGGGTGACCAAATTATGATTGCGCCAATTTCTTAAATAGGTTAAATCTAGAAATATCTGAAAGTCACTACAGCTCGAGTACGATGGTAATAGCGCGCGTAATATGCTGTGGTCCAATGTCAAAAAATCGACATTTATAACGCCAGAGGGCGAGCAAGCCTTTGCGCGGAGCCCTCGCGCAATCAAAGTGAAGTTTCAGCGTCAGCCGAGTGGCGCGACGCGCGAGTCTGTCGCCATCATGCTCGAGCTGCTGATCCCAAAAAAATAATATGGAAGGCATAGATTAATAAAGGTAGTTCAACAATTTCCGTCTTAGACGGAGATCCCAGGGCCGCCAGACCTTACTTATTTTCTCATGAACCAAATGTGTGGGAAATAGTAGTGCTAATATGGTACTATTAACATATGAATACCATCAAACCTGAGCCGACGGCCAATTTTCAGCTACCAGGTTCAGAACGTACTTTCAAAAATTACTCACTTGTCTTGAAGTCTGGCTGCTGAAATCTTATAGAATATAATTAATTAAATATAAAAATTAATGATCAACACCGCCAGACGCTCTCCGTCGGCTGTAATTTCTGCCAGACGCTTTACAGTTCGCAAGTAAATTATGCCAGTACACCTACAATCTGAGCCGTGATTTTTTATATTATGTTCAGGGAACTATAACAATACTTTTTATAGCACCTAGACTTCAAGACAAGTGAGTAATTTTTGGAAGTACTTTAGAACCTGGTAGCTGAAAATTGGCCGTCGGCCCAGGCTAGCTGGTATTCATATGTTAATAGTACATATTAGCACTACTCTTTCCCACACTTTTGGTTCATGAGAAAATGAGTAAGGTCTGGCGGCCCTGGGATCTTGGTCTATCTGTGAAGGACATGAACCTACAACCACTATTCTATTCTATAGGTAGTCAACGGCACATCGGGTTACCACAAACTGCCAAATTTCTCCGATGGATAGTAAACTCTAATACTTAGAGATAAAATTGAAAATCGATTGAAGAAATTTGACAGTTTTGGATAGCATGATGACCCTGTACTTAATAAAAAGATTGCAGCATTAGAAGCGACTTATTTTTTATTTATTTTTGCCTTGTTAATTTGATAACATTCTCAAGCAAGACTCATGCCAAAAGCTACAGTTACACTTGCTCTAGAACAGGGTATCTCAAACTTTTGACTCCATGCACCCCTGTTAAAGTTTCCAGATGACAGCGAACCCCTTGAGTCAAATAATCAAGTTGACTGTTGAAAAAACTAAGGTTTTTATTTCAATAAAAAGGTAACAAATGCAGTAATGTGATGGGTAGGCTTGTTTCTTGTCACAAATTGAGGCCCATATTTTTGAACCGATAGAATTCCAATTCGCATACGAATTGACTAGATTCGCATGAGAATCTCATACAAATCTTGTCAATTCGTATGCGAATTGGGATTCTATTGTTTCAAAAATCAGGCCCTGAGTCAATTTTAGGAGTAATGTTGGCCCGAAAGTCATCAAGCCGCCATCACGTAAATCTTGCCGCGAACCCCCTACCGGCGAACGGCGAACCCCTAGGGGTTCGC
The DNA here is from genome assembly GCA_949987775.1 of Aproaerema taeniolella. Taxonomy (NCBI): domain Eukaryota; kingdom Metazoa; phylum Arthropoda; class Insecta; order Lepidoptera; family Gelechiidae; genus Aproaerema; species Aproaerema taeniolella. The sequence goes on along the minus strand of OX465262.1, from coordinate 997,426 downwards.
GTACCCCACTTTGAGAAACCCTGCTCTAGAATAGCATGCTAAAAAGCGTGCTATTAGTATGCTTAATATGAGCATGCTTATGAACTGTTTTACATTTGCTAGCATTAAGGATGCTTATTTTTAAGTATGCTCCTGAATAAGCATGCTCAAAGCCATCATACACATGCTCAAAGCGCTAAAAGCACGCCCCCTTCTATCCGCGCCGCAGGTAGCATGCTCAAAAATCGAACGCCTGTCGATTTTTGAGCAAACTCGAAACGAGCATGCTAATTTTGAGCAATGTATCGACACACATGCTCACAGAACACAATTACTCCTGGCGGAGCACATGCTACTAAGTAGGTAGCAACTGCCAGCATGCTATGCTTGAAATGAGCATGTGTAACTGTAGCTAAAAAGTCGTATTCTAGAAAGTAGTCTAAGCAAAAGGTCTCTTTTCCCGGCTAGAAAATATGTATAATTAAAAAAACACGACGATCTTGTATCCAGAGCCGTAAAAAGTAAAAAAAAAAGAAAACTAATGTTGTCAATGTTGTCATTCGTGTCGATATTTTTAGGCGGATACTATTTTCACTGACCTCCCACGGTCCGTTTTTTTCACACGAAAAGCGTTCAGTCATTAAAAAAGAAAGAGACCAAAGATAAGTCCATACAAAAAATGTTTTTTTGTCTCACTCTATAGTTTTACATAGCGCCAAATAACAGAGTTGACAGATGTGTTTTTTCGGTTGTTATTAGTGACGAGTAAAACGAAACAAAAACTAATTAAATTACTATAACAACGTCTCGGTCTTTGTCATGAATGATTGTAGAAATCTTTAAAATTGGCCGCAATCTTGTTTGTTTTGGCTATTTCTACTAATACCTACTGCTGGTTCTACTGATACCTACTGCTGATTAAGCGGGGCGGCAATTTGAAAAATATAGATATTCTTAGAGGACACATGAGGATACAAAAATGAGTATTTTAAGATGTGGAAGCCAGCTGGATCCGACCCTTATCGTATTTTAGAGGTCAAATGACAACATCGATGATGTTTATTCCGTTCTAATGTCTTTTTAGGAATCCAATTGGGAGGGTATAAGGAAGTGACATAAAAAACAAATCTTCACATCATCTGCTTTCTAATGACACCCTAATCATCAAAATCGGTTCAGTAGTTTAGTCAAAAGTTTTTTTTTTCCATTTTAGAGGTTGTCTAGCTAGATCACTAGGTACTGAATAGTACTTACTGATTGCTGAAAGAAAATGATTTGGTTTGAGAACTAAAAGCATCGGAGAGTATCTTCTACCCTTCATACATAAGGGGTAAGCAGTGCATTAGGGGTCTTAGAACCACTTGATGCCACGTTCGACATACAATTTTGAGGGTTATTAGATGAACCAATGATGTATAAAGGTGAGAGGTTTTCAGACTTTCGCCTATAAACCTATAATACAACAAAACCTTCGCGTCCTACTTACTGACTTTTGTAGTATGCCCGGGAAGAGTTGGCAGCTGGTACTTTTTAAGTTTAACTTGCACTCCCAGTTCAACGTGGAAGGCTATCTTCTATTTCACTCATTCTGTCGTAGACACGGCAGCACATCTGGCTATACATGTTGTCCTTGACGTCGCCCTTATCTCGGTCGTAATAGCGACGACATTCGTATTGAAAATGGGTAACCTGACGTACTGTTGTCTGTCATTAAAAGAACAAATTGTTCCAACACTGGTATTGATTCCGAGCTGATATCGCTGGAGCTTTTCAAAAGCTTAAACTATCTTCTTCTTCTTATCGTGTAGGTATATTCAAGAATGAGACGAACTTGGCTAACCCTGGGGTCAGAGTTTTCAAACCGCACAATGGCCTCTGACTTGGTTTTAACGACTGTAGTCAATCGACAACAGCCAGGACCGACAGCTTAACGTGCCCTCCGAAGCACGGAAACGCTCGTGATAAATTGCCTCTTTTGGTCACCCATCAGGTTCCCTGCTTCTGTGTGCGTCCCTTAACCTCACTGATCGGTTGAGATTAGCGAGAGCCGCTGGGTTACGAGCGCTTCAAGCTTAAACTATAAACTTCTAGAAAAGCTTTCTGGGTGTCGAAAGCAGTCTTCTTGCCCCTGCCATGCCGATACCGCGTCGTCGGCTAGACACAGTGTAGCATCCGTAAAAGGCATGGAAAATGGGCATATTCATGCATTGTGTTGGATTAGCTACCAGTTTAAGAATAGGTATGCCTATTCATAAAGTGCATTTTTTTGAATAGAACAGAATGCCTGAAACTTTACCCAACACCAAAGGCAATCAATAATTCTTCGGGAGTATTTTGGTTGAAAAAATGCAAAGTTTTGTATGGGAGCCAGAGTCCGACTCGCATTTGGCTTTTTGTTGATATAGCGATAACAGAAATATATCATTTGTGAAAATTTTAACTGTCTAGCTATATCAGTTCATAAGATATAGCCTGGTGAGTGGTGACAGACGAACGGACGAACTCACCCTTTATACACCCTTTGGATACGGAACCCTAACAAGTGGCTGTACAATTAATTACTCCTTTGCCAGTGTTAAATATAAAAAAAAGAGTGGCTGTACATTCATGTAATCCTTTGCCAATACTAAAATTAAAAAAAAAAAAGGTCAGTAGAAATAGCCTCGTCGATATTTTTATTTTCGAGGATTTTTCGTAATTTCTGTGGAATTACAGCAAAATCTAAGCTTTTTTTTGTAACTGTAGCTTTGAATGTGTAATGTTGTATGTAAATAAGTATAAGTTCTTTAGTTTATAACTATGGAAAGGGGGAAAATGTCTTCGTCCGGTCGGGGAGCTAAAAGTAAGGCTCCCCAGCACCCTCAAGATATTTTCGCGCTTGGCAGCAAGTCTACTGTAGTGGTGTCCAGTTCCGAGAAGAGAAATATACATAAACCTTCTACCAGCGGTGAGTGGAAAAAACTTTTGCATTTGTAGGTTATGTTTGCAAAATATCAATCACATTCTAATACACTTTTTCGATGTCTATGTACCAATCTTAATTAGTACTGTCTTAAAGATAGGAACTGTTGCTTAAATATCATCATACAACACAGTATTTATGTCACGAAAAATGATTTGCCGAATATTAATAAATATGTATGTATACATAAAAATATTGATTGAACTTTATTTGCTGAAAATGTATAGTACTCCTTTAACTTATAGTGAAACAGTTAGACGTGCCTGTATATACCCTGTTAGGGCGCCGAAAACTTACATTATAAATCTTTTACAAATCATTTAAGACTCATAGTAATTTTCATAAGACTACTTAACACAGACTGTTGTAATTTACGTAGAACTATAACAGGTTAAACTTAAACAGTGTGATTCTCCATAAAATGCACACATGGAAATGGATGAAACTAGAAAAAATCTTTTAAAATATTCCCTAATCTCATTCTTATTTTGTTATTTGCTAGTTCTTTTTCAAGTAACTGTATTTCATCGTCACATCCTCTTATTTACAATCATTTACGTTTTTTTTCAACAAGATTAAGCACTTGGTTCAAAGACTACAATGATTTCCTTACAAAGGGTGAACAGTTCCTTATGATAAAAAAAGTATAATAGAAAATGTGCTAGGCCAATGGTAATGATTCAGACTTGTAATCGGAAGGTTGCGGGTTCAAATCCTGGTGCGGGCCTGTAATCTAATAATCACTTGCTCAATGGTGAAGGAAAACATTGTGATGAAATGAAACCCGCCCGTCCAAGAAAATTTTCGAACGACGAGCGGTCCACCAACCCGCATTGGGCCAGTGTGGTGGACTATGGCCTAAAATACGTACATGTTCTGGTAAAAAAAAAGATAATGTGTGCTTTTTTATCAAGGGGAAAATTCCATATGTGCACTTTATGAAGACTCACACTTTATTATTAATAGAAATTGTTATTTATTTTTTCTTCTTATTGTGTAGGTAAAGTCAAGTTTGTAGCAAAGTAGTCAACTTTGCTAAACACTAAGCTATATTCTTTCAGTAACTTTCCATTTTTATATGTTATCTAAATCTTCGCTTTAATTATTGTTGTGTAATAAGCACGTCGTTATGTATTGAATAGTGTTGTAACTATTCATAATTTCTGCTGAAATAAAAGGCTATATTAAAATCTCTCCAGGTGAACGCAAGCGTGACACAACAGGCTTTGGCAGCCAGCCTCCTGCGAAGAGGTCTAGAATAGGATCGCCTGCAGAATCAGTGGCTGGCACTTCTTTGGAAGTTGATCCAGTAGACTTAGTTCCGAACGTGTTGCAAGCTCTTGACACACACAACTCTGATAAACTGGTGGGTAATTTTGTATATTACAATTTGTAATGAAAAAAAAATTTATTTATCACAATGATCAGATTAAAAGACAAAGTTAAAAGCTTTTTGTGATTAAAATGTTTTGTGGTAAATTTGTAGATATATTTGGTCAGATGGGAGTGTTCGTTTACTGGTGCATGAGCAGCTAGCGGGAGTACGATTTAAAGTCCGAAATCCGTATTACTATACTTTTAATTATTCCTTACAAACTCACTTATTTTATGCGTAAACTAATGTGAAGGAATTATGTACTGATGTATTAACTGTTATGACTGACGCGGGCGACGGCTGGAAATCCACTGTCGTTCACCGCGCTCCTCTGAGCTCGGGCGACGTGCAAATCGCCGCGTCGACACAATGTGTCACCACAAGCTCGACAATCAGGGAAAAAACAAAAGCAAAAGATGCAATAAAGAAAATTCTAACGTTAAAATGGAAATGGGCGGGTCACATACAAAGAGTCATGGACAACAGATGGTCGCAAGTTATTACAAATTGGCGGCCCATATACAGGAAACGTAGACGAGGTAGACCGCTGAAGAGATGGAGCGAAGATCTGGTTCAAGTAGCAAGTAGTCAAGCCTGTGGTCCAGGCTAGCAAGAAACAGAAACGCTTGGAGGAATCTGGAGGAGGCTTATACCGCACAGGCGGCCCTTACCTAGTTTAAGTAATTAACAAAAACTAACAAAATATAATATGAAAGTTTGTTTATTATACACTAACAAAACTAACAAAATATGTAATTAATTTGTAAGGGAAATAAAAGCTTAAAGTAAAGTAAAGTAATGATCATGATATGATGGAATTATGATGCTTTATAGCTGTGATTAAAAAAAAAAATTACATACACACGCTCACGCCTATAAGCTAGAACCACTACTACTACCAATACCACCACTATTACCACTACTGGATTTAATTACTTATTTTAAATTATGCAATTTATACCTAATTCAAGACGGTTTTACTCAAGTAAAGTGTAAGCTTGTGTATGTATGTATTAAACCTGGTGTCTGGCCGATAGTGCCACGGCGATCATATACTAGGACATATAAAGAGATTAATTAACACTCACAAATCAATCAGTTGTAAAAAACATTGAGCCGAAATAACTTTTTGCTATAAAAGCCAGTGCATCAGGTTATTACATATTTTTATTTATTTATTTATTTACAGTACTTTGCACACAATATGACAGATTTACATAAAATTACAAACAGAATACGACACTAAAGGTTAGCTTATCTGAAAGGCAGATAGGGCGTGCAAAATATGTAATATATTTACACAAACTATACTAAATCCGTTTTTTGTTTAGTGTAAGCATAGTTTCTATTAATTTTAAATACCTAGTACTCATATTATTATTATACTTAAAACTAAAACCAATTTGTTGCAAACCCATTCTTATTACAAGTAGAACAAGATAAGAGATCGTTCAACAATTACGTGATCATTTTTGGTCGTTTTTTTAACCGCCCTCACAGCGTAATCTTTTGTTTTTAACCCCCCCCCCCTCGCCTTGATTACGTAATCTTTGTCCGTGCTTAAAATTTTTTGCTGTTTATTATGTGAAAGAATCACAGAAATAAAGCTAATCCACTCATACAGAAAGGAGCCATCTAAGGATGAAAAATTCAAATTTATATTGGCTTTACAATAATGTTCTCAGCTGGATGACTAAAGTAATTTTATTACTTTTCTAATTAAAAGTATTTCTAGCTTCTACATCTTTTTAGTTTTTTAGAAACTTTCTTAAGCTAACAAGTTATAAAATGATGACGTAATCATGGATTCTCCCCCCTCCCCCCAAATAATCCAGATGTATATACAAGCACCCGACGCCCCCCCCCCCCCCCCCCTTCCGGTGATCACGTAATTGTTGAATGATCCCTAAGAGTGTAAATAAGAAGTAACATGACGTTTTGACAGAATCTTTTTGTTCTTTTTCAGCTGGGTCTCCTGACGGGCTCAATTCGCCTGCTCAAATCTCAGCGGTCAAAACCAGACCCGATACTCTGCAATAGTATGCTCTATCTCACTAAAATCCGTCCTAACATGTTCGCTCATGAGACAGTTACTCAGAGCCTGTGTACGTTATTGAAAAGGGAACAAGGGGCTGCGTTCAAGAATAAAGGAAACCCGTTGGTGTTCGTTCTGGCCTGCAATATGCTGTATGCTGGGCATAAGGATAGCACCAATTGGCCGGATACATTTATAAAGGTATGTATTTATCGATGGGCCAAGTTGCTACTCTTCCCAGGCATACTGTAAAAGTCTAGTATGCCTGGGAAGAGTAGGAATCTATCGCATCCTGTCTCATCGGTGACAGGAAGCTAGTAAAAGATAAGCTCCAAACCCTAGCTCATAGACGCAAAATAGCTTGCCTATGTATTTTTTATAAGATGTACTTCGGGGAGTGTGCTCAGGAGCTGCACTCACTCATTCCGCTGCCCCATTCTTCCATCGGACGTCCAGACGCACCGCGGGGTACCATCCCTATCTTGTTGATATCCCAGGGATTCCCACTGAGCGCTTTTCATCATCTTTCGTATTGCGCACTGCTAGGGAATGGAATTCCCTGCCTGCGTCTGTATTTCCGAGTTCATATAACCCGAATCTCTTTAAAGTTCGAGTGAATAGGCTCCTTCTGGGTGAGCTTGCTACATCCTCGACCGCATCTTTGCCCTTGGGCTAGATTGTGGTCAAGAGCGAACCCTTCATTAATAAAAACAAAAAAAAAGTCTGTAAGTGGGACGCGAGGGTTTTGCTGTATTGTTAGCGAAAGGCAGATAACCTCTCACCACTTACATCACATTTCATCTTATAACCCTCTGAATTTATATCAAACGTGGCATCAACTGGTTTTAAAACCACTGATGCTCTGCCTACCCCAATAAGGATTATAGGCGTGAACGTATGCATGTAAGTTGCCTGATGGTTGAAATTTTTAGTAACTTTGTTATTTTTTTTAAACTCTTTTATTTCCTGCAATCTGTCTCAATGTGAGATTTCGCTGGAGGTTATGAGTGTGTGCTATTTGCATGGTACTAGTCCATTCCTTCTGTTGTTTTTATTTAGTGGTTCTAGAACCATTCATTCTATGCCTACCCCTTTAGAGATTATAGGCATGAACGTATGTTTGTAAATAGGTTCAATATTTATTTGCATAAAATTGAAAGCTCAAATTTTTTTACGCATAACATTTTCTCACATAATATTTTCTCGCATAATGATATTTGTCATGACGATGAACAGGGGGGCTACCAGCTAAGCGAAGCTGATACTGATAGAATGAATGATGAACGAATGGAACGAGAAGAGACTCCAGCGCATGTTGTGATGGAATGCCACAGCGTGGAGGCACAGCGGGCACAGATCCTGCATAAACCGGGATCCCTATCAGAGGCATGCAGGAACGTGAGAAGTCTTGCGTGCTTCTGGGAGGACATTGGCTGGCTGGAATAGCTAGCCCAAACAATATCACGCACAATGGCCCAATTGAGAGGCTAAGTGCGGAAAACGCCCGACAAACATACACATGGAACGATGTACATTGCTATGTTTGGTTCATGTCGTTAATCATGGTCTCCTTATAAAGAAGCAACCAACAACATTCCATTCGTTCACTCAGCATTCACAGTAGTCCCCCTGATTGTGTCGACATAATCGTTATACGAAAAAATGTTATGCGTAAAAAGTTATGCGAAAAAATATTGGGTTTCAACTTATTTGCGAGTAAATATGGAACCATGTAAATGTACAGTTTTGTAATAGAATTGTAAACTGTTGGTAATTTCCAGGTGTATATAGAAGATGCATTGAACGAGCGCTGGTGGGTGGACTGCTCGTGGTGCAAGTGTTTGGTGGAGAATATAGTGACCGCTTTCAGCACTAAGACGCCGCCGTCGCATCTCATACCCTCAGACAACACCCTGGGTAAGTGAAAAGTTTTTTTAATCGTTTTTATTTAATTCTTCTTCTTTTCGTGCCGGTGAACACTTAGATCAAACCGGCCCATTTTATTAAAACATTAATACAACTGTTTTTTATTACAAACTAGCTGTCCACCCGTGACTTCGTTCCCGTGGAAGTTGTCCCGGTGGATTTTCTTGCTTTTTTAAATATAAACCTGGTCGTGACAGTAAGGACCACAACAAAAAATGATCATCCAAATCGGTCGAGCCGTCGAATTTTGCGCTTAGTATTTTTATTTATATAGATAAATTTACAATCAAATAAAAATATACCGGTTAGCGTAATTTAGCGTAACTTGAAACTCTGAATTTAAACAATCATTCTGAATAATTTTGAATTTTTTTGAAGATTTCAAATTATTATAAAAAAAAAGTTGCCTTAAAATTAAATCATTTTATTCGAATACACCCCATTTTATTCGAAAACCAGAAATGATCATCGCATTCTGATTCTGGCGCGGCTCGCATTTTCGTGGTACATTGCGTAGCGCTAAAATAGACTACAGGCCCATGTCCAAAAATGGATGGGTCATATGAACCACCAGGTGACGTATATAGGACGATATAAGAGCATAAAATCACAAGAATCAGCACTATGCCGTCACTTGTAAGTTGTCCAACTGAGTGCTGGTGAGAATTCAAAAGTGCAGGTAGAGTGAATACATTTTGGTCATATATTTTTGTACGGCATTTTAACCATCGATAGATCCATGAAAAATAATAAGAAAGCGCGCAGTGCCGTAAAAAAATAATGCGCCACAAAGTCGGTATTTTTTTTTTATTTTCTGACAATTTCCAGGGTAAATTTGGTCATTTCATTCTGTACGGCATCAGTTTCATACTGTTTCAATACAGCTTCTAATCCATTATTCCGCAACGCCGTACAAAAATCATGCGACAAGGGGAAAAAATCGAGGGTTGCAACCCCCTCTCTTTCCGTGGTCCGGGGGGTGATTTGAAAAAGTACGGCTTCGGTTCCAAAACATTGTCTACCCATGTAGACAACCCTGTCAAAAGTGAAGTTAAGTGGAAATCCATAAACTCACGATTACAGGCTTGAGTTTATGGATGGACGGATTGCCCAGATAGATAGATAAATAGTTTATAGCACACTTAAAAAGATAAGACAAAACATACAATACAAACTTACAACCAAGTATGTGCAAGCATTGAGATGAAGTAAACTGGACAAATCTACTGATTTCAGGTACCATGTCTCCATCTGGGTCTGGCTCCCCACTCATGGGCAGTACTGAAGAAGATACAGATATCTCCGATTTGGAGTACTCAGTCTTCCCAAGGTAAGGACACTGATAAAACTATTTTGTGACTGAATTAATTAGCGAAAACAAATTTTTGTTTTCGAAATTATAACAAAACTAGCATACCGCCATTCTATGTTGAAAGAATTAAGAGGAGCGTCTCAGTTTGGACTAGCGTCTCAGTTGTTTTTTATGCTGTCTCGTTGTCGACCACCCGCCTCAGACTTGTGCGAAAGGGACAATTGCAGCTTTCCGGCAAAATGCCGAGTTTTATTTCCAAAATTATGACTATAGGCGTCAATGAATTCCTACCCCAAAAACTTAATGAAATCGTGCGTTTTTTATTTATATCGATCCGTAAGCGTATAAGCGAGGTTCATACGTTTTGTTTTTTGCAAAATTGTTCTTAGTTTTTCAACAGTCACCTCTTAAATGTTGAGAATTTTTTTGGCGAAAAATGCTGACTTTTAGTCTCAAATATTTTTTCGTTTATTAAAAATATCACAAAAATCAAAACGTATGGACCTAGTTTTTGGTGTTTTTGATACTAGTCCAAAATTTCCCAGGGATCCGTTAACGTTTAGGGGATGGAATCCATTGACGCCGTTTGTATGAGAAAAAAATACTGAGACGATCCTCTTAAGTAAAAAACTAAAAAGGCCGGAAATTCCGAAGTTTTTAGAACACAACTAATTTTTGGTTTGGGTTTACACTATCCTAACAACATCCCAAAAACCAGGACCTTGCAATTTATTTGCGACTTGGAATGTTTTAGATGACTGTCGTATATTGATTTCCATTTTGAATTTTCTTTTTATTAGATTTTTGAAACACCTTGCATCGTCAATTTGTATAAGTAGAATTAAGCTGCTGATATGCGTGTTAACTTGCAATAACTTCGATTTATTCGCTGTAGATACTCCAGCAGCTACGAAACCGTGGAGGCGTTAGTTCTGGAAGCCATCAAGGAGCAGATCCAACGGCGAGCGGCCCCCGATGCTATTGGAAAAGGATTCTTGAAGCTGTTGTCTGCTACTTGCGGGTTTCCCGAGGTAAAACAACTTATTTCTAAATATTTTTAACCACCTTATAAGTTTGAGAATGTAATTTTATGTCTGTGTGTGGCGGGTTGATAATAATAATAATAATAATAAACGTTTATTTCTTCAGAACAGCACACACATACATTTAAAAAAAAAAGTTCAAAATATTCTTTTGAACTTTTTTTTTTAAATGTATGTGTTTCGCCGGTTTGGTCGAGTGGTAGCGATGCTGCCGCTTGATCGGCGGTCCTGGGTTCGATCCCCAGTCGGGGCAAACCTTTGTGTAAAAAGCAGATGTTTGTTCTCGGGTCATGGGTGTTTGTGTTTGTCTTTATGTGTGTTCCAAGGGTGGATCCCTTACACAAGGGAAAACCTTACTGTGGGCCTTTGAGTGTGTAGCGTTTATTTATTATTTATTCTTATCCTATTATACAAGTTTAAGCTTGCATATGTCTGCCGCAGTGAGGAAAAAAGGCCTGGGCTCAGCGACTAATGCCAGACTGATTATCAGGCTGGCAACACTGATTTTCAGCCCTCGCCCAAGTGAGATGCGAGGGACAGAGTTAATACTATATAATGTTAAGACTACAGATCTAGGGCCTAATTCAAGTGTTAAGTGTCTGTGTGAGTGTAATGAGGTGTGAAGGTGCAGTAGATGAAGGTATGTAAATATGCAGAAACAGAAAATTTAAATTTAAATAGAGCCGAAACGTTGATGTAGGTAATCAAGATGGTTCTTAGCTAAATGTGATTAAAACCGCTGAAGCCGTTTAAAAGGTATAAGCACTAAGCAATCAAATGTTGGGGCTAACAAAAAATTACAAACATTTTTCTTTCCTTATAATGATCAAAAGTCAAAAGTGTTTATTTCATTGAACATATAAAATGATACTTGAACACGTCAATATTATGAATTAAATTAGCACTTTTGACCGAATTAGCGCCTATTCGCAAAGGTGCAGTCTTCCTCAGGAGAAGAATAGGCAAGAAACTCCGAGGGTCGCTCTTTTTAAGTCAATCATATAAATTTTCTTACTTTTAATTTTAATTGAATTAATATCTGAATAACTCTGGAGCTCAGCAATTTATTCCCATGGTTGCTTGTCTAACAGATAATCCAAAATTCTATAATAGCCCTTTTTACAAAGTTTTTGTTTAATTATCGTCTTAAATTTTTCTAAAGGTAGGTTTTGAATACACATGGGAATCTTATTGTAGAAGCGTATACATTGACCCATAAAAGAGTTTGTTACTTTGTAGAGACGGCTGTCTAGTATATCCAAGTTATGTTTGCTTCTAGTGAAAATTCCTCACGAATATTCAGAAATCATTTTAAGGAAAGAAAAAAAAAACATCTTGAGCATTGGGTGACATAGTGGGGGTAACAAAGTTTGTATTTATGAATGTATAGATGTTTGTGACTCATTCACGCTCAAACGTCTGGACTAATTTTGATGAAATTTGGTATGGAGGTAGCTGACACTGACACCCTGGATTAACACATAGGCTACATAATTTCCCCAAATTCCCACGGGAACTTTACTTTATATTTATTTTTAAAACCTTGTTCTCAGATCCGCATGATCTCCGCCGTACGCCTAGAAGCCTGGCTGCACTCCGGCAAGCTGTGGCGAGCTGCGCAGGAGTTGCTAGCATACGTGTGCTGTAATGCGGACGCGGCCGGGCCCACCGCGCAGCGCGACCACGAGGTGTTGGCACAGCTCGCGCGCATGCGCCTCAAGACCAAGCCGCTGCAGGCTGCCTACCAGGCCTGTCTCAGGTAACTAGTTGCGTTCGTGTGTTATAACTAGCCGCTGCAGGCTGCCTACCAGGCCTGTCTCAGGTAACTTTAATGCTGATGAACGGTTAAGACTAACATTACCCTATCTCTTTCCGTGGGTGTCGCAAGAGGCGACTAAGGAAACGCAAATGAGACCTGCCTCCTATTAAGCCATCCTAGGTAACGACACCTCCGCTTGCACACAAGCGATTGATCGGTCTTTGATTCGAAAAGGAATTGAAAACTAGTTTTAAACATACTAACAATCAAACAAAAATTTAAATCGTGGTTAAAACCTGTTGTTTAAAACTAGTTAATTGAAAACTGCTTATTCAATCTAGCACGCAACATAAAACACATAACTTTTTATTTATTTATTGACTAGCATCCCGCTCGGGACTTAGTTCCCGTGGGAATTCGAAAAAATTATGTAGCCTATGTTACTCAGAGATAATGTAGCATCCTAATGGTGAAAGAATTTTTGAAATCGGTCCAGTAGTTTTAAGTTTATTCGTTACATACAAAAATACAAATCTTTCCTCTTTATAATATTAGTGTAGATTAACAATATAAATTATTTCCCAGAGAGATGGTATCAGACAGCCCGGCACTCCTCCGCAGCGTAGTGACGCACACGATATACAACGAACTATCGAACGTGCGCTCTCCTAACAACATGGCCGTGCTGTGCGCGCTCATACAGGCGCAGCCGCAGCTCGTGCCAGCCGCTATGGCACACACCTATCAGGTAACATTACATACCAGGTAACATGACATAACGGGTAACATAACATAGCGGGTAACATAACATACCAGGTAACATAACATATCAAGTAACATAACATACCAGGTAACATTACATACCGGGTAAAATAACATACCGAGTAACATACTAACATAACATACAAGGCAACATAACATACCAGGCAACATAACATACCAGGCAACATAACATACCAGGCAACAAAACATACCAGGTAACATAACATACTAGGCAACATAACATACCAGGTAACATAACATACTAGGCAACATAACATACCAGGCAACATAACATACCAGGTAACATAACATATCAAGTAACATGACTTACCAAGTAACTTGATATACCTGCCACAGGCTTTTGCCTATTAGAGTTGCTGCTTCAAACCAGTTATCCCAAACGTAACATAGCGTACCAGGTAACATAACATAACAGGCAACATAACATAACAGCCGCCCGCTTTGTTAGTTTGTTTTCCCTCTGCCACACTGATGTTGTCCTCACTGTTCACACATATTGACACAGCTCACTGTTGTGTCGCCAGGAGCTGCTGCTGCGCCCCGAGGAGTACCTGCGGCCGCTGCGCGCGCTGACGCGGGAGTGCGTGCGCGCCGCGCGGGCCGACGCGCAGGCCCTGCTGCCGCTAGCGCGCGCGCTCGCACTGCCGCCGCCGCACGAGCCGCCCAACGAGGTGCGTAGTGCGTACACACCGGTATATCTAGTACAACGAGATACGTACACCACTATTACTTACAGCGGTTTATCTACGCGGGAGTGCGTGCGGACGGCGCGGGCCGACGCGTAAGCGAGCAATATTGATAGCGTTAAAAATAAATGGATGAAATGAATGACATTAAAATGGCGCGAAAACATCACGGCCGTAATACGCCACATATACGCATGCACTATTGGTTGTTGCGTACGCGCCATGTTCGGAGTCCTCTGCGTCATACACATTCGGCTTTCGTTATTTCCCATATGACTTATAAAAGTGAGACCTGTAAAAGAGTGGGCCTCAAGCCGAGCTTTGCTTTCGGCAAAGCCTGTAGCATATTCCTCCAAATCTAAAACACTCGATTACTTTTTTCGAAAATATTTATTGTAAAAACATATTTATGTAAAAAAAAATGTCGAAATATTTATGTAAAAACAAAAAAAAAATATTTATAGTTCCTTATAACAATATTTACAACACAATCGTAAAATATTGTTTCTTCTTAAATTTAAGAGCAGGGCTCTTGTCTGTGAAGTAATCGCCATTCGGTTCGATTTTGTGTAAGTTTCTTGACATCCTGGTACGACACGACCTCAGCTTTTTCCTTTATTTGGTCCATGTAAGTTCGTCTCGGTCTTCCTCTTCCTCTCTTGCCCTCTATCTTTCCTTCGAAGATGGTCTTAAAGAAGTTGTCGTGTCGCATCTGATGTCCTATCATTTTCCCTCTTCTATTCTCTATGGACTTCAATACGTTCCGCTTCTCTCCAACCATACTCAACACTTCATAACGTAAATATTGTTATTAGGAATAAATAAATAATAATAATAATATAATAATGGAGTATCGTTTTCATGGGTGTTGAACTACTGAAATAACCCGAAAGTGACATAGCCTTACAATATGTAAAATTGTTCCTAGGTCCGCGAACGCGCCTTCTCGTCGCTAGCAGACCTATTCTGCTGCTGCTGCTTGGTGACAGCATCGCACAGCAAGCACTTGCCGGACTACAAGCAGCAACTGTGCGTCATACAAGCGTGTGCCGTCAACTGGTTGCTCGATACTGCCATGCCGATCTACCGACCCCAGCGGCACGACTATCAGCATGCTCTTAATAAGGTATAGTTAATAGCAATTCAAGTGTCTTATGTGATATATAAGACACTTGAATTGCCCACGATACAAGCTTGCCTAGTATGGGGACCGGGGTAATACTGTTTTTGTTACAAATTTTACTGGTAATTTTTTTTTCACTTAAAACACGAATGAACCGAGGCTATTTTAGAACTCGAGATACATAAATTGTTGTTTTTTCTAATATGTATTTAATTTTCTAATTTTATACATTACACATATAACTCAAAAATATCTTTGAACATTTTACAATGTAGTATTCAATGATTTTTTTGAAACAACCAATTTTTCTGACTGTCCACACTTCAAGATTAAATACATTTATTTGACTTTAAAAATATTCACATTACAACGCCACCGAAAATAAAATATGAAAAACGCAATAACAATGACAAATACAGATATAAATCGACAAATAAGCAAACAAATAGAAAACAACGACATATTTTAATCCTTCGAGCCGGATTTTGATAAATGTATTTCCTTGCAGAAAATTTGTTTATTTTCACAGGAAGAAACACTCCCTAAAATTTCGATATTCAATTTAAAGTTTTCTCTTCTTAAAAGTCTTCTTTAATGACATTTTCGTTAGGCGCTGTTAATACACAATCGACGTCACGTGACGGTTAAAGCAACGTAAAATGAATCTTAATAACTATGGAGCGAAGGTTTTTTTTCGTCATCGCTTCATCTTCAGGTGGCGGATGTCTCTTCGTGCTTCTATTTTCTGCGAAAAAACCTTTGCTCCGTAGCTATTAAGATTCATTTTACATTGCTTTGCGCCACGTCGCTTGTGTATAAACAGCGCCTTCTATACAGGGCTTTAGTTATCTCTCTTTCAACCTCTCGGGTGGTTAATCAGTCGATGAAACTGAACAATTCCCCAAGGAACATAGGTCAAAATACGAAAAAAAAATTTTGATCTCCCTTACAAAATGCGCTTTAAGCTGATGAAGTTTGTACGGGAACTCAAAATTTATTTTTTCGTATTTTGACCTATTATTGGGGGAAAGTTGTTCAGTTTCATGGACTGATTAACCACCCGGGAAGTTGAAAGAGAGATACCTATTTAAAGCCCTGTATATTTCCTTTTACTCACTTATGTTACTTATATCTGTGGTTCAGATAATGTTCGTGGAAGCAGCGGAAGTATACAGCAAGGTAGACAACTGGCCGCCGGAGTCGGAGCGCGCGCTCACGTACCGGCTGTGCTGCGAGGGGCCGCTGCCGCAGAACACACTGCTTAGACTCATCTTCATCGGCCTCTCCAAGGTAACTCCATATATATATAACACATACATACATCCTTCGAAACTATATATATATAACGCGTCTGTATTCCCGGGCTCATATAACCCGAGTCTCTTTAAAGTTCGAGTGAATAGGCATCTTCTGGGTGAGCTTGCTACATCCTCGACCACATCTTCGACCCTGAGCTAGATTGTGGTCAAGAGCAAACCCATTCGTTATATATATAAAAAAACTAATTTAATATGAAATCGCCCCCATCTTTTTAGAACAGCATAATAAAAAAAACTGTTTTTAAAGTTTCTCAAATTATTATTTAAATTTCCTTTTCTCCAGGAGATCCCAGTAGCCCCAGCGGAAGTATTCGAGCTGGTAGAGCAGCTGGTCCGCCGCGCATGCGCGCTGCCGCCAGAAGACAACCCCTTGCAAGTGGACAAGTTGGAAGTGGCAGAGTACATCTTCCAACTGTGCCAGTTTAGCCCACCTGAGAACATCACGTTCCCTGCTGGGTAAGTTGGGTTGGCAACTCTTTTTTTATATACATTATGTAATATATACATAAATTTATTATAGCAATTTATTAACTGCAAACTACCATGTAAAGTATAGTATAATAGTTAAAAAAGCGAGTATTAACAAGAAAGCTTAACATTGCTAGACAAGGGCACGGACATCAAGTCTCTGGATGCTAATAAAAACACAATAAAAAATCATTTTCAGGGCATTCCTTCTTCATAGCGTTTTTTTTTTCATTTTTTATTCGGAGTATGCTTTGACTATGGTCCAGAATTTGACTCAGACTCGTTTATTTTACAAACTTACATGTCGAAAAAATTATAACAATTACGCGTTAATTCTATAAACATACATATGTCGGAGAAGGTCAATAGTACGGACACTCAAACGAAGTGCAGTGCACGACGCGGTGGTAAGGGGTGTTCCGGCGATCCCTACAACCCCTACTATCCCCGCTACCCCTACTATCCCCGCTACCCCTACTACCGACGCGACGTGCGCTAGGACGGAGCCTCGGGCGAGGCACGGAGGCGGCCCTCAGTTGAGCTACAACCGTCGTCGCGTGCACAGTGCCCTACGAACTGTCCCCCGTTTCGTTTAGCTGCCTAATTCACGAATAAAAACTTACTTTGAGTACTAGCGGTGTCTCTTTGCTTGATTACCCATCTACACGCCCGCATAATGTCTGACGGCAGCGTCAATCCTACTGACGTTCCGACACATAGTTATATGTCGAAAATAAACTTATTTATCCTTCTTGTTGCATTTAACAATATTAACTAGTTCCTCAGCAGTGTTCATCCATACACTTCTTTAGTTTTCTGGCAAGCTAGCACTACCCACCACATCACCTGGCAATCGATTATACAGGGCTTTAGGTAAATGTCTTTCAACCTCTCGGGTGCTAAATCAGTCAATGAAACTGATCAACTTTCCCCAAGAAACATAGGTCAAAATACGAAAAAAAAAATTTGATCTCCCATACAAAATGCGCTATATGCTGATGAAGTTAGTATGGGAACTCAAATTTTATTTTTCTAATTTTGACCTATTATTGAGGGAAAGTTGTTCAGTTTAATGGACTGATTAACTACCTGAGAGGTTGAAAGAGATATGTTGTGCACTGTCAGTCTTGACTAACCTATGTGTAATTGATTGCAATTTTCTAGCAGAGATTTTGGCTAAGATACTGCACTGCACTTCTGAGCGACGTGTTTATTTTTATGCCTGGGTATCTGTGTGTCTGTCTGTGGCATCGTAGCTCCTAAACAAATGGACCGATTCTGATGCGGTTTTTTTAAAGCTGATCAATCGAGACGGTTTTTTTTAATCAAATATATTTTATTAAATTTGATTCTGCGTTTAAATGTTTATAAGCTACTAGCTTTCCGCCCGCGTGGACTATAGGTTATATCGTGCCAACTGTAAAGTGTAGCCTACGTCTTTTCCCAGGCTCTAATCGGTTCAGTACTTTAGGCGTGAAAGACGGACAGACAGACAGAGTTACATTTGCATTTATAATATAAGTAAGGATTAATATCGGGGTGGATACAACATTTTTAATAATTAAAATGTATTTGTAGCTACACGCCCCCCCCGTTCGCCATTACCTCCCTGTACTGGCGCGGCTGGATGTTGCTGCTGATGATCGCGGCGCACAACCCGCAGGGGTTCGCAGAGCGCGCCGCCGCCACCTACCCCACGCTGAGGGCGCTTATTGAGACTTGCATCACTGGGTATGTAATGTGACTTTAAATTAGTTATCACTAGCTTTACGCCCGGTACTTCGTTCCCGTGGGAATTTCGGAAAATGATGTAGCCTATGTGTTAATCCAGGGTATCAGCTACCTCCATACCAAATTTGATCAAAATCAGTCAAGCCGTTCTCGAGTTATAAGTGTTGTAACAAACACGACTTTCTTTTATATATATAGATAAGATATAAGATAAGATAAGATTTTCCGGGAATTTTTGAAATCTCTAATATTTCCCTAAATAGAGCACATAACCTATATAGAGTAAAAATGTTACCTATTTTGTGTGAAAACAAATGATGCCAATAGGGATGTTGACTTTTTATTTATTGTTTATCTTAAAAAGGAACTGAATCCAAAACCGAAATAATTTTTGAAAACTATTGAGAAATAAAAAAGTTACAAGCTATTAAATTTCAATAGAGGGGGAACTGTCAAACAACGAAAAAGAGATGCACTTACCGGCATGTGACGTCACCGCCATTTGTTTGCGTAGGTAAAAACGAGGTAGCTAGCTCTCCCCACAAAACGAGATAGCTAGTCCTTACGATAATATAAATGCCAATAACTTGTTCGTTTATCAAGCAATTTTAATGTTGTTTTCGGATATTAATATAGTTCTAGCATTATTTTTTGTATCACATATAATACTTTATAAAATCAAACACTGTCAAAATCCCTATTCTTTAATAATCGCATCTACTCATATGGGGCTCTACTTGGCTGACTCAATAGGGATTGTAAAAGTGGGCCCCAAATTTTGCCGATATCGATGGTCAATGCATCGGTATTAGTGCATAACCGTGTTATGTTTCCCCACAACATATGCCGTATAATGTGATAGTTTAGTTTCATTTATTGCACAATACATTTGACATTTACAATATTTAATTACATGTGTCACTCCATATTATGATCGTCATAAAAATAATAACAGTAATTTATATAGGTAATAGAAATAATTCTTAGAAATGATAACATAATGTCACTATTTGAAATAAATTTAAATCTATGAGAATGCTACATACTATTACAGTGTCAAAAATAAATAAATAACATATTACCAATAAAATAATTTTAAATTATTATTAAAATACATGTCTAATATCAATAATTCACCAAATTATCTCCAACTGTTTCAAATATGAAATGTCAAAAGGTATCTTTTATATTGCACACCGTTAAGGAATGGAATTCTTGCCTGCGTCTGTGTTTTCGAGGCCATATAACCCGAGTCTCTTTAAAGTTCGGATGAATAGGCATCTTCTGGGTGAGCTTGCTACATCCTCGACCGCATATTCGCCCCTGAGCTAGATTGTGGTCAAGAGCGAACCCATTCGTTATATTTAAAAAAACTTGAATGTATTTTCAAGAAACTCCTTCACTGGATAATACTAGTATTTCTTGTGTGTCTCAGGAAGCCCAGCATAGAATGGAACAGCAGTACAGCAGCCGAGTCAGAGCGCGCGGAAGCAGAACGAGCGGCCATCTTACAATTAGAGACTCATCTATCTACCGCTAGCAACACCAAACTACCCGTCACTGAGCACTGCTCAAGGCTCATCAGTCAGGTGAATATATTGAATTACAGAACGAGCGGCCATCTTACAATTAGAGACTCATCTATCTACCGCTAGCAACACCAAACTACCCGTCACTGAGCACTGCTCAAGGCTCATCAGTCAGGTGAATATATTGAATTACAGAACGAGCGGCCATCTTACAATTAGAGACTCATCTATCTACCGCTAGCAACACCAAACTACCCGTCACTGAGCACTGCTCAAGGCTCATTAGCCAGGTGAATATATTGAATTACAGAACGAGCGGCCATCTTACAATTAGAGACTCATCTATCTACCGCTAGCAACACCAAACTACCCGTCACTGAGCACTGCTCAAGGCTCATCAGTCAGGTGAATATATTGAATTACAGAACGAGCGGCCATCTTACAATTAGAGACTCATCTATCTACCGCTAGCAACACCAAACTACCCGTCACTGAGCACTGCTCAAGGCTCATCAGTTAGGTGAATATATTGAATTACAGAACGAGCGGCCATCTTACAATTAGAGACTCATCTATCTACCGCTAGCAACACCAAACTACCCGTCACTGAGCACTGCTCAAGGCTCATTAGCCAGGTGAATATATTGAATTACAGAACGAGCGGCCATCTTACAATTAGAGACTCATCTATCTACCGCTAGCAACACCAAACTACCCGTCACTGAGCACTGCTCAAGGCTCATTAGCCAGGTGAATATATTGAATTACAGAACGAACGGCCATCTTACAATTAGAGACTCATCTATCTACCGCTAGCAACACCAAACTACCCGTCACTGAGCACTGCTCAAGGCTCATCAGTCAGGTGAATATATTGAATTACAGAACGAGCGGCCATCTTACAATTAGAGACTCATCTATCTACCGCTAGCAACACCAAACTACCCGTCACTGAGCACTGCTCAAGGCTCATCAGTCAGGTGAATATATTGAATTACAGAACGAGCGGCCATCTTACAATTAGAGACTCATCTATCTACCGCTAGCAACACCAAACTACCCGTCACTGAGCACTGCTCAAGGCTCATCAGTCAGGTGAATATATTGAATTACAGAACGAGCGGCCATCTTACAATTAGAGACTCATCTATCTACCGCTAGCAACACCAAACTACCCGTCACTGAGCACTGCTCAAGGCTCATCAGTCAGGTGAATATATTGAATTACAGAACGAGCGGCCATCTTACAATTAGAGACTCATCTATCTACCGCTAGCAACACCAAACTACCCGTCACTGAGCACTGCTCAAGGCTCATCAGTCAGGTGAATATATTGAATTACAGAACGAGCGGCCATCTTACAATTAGAGACTCATCTATCTACCGCTAGCAACACCAAACTACCCGTCACTGAGCACTGCTCAAGGCTCATTAGCCAGGTGAATATATTGAATTACAGAACGAGCGGCCATCTTACAATTAGAGACTCATCTATCTACCGCTAGCAACACCAAACTACCCGTCACTGAGCACTGCTCAAGGCTCATCAGTCAGGTGAATATATTGAATTACAGAACGAGCGGCCATCTTACAATTAGAGACTCATCTATCTACCGCTAGCAACACCAAACTACCCGTCACTGAGCACTGCTCAAGGCTCATCAGTCAGGTGAATATATTGAATTACAGAACGAGCGGCCATCTTACAATTAGAGACTCATCTATCTACCGCTAGCAACACCAAACTACCCGTCACTGAGCACTGCTCAAGGCTCATCAGTCAGGTGAATATATTGAATTACAGAACGAGCGGCCATCTTACAATTAGAGACTCATCTATCTACCGCTAGCAACACCAAACTACCCGTCACTGAGCACTGCTCAAGGCTCATCAGTCAGGTGAATATATTGAATTACAGAACGAGCGGCCATCTTACAATTAGAGACTCATCTATCTACCGCTAGCAACACCAAACTACCCGTCACTGAGCACTGCTCAAGGCTCATCAGTCAGGTGAATATATTGAATTACAGAACGAGCGGCCATCTTACAATTAGAGACTCATCTATCTACCGCTAGCAACACCAAAGTACCCGTCACTGAGCACTGCTCAAGGCTCATTAGCCAGGTGAATATATTGAATTACAGAACGAGCGGCCATCTTACAATTAGAGACTCATCTATCTACCGCTAGCAACACCAAACTACCCGTCACTGAGCACTGCTCAAGGCTCATCAGTCAGGTGAATATATTGAATTACAGAACGAGCGGCCATCTTACAATTAGAGACTCATCTATCTACCGCTAGCAACACCAAACTACCCGTCACTGAGCACTGCTCAAGGCTCATCAGTCAGGTGAATATATTGAATTACAGAACGAGCGGCCATCTTACAATTAGAGACTCATCTATCTACCGCTAGCAACACCAAACTACCCGTCACTGAGCACTGCTCAAGGCTCATCAGTCAGGTGAATATATTGAATTACAGAACGAGCGGCCATCTTACAATTAGAGACTCATCTATCTACCGCTAGCAACACCAAACTACCCGTCACTGAGCACTGCTCACGGCTCATCAGTCAGGTGAATATATTGAATTACAGAACGAGCGGCCATCTTACAATTAGAGACTCATCTATCTACCGCTAGCAACACCAAACTACCCGTCACTGAGCACTGCTCAAGGCTCATCAGTCAGGTGAATATATTGAATTACTTAGCGTCTAAATCAGCCAACTAAACTTAACAACTGTCCTTAAAAAACATAGGTCAAAATGTGAAAAAATTTCGCCTTTCCAGACGTTTTTTAATTTTCTTGAATTCGCGTCCCCTTCGGAATATGAAAAGTTCTGTTGACCATGTAAGGCTCTAACTGCCGTACTCAGAGACGTCAATTAAAGTTAAGTACTATTAAACTCTGATGTTGTCTCTTTCACTCTTGTTGATATAAACAAGGATAGCATGACATTTAATTACTTCTTAACTTTAATTGACATCTCTAAGTATGGCAGTAAGACCCTCAAAGACAAATATACGACCTCCGTCGGAGATTTCGAAACTTTATACAAAGTGTTTGCCGTGGAAAAGGTGCGGGAAACAGGAAATTGTAGTTTATTATTGTAGTGTAAGACTAATAAATTGTTTTCTTTCATGAGCCCCCGGGGGTTCGCGACCCACAGTTTGAAAAAAAATACTTAAGTGATCATTGGACGCATGTCCAGTTTCATACGGAGAATAACCCCCTAAAGTTTCGCTGATTAATTTAAAGTCACCATCCCATCTATCTACCGATCTTTCTATTTAGTCGTAATGTTTTCGAATAAGTTTTGATGGCCGGTTTGGTCGAGACACACAAATGAGACCTGCCTCCTAGTAATCCATCCCAGGCAACGACACCTCATTTTTTCCTGAATCTGAGGTGTCGTCCTATGGTCTCATGCGGTGTGGTAGGCTCTGTAAAAGGCCGTCTGGTTCGCGACCACCCTCCTACCGAAGTCCGACGCCAAACAGCTTGCTGTGTTCCGTTGGTGCGTGGGAGTACCAGTGCCTTTATAGGCATTTTCTGGGTTGACTCGCTCCATCGTCGACCTCATCTTTGACCTTTATGGTCAAGATTGAGGTCAAGAGTTAACCCATCTTATAATAATAATAAAAAAAAGAGTAGTAGTGGTGCTGCCTGTTAATCGACAAATCGTAGGTTTGATTTCCAGTCGGGGCAAAAAATTGTGTAAAAACTAGAATTTTTTTCTCTGGTGATGGGTGCTCGTGTCTGTCCTTGTGTTTGTTCCAAGATACCCACGACACAAGCGGAAATCTTAGTGCGGGCATTTGAGTATGTAGCGGTTAATTTATAATTTACTAGCATCCCGCTCGGGACTTCGTTCCCGTGGGAATTCGGGAAACTTATGTAGCCTATGTTACTCAGGGATAATGTGGCATCCTAATGGTGAAAGAATTTTTGAAATCTGTCCAGTAGTTTCGGAGCCTATTCGTTACAAACATACAAAAATAGGTACAAATCTTTCCTCTTTATAATATTAGTGTAGATTTCTTATGTCTTCGCAGATAACATCCCTAGACCCTCTGGGCCCGGCCCGCAAGCCGCCACAATCAGTGATCGACTCCGTACTCCAATTAAACAGTCAGCTCCGTCTGGGCAAGCTGGTGTGTCGAGCGCCGGCTTTATTGCTGGAGCTGGTGGAAAGACACGGGACGAGGCGAGCCATGCCCTGGCTGCATCAGCTGCTGAGGCAGGACCAGCTCGAACTCAGGTAATTAGCTCCAGGACTCATCAAATACATGTTAAACTAAATAAATAAAACCGGCCAAGACTCTATAAAAACCATTATATCTATACAAGCAGCAAAAAAATTACGTTTGTTGTATGGGAGCCCCCTTAAATATTTAATTTATTATCCTTTTTAGTATATGTTGTTATACATCATCTGTGAAAATTTCAACTGTCTAACTATCACGGTTCATGAGATACTGCCTCGGACAGACTTATCTATAAAAACGAGCAAAAAAAATCATCTTTTTTGTATGGGAGCCCCCTTAAATATTTATTTTATTCTGGTTTTTAGTATTTGTTGTTATAGGACCAAAAGAAATAAATCATCTTTAAAAATTTCAACTGTCTAACTATCACGGTTCATGAGATACAGCCTCGGACAGACTTACTATAAAAATGGGTAAAAAATCACTTTTTGTATGAGAGCCCCCTTAAATATTTATTTTATTCTGGTTTTTAGTATTTGTTGTTATAGGTCCAAAAGAAATAAATCATCTTTAAAAATTTCAACTGTCTAACTATCACGGTTCATGAGATACAGCCTCGGACAGACTTTCTATAAAAATTAGTAAAAAATAACTTTTTTTGTATGGGAGCCCCCTTAAATATTTATTTTATTCTGGTTTATAGTATTTGTTGTTAGCGAGGAGTTGTGCGGACACTTGTCGCGTACAGTACGATACAGCATTGAATTGTTTATATGGCCTCCTTGGTGAAAGTTGTTTATAGTCTATTCATTCTAGATTTCATTCTCATCATATCTTAGAAACTATAAGTCGTATCAAAATCAATGTCAGAACATATTTGTAGGTAATTTATCAATAAACAATTTAGTCTTTGGCCATTTTGTCCTAGCTTGTATCGTTTTCATGAAAATTGCGAAAATCTAGAAAACGGGACTTTTCAAGGGGAGGAGGGGTGAAGCAGGATGCGGAGGGGGTGGGAGAGTTGTGTGTAATAATGTACTCACCTATAGGTATAACCCAACAGCAATAAAACTTAATTATAAATTTTGCCGCTTTGCCCATACATTTAAATCTAGAATGAATAGACTATATTACTTCCGTGGGGCGAATCATCTCGTAGTGTTTCGCCAGTTAACTTAAACTTAACCGATATGAATACATAGTTTAGTGGGTTGAGTCACATAATTGATAGTCATCCAATATATTTACACCCATTGTCCATTGGGCCAATGTTTGTGTAAAAAAAAATAGATGATTGTTCTGGGTCATGGTTTTGTGTCTGTTTTTATGTATGTAAGACACACGACACAAGGGAAAACCTTAGTGTGGGCCTTTCAGTGTGTAGTGTTTTTTTTATTTTATTTACTATTTAAACGACCGTTGTCCCCAGCGTACTACCCGTACAATGCCTGTGCGAGTTCCTATCCGCGGGTGGCGGGGGTAGTGGGGGGGAGGGTAAAGCGGGCGAACTGTGCGGGCATCTGTCGCGCACAGTACGACACAGTGCGGAGGGGGCGCGTGCCGTGCTGCACTACTACTTGCAGCGGCTGGCACACCACCACCAGCCCACCAGAGCCATGGCCAACCGGGTACGTACCATAGACATATTCACAACTAGGCGACGCAAGTTTAAGGAGCCATA
Organism: Aproaerema taeniolella; assembly: GCA_949987775.1. Lineage (NCBI taxonomy): Eukaryota > Metazoa > Arthropoda > Insecta > Lepidoptera > Gelechiidae > Aproaerema > Aproaerema taeniolella. The sequence goes on along the minus strand of OX465262.1, from coordinate 971,490 downwards.
GGAGTGAACTTCTCAGTTCTAGACTTATTTCAGATTTAGTTAAAATTAGATTTTTTTTAATGCGATTGCTCGGAGTTTCTTGCCTATTCTTCTCTGGGGAAAACTGCACCTTTGCGAATAGGCGTAGAGTCAAAAGGGTCAAAAGAACGAATATGTGTGTATGTATTAAAATTCTTTAATGTATGTTTGTATGTATTTAATGTAATTTTGACTTATTTTAAGTAACATCCTGAATGTTCTATGAAATAAATATATTTTAAATTTGTACTTCGCGTGTCAAAAAGGGAGCAAAATTTCGTTTCATTAGTGCCGTTCCATTCGAGCATTTTTATTTTCGATTGACGTCTGCAATCGAAAATAAAAAAAATGCCGAATTGCGCCGTTTTGAGCTCTAAAAACTACTCAAATAAAGTGAGACGAGATAATGGAAGCGTCTCCCATCACTAAATCACTCGTGTAGGTGGAAAAATAATGTCACGCTTGGTTTCTAAAGAGACGATGAGACTAGCGTAATCGAGTCCCGACCCGTCCACCCATTGGACTTTCTAGTTGGTATGTCTGTGGTACGAAAACTTTTTTAACTCTAAAAAAATGTTTTTTAATGTAATAATGTAAGCTTTGTGCGTGCAGAAATAAACGATGCATTCACCTAATTGCCTCAGTATGAAAACTTTTTTGAGAATTTCCCATTGGTTCGTTCAGGAAACTCGTTCAGTTCAGAAACTCAAAGGTTGTAAACTAATTTAAAGTCTAACCTATTAGCTTACCGCTCGCACCTTCGCGAGCCTATCTGGCTCCGGCCAAATCCCTGCCCAAAAAATTATGTTGATTCGTTGCTCTGTTACAACGTAAAAATTGTGAGTTATGTTCGCCAGTTTTAAATATTCATACTTTTTTTTTTGTTTGATAATCTAAATTCTTGTTCACATTTTATGAGTGATTTTTAAATATTTTTTATTTTTTGTTATTCAGGGTTTGAAGTTAGTGCTCACCCAATCAAACGAAGATGCTACAGAAATCGACTACAGCTCAGATGTTAGTCCTGAGTAAGTACTATTTGTTATGAATTTTATTGCTAAAGACTAATATTCTCAATAATATTGTAAAAATCGTAATCGTAATCTGATTTCTCAGTGCGATGCACAGATGGTGCTAACATACATGCACGACAAATTGTGCTAAAATATCTAATAACAGGGAATGAGCAATTGCGCCGCTTGTCTTGAGGGCATGATAACTCAGGTGATTAGAAAACCAACTGAGCTATCGTCCCTTTCGCGCCGAAAAATTGTCTTAATAAATTCTTAATATTTTTATGTATACAATTCATTTTTTTTATAACGATTAGGTTCACTCTTAACCACAATCTAGCAAGCTCACCCAGAAGATGACTACTCACTTGAACTTTAAAGAGACTCTGATATATGAGCCCGGAAAAACAGACGCAGGCAGAGAATTACATCTCACATGGATATTCTGTAATCTCACAGTGATGTAATTTTCTGTGAGATGTATTATAATCTGTGAGATGTAATACTCTGCCTGCGTCTCACAGATTACAGAATATCAAAATCAAATCCAGTGATAAATCTTTAACATTAAAATACATGTGTACATAACAGAGAGTGGCTGGACTTGCTCTGGGAGCTGCGCCACTGGGAGGCGGTGCGGGAGGAGGTGTGCGTGCGCATCCGCGCGGCGTGCCTGGTGGAGTGCGTGCCCGCGCACGTGGCCGCGTACGCCGGCTTCCTGGCCCGGTACCAGGCCGCCTCGCCCAACCAGCTGCACACGGACCTCGTCGCCGTCAGTATATTCATTTAATAAATATAATAAATAAACACTGAAATCCTGAAGTTGCAAAGCGAGCTGAACGAGATATTTAGTAGAGAGGCTGTGTCTTTTTCCAGACCATTTATGTCTTATATTAATGAAGTTATGAAGAAAACAATTTATTTACATTTATCTGATACAAACTTTTTCAAAATAGAACCATCGGTGTAGAATTAGCCCGCCATCCTGGCGGCGGAATGGCTGCTCACTTTCAGATTGTATTTTCTAAACTTGCGTTAAAGTAGATTTTGTTAGCGGTGATAGCCCATTTGGAAATGAGCCAGACTTGTAATCCGAAGGACGTGGGTTCAAATCCTGGTGAAGGCCTGTACCACTAAATTCGTCTTTTCGGATTTATGTACGGATTTCTAATTACCACTTGCTCAACGGTGAAGGAAAACATCGTGATGAAACCCGCCCGTCCAAGAAAATTCATTTTCGAAAGACGAGCGGTCCACCAACCCGCATTGGGCCAGCGTGGTGGACTACGGCCTAAATCCCCTTCGTCTTTCGAAAGGAGGCCCGTGCCCCTCGGTGGGGACGTATATGGGCTGGTAAGAGATTTTGCTTTAATCGCAGTACATAATAGCACATTTATTATACTTTTACTCGGTATAGTTTAAATCGCTTCGGGAACCATTCACCCGCCATTCTGACCGATGCTGTGTCCCTGCCAGGACGTAAGCCAGGTGCTGATGGAGCGCACCACGGTGATGACGTACGCGCTGCCGCCCGCCGAGCTGCGCTCGCCGCCGCCCGAGCCCAGCGCGCAGCAGCACAAGACACTGCACGCCGCCACGCAGATACTGTACACGCATATGTATAAGGTAACAATTACACGACGCTAAGCAGAGCAATGGGGAAGGTGTTATTATTATTATTTATTTATTTTCACACAATCAGCAGTCAATTGCTTTTCTGTGGCACGCCTGATTACATTTTTATGCCTTTTTATTAAATTTTCCTCAGGCAGGGGCGCTGCGGGCAGAGACCTTAACAATAAACAAAGTGCCGTTTGACGTTTAATTGTTTTTTTTTGTTAATTTTATCCCTGTTGGAAAAGGTATAGGAATCTATGTCCATACAGCCGAGTTATAATATCTAACAAACGTCAATTTATTTATTGTTTATTGTTAAGTCAAAGAAAAATTTTACAAAGAGTTAAGGGCTCTTGACATTGAACTTTAAAGAATGATACAAAAAATAATACACAATAAAAAATATCATATCTGGTGTTTAATGATCCTTAAACCTAATTATTTGATAAAAATATGTAATTTTCCATTCTGTTATCAAACTGCAACAACGCGCTTGCGGCTGTCACTGATCTTTTTTTAAAGGTTTGGAATAACGTGGTTTAGCCATTTATGCCTTATAACACCAGGTTATTCCAAGCCATAAAAAAAAATGTCAACATCTCTTAAAAGAATTGGCCTACTGTTATTACGCAAAATGTGGAGCGTTGTTGCGGACCTGCTGTTAACAAGCCTTTTATTTTTAATGTTATAGCTCCGCTCAGGAGCGACTCCAGAGGAAGGTGAAGTAGAAAGCACGTGGTCGTCAGGAGAGAAGATTATATTACAGTGGGGCTCCGGCCGGCGAGTCACCACACACGTCATCGTGGCGCACGCACATCTCAAACTGCTGTGCTACGGACCCTCTATATGTACGTATTATATTACGTATACATGCACGCACAAACATTTTTAAACCAACAAAAAACATTAATAGAAATAATTTATTGTTTCCACACCATACACATCGTTACAAATAACTTGCAAAAAAATAAAAAATAAAAAATCAAAGTGTAACAATTTAACATATACATTGCTGGTTTTCGTGTTTTACGTTGTTATAATTGTTTTTTATTGCAAAATACACTTCAGTATTCGATTAAATAATAAAAAAAGCAGAAAATATCAGTTTTTGCTAAGCTGTCTTTTACACCCTGTATAATAACAGAATTCAAAATGAAATTTGAAATTGATGGATAAATAAAAAACTTATAGTAAATCAAACATTGTTGTCCATCTCATTCTTACAAAACGAAATTTTTGTATAGAATTTATATGGTGGTACTCAACTGTGACGTTACCGTTTTTTATTTCCCTCTGTCTAATAATTGAGAGTTTCGAACATTCATATCTTTTTTTCTTTTAAGATAAAAACCAGGCTATTTAAGAGGTAAAGAAGCTTCAATTTGAATAATAATAAAAAAATTGTCACATGCCCCATTTAATTGCAGACGACACCGACCAGACTATGTACAGCTGGCTACAGTCGATCTGGGTGGGTAACGACGCGCCCGTGCCTTTAGCAGTGGGAGTGGAAGGGGCCGCCGCTGAGGCCGCGGGCTCCGCCCTCCTGCTCCCTGATTGGCTGCGGCTGCATCTAGTGCGGAGCGCGAGGCCTAAACTCCTGGAAGCTGGGTTAAGGTCACTGCCGGCGCATAAGCTGGCGCTGTTCATTCAGACCTTCGGCATGCCTGTTACTTCTATGAGGTGAGGCATCCTACCCATTGATTAGGTCTTTAATTCTTAATTTTATGCGATATTGACACTACAAATAGTAATGTTTTGTAGATGGATTAATAAATAGTTTAATTGTGACTTATTTATTCACAATCTTTAGGAACGGTACAGGTACAGAAACAATAACTAATTTAAACCTTTGAGCGCTTCTTGAACACCCGTGTGTTTAAGGCGACTACAGCACCTAAGTTACGATTTTATGATGCGTAGATAAGCATGACGCACTGCATTAAATCGAAGAAAAAATACTACGGTAATATTCAGGACATAAACTAGATAAGTAGTTTGCTGAAAACATGATTCAGCACTTTTGGTTCGATAGAAAAAGCTTACAAATTCACCTCTATTGTGTATCTTTTAAACTGTAAAAACGATAGTAAAATGCACACATGAACTAGAATTTGCTATCAAAATGTTCGTGATTGAACACTCTCGATAAGTAGTTAACGCATTTTTCGATTCAAGCTTTTATCTTTCCATAAATCTCATTTTTCTAACTTTCATAGTTCATGTGTGCGTGCGTAAACTTTGTGTATCGACACTGTTCGCACTGCCGGCCCAGGCCTGTTGAGAGACGGAGATGGCACTATTCCTATGTGTGCCGCTTTTTGCTTAAGAACGATCGGGTGCTGTAGTCGCCTTAAGATGTACATCGCACGCGCCGTTTACAAGCGTGGGACCGGTTTATACTGAAATCCTGGCAAGAATCCGTTATAAACTAGTAAAAATACCAGCGAGAATCATTAATCAACACGGGAACGAAGGGTACACTACACTTTTTTTATGTCGATAATGTTTTCTTTGCTTTGAAGTTATTTTATTACTAGCTTTTCGCCCGGGACTTCGTTCCCGTGGGAATTTTCCCGTCAATTTTCCAATGTTTTTAATAGTTATTCTGCTATTCGGGACGGAGAGAAATACAACAAATCAAAAACCATGGCAATCGGTCCAGCCGTTCTCGAGTTATAAGTGTTGTAACAAACACGACTTTCTTTTATATATATAGATTTTTATTTCTGGTACTGGCAGAATATCAGCGCTACAACCTCGCCGCTGTAGCGAATGCTGAGCCAGCGCCTTTTTGGGTGGCACTGTTACGATTGTTGGGTTTAATTGTAAGTTAGATTTAAGAAAAATTCCTGTCTCCCAAATAAAGTTTCATTCATTCATTCAAATAATGGTATTCGTAACAAAAACCTGATGTATCAGGACGACCGATTGAATGTTACCTTAATAGACGTTTTGGGGTTCCCTTTAGCTTTGTCGCACTATTACTGACATACAAATGAACAAGGTGTCCGTATTTGTCCCCAGTGCTCTGCTAAGCGCTTTAGACGCGTGCCCGGCGGGTCAAGTGGTCCGTCTGGGCGTCGAGCGAGCGTACATGTCGCAGCTACTGCGGGTGCAGCGGGCGCGGGGCGCGCGGGGCGGGGCCGCCTTCGCCGCCGCGCTCAGACTGCAGCCGCCGCACTGCCCGCCAGGTATATACATACGCACGCACTATACGTACACATACGTACATGTACAACTACTGCGGGTGCAGCGGTCGCGGGGCGCGCGGGGCGGGGCCGCCTTCGCCGCCGCGCTCAGACTGCAGCCGCCGCACTGCCCGCCAGGTATATACATACGCACGCACTATACGTACACATACGTACATGTACAACTACTGCGGGTGCAGCGGGCGCGGGGCGCGCGGGGCGGGGCCGCCTTCGCCGCCGCGCTCAGACTGCAGCCGCCGCACTGCCCGCCAGGTATATACATACGCACGCACTATACGTACACATACGTACATGTACAACTACTGCGGGTGCAGCGGGCGCGGGGCGCGCGGGGCGGGGCCGCCTTCGCCGCCGCGCTCAGACTGCAGCCGCCGCACTGCCCGCCAGGTATATACATACGCACGCACTATACGTACACATACGTACATGTACAACTACTGCGGGTGCAGCGGGCGCGGGGCGCGCGGGGCGGGGCCGCCTTCGCCGCCGCGCTCAGACTGCAGCCGCCGCACTGCCCGCCAGGTATATACATACGCACGCACTATACGTACACATACGTACATGTACAACTACTGCGGGTGCAGCGGGCGCGGGGCGCGCGGGGCGGGGCCGCCTTCGCCGCCGCGCTCAGACTGCAGCCGCCGCACTGCCCGCCAGGTATATACATACGCACGCACTATACGTACACATACGTACATGTACAACTACTGCGGGTGCAGCGGTCGCGGGGCGGGGCCGCCTTCGCCGCCGCGCTCAGACTGCAGCCGCCGCACTGCCCGCCAGGTATATACATACGCACGCACTATACGTACACATACGTACATGTACAACTACTGCGGGTGCAGCGGTCGCGGGGCGGGGCCGCCTTCGCCGCCGCGCTCAGACTGCAGCCGCCGCACTGCCCGCCAGGTATATACATACGCACGCACTATACGTACACATACGTACATGTACAACTACTGCGGGTGCAGCGGGCGCGGGATATTTAATGTAAAAAATCAGCTAATTTGATTGGCTTATTCTCAAGTATGGATCTATTATCTAAAGAACAATCGGAGTATTAGCGAATAAAACGCTGATTAAACGCTGATAATTTTAATAACTTTTAAGAAATCTTCAGAATCGTTCACCAGTCCAAGTGACATTGTCAACCAAACATACCAAAAACAAACACTTCACTACTATAATTACATATTTAAACACTATAATTTAGACAAATACATAAGTCCGATAAAATCCCTAAAATGGAGTAAGATCGACTGCGTTGTGGACACGGTCTTGTGTTTTACGTCAAAGCAAGCGCACGATGCGTCACAATCCTTACAAAACGAATACACGTGACTGTATAGATGATTTATTGTGGTTCCCTTCAAGGCATTGAAGTCGGTTGATTCCTACATTATTAACATGGCCAATCCTAATCCCCAGACGAGAACCTATTCTCCTCCGAATCGCTCCCCGAGGAGAGCGGCACCGCGTGGGAGGCCGCGGCCCCGGCGCGCGGGCTGCGGCCGGGGCTGGTGCGGCCGCTGCTGGAGGCCGCCTTCCTCGCGAGGCCGCTGCCTGATGGAGTCACGGATTTGCATGCTGGTATTGCCATCCTCAATGCGGTAAGCATTAATATTTAAACACACCTTTACCTGGAAACAAACACAATACATTCTTCACACACACATACATATAATTTGCAAACAAAATTGATTTTATAGGAAGTGCAATATTGTGTTTTATTTAGTTAGTTCAAGTTAGTTCAAAAGTGCAGACGACAATTCGTAATCCCTACTATCATTATGACTGTCTGTCTGTTACGCTTTCACACCTTAACTATTAAACTTATTTTGATGAAAGGTACAGGGATAGATCAGACCTTGGGATAGGACATAGGCTACATTTTATCCCACAGCTGGGCACGATGTAACTTGTAGTCCACGCGGGCGGAGCCGCGGACGAAAAGATAATTATATTATATAGCAACAGTAATTTCCCCAGAAACTAACAGAAGAAGTGAAGAAACATCTCCAAGGTGAGAAGGAGGCTCCGTACATGGAGCGTCTGGTTAGTTTCCTGCAGTGGGCGGCGGTGACCCCGGCAGTGGGCGGCGCGCTGGTCACACACCACACGCTGGCCGTGCCGCTGCTGAGGACTCTTCTGCCTTACAATAATAAACAGATTAAAGAGGTATGTGTGATGACTGAATAGTTAACGAAATTTTAAAGGGTAATTCTTGAAACGGAAAAACTGCTCATTCTCAAAATAATGTTCGATTCAATAGGTGCATAAGCTTAATTATTATTTCTGGAATATACCACTAAAAACTGCAGTGGTAGCCATAGGCTTAAAGTTTTTGTAACTTATTAAAGAATACATTTTTTTTCTATATTAAGGAAAATAGACAACTATGCAATATAAATTGATTTTTCTAATGTAAATAATCCATTAGCCAGTTTAATTTTCATAAACAAATATAACAAAAAAGCTAACTAAATTAAACATATATTTTTTAACATGTATGGAAACAAGTGACCATAGGTGTTAACGACAAAACCCAACAGAAAGTGAAATCTAATTATGTTTATTGTTAGCAGAAACAAATTGAGATAAACGCAAGTTAAAAATGTCCAAATCGTTGTAGTTTTTTTAAAACATATTGTTAGCATCCACAGACTTGTAGTTTTTATTAAAAGTCTCACAAGCTCTCACAACGAAGCGATTTTTTGTATAATTGGTCCGACAAAAGGGAGGAGCAAAATCAAAATTTATTTTACTTAAGGCAATCAGCTAGTATAAAGGGGTGGAAATATGTTTTTTCCTAATTCGAACTTCTTTGGTTTAGAAGACTGATTTATATTTTTTGTTATCCAATATAAAGTGACTGCATTTTCTGTGTCTAGATAGCAGAGAGCATCCTGCGTACATGTAAGTGTGCGAGCGGTCCGGCGGCGGGCGTATTGCGTGCGCTAGCGGGCGTGCACCGGGATCGAACCCCCGACCTGCCACATCTACCCAAGGCACCCACTAGGGAAGATCTCATTAGAGGTTAGTTTCATACTATAATTATCAGTAAAAACATTTAAAATAATACTATTACATTATACTCAAACAAAAACTTTATTACATTATACAATTTATATGATGTTAGCTTTTCGCCCGCGCCATCGCTCACATGGAAAATTTACCAAGCCCTCTACCGATCCTTATGCAAAGTAAACTCAATTGAATTTATTTTGTGGTCTCATATCATGAGTGATATCATGAAAGTAAAATCAAAAATTATTTGTCCGACATCTTGAGTTTAGAATGATGTCATTTATGTTACCACGCATTGTCATCCCAAATTAAACGTGTACGCAAAATTTCAATTAAATTCAGTTGCACGATTTGACCCAAACAAACAAACGTACTTTTTTATCTAGCCTACATGATCCCACTGCTGGGGTGGAGAGCTCTCCCGCATCCTTCCATTTCTTGCGATCTTGTGCAAGTTCCGACCATCCTGAATAGTAGGCATCCAAATCGTCACACCATCTCTTTTTAGGTCTGCCCCCTCGTCTATGGCCATCCTGTGGCACCCAGTGGGTAACGATTCCTCTTGCATACGGCTTACGTGCCCAGCCCAGGCCCACTTTAATTTGATGATTTGTTACCTACGTCGGTTACTGCAGTTTTGGCTCGCAAGTCAGTGTTTCTGATTTTATCTATCAGTCGGACACCCAAGATGCTACGTTCCATTGCGTGTTAGCAAACCTTGAGTTCGGACTTCTGACATGTTAATGACCATGTTTGGGCACCATAAGTTAGGATGGGCAGGATACACATGTCGATGAGTTTGCGTTTTAGACATACATAAATCTGAATTTTAAATTATTAAAAAGGCTTGTAAAACCCTTTGATCATGTACACTCCACTCCGTTCATCCGTTAAAGTTAATACTACTTTAAATATATTGTCACTTTCTTTCTAGTCGCCGTAAACAAAGACGACACTATTAAAGGCTTTAACTTTAATGAACGTTTCTACAACCGAGCGTGTGTCAACTAAAAAAACCATTACCCCCACAGCATTAGAATCAGCGGCCCCTGTGACCTTGGAGGCGCTGGGCAACCGCATCATCCAGAGCCAGGACACGCAGCTCATCGTGGAGGTCATCACGCATCTGCTGGAGAACAACCAGGAGGGGCACTACGAACTTAAAGTGAGTTCCTTTTAGACCCTTTTTGCTTTACAGTAACTTTTAAGTATTGGTTGTCTCTCTCACTATCAAAATTACAAAGATGACTGCTACTTAAGTATAGATCAGAGTTTGAATCGCGTTATGTAATACAAGATATATATATATATATATATATATACGCTCACGTCTATAATCCCTATTGGGGTAGACAGAGCATCAGTGGTTTTACAACCACTTGATGCCACGTTTGACATAAATTCAGAGGGTAAAAGGTAGCACACGGGGGTAAGAAATCTGATGAATTATCAAATCAAATCAAATCAAATATACTTTATTGTACACACAAACAGAAAAATAACTAAAAATAACAATACATTTACATAAACCCAAGGCATATACAATAAGGCGGCCTTATCGCTTTAAGCGATTTCTTCCAGGCAACCTTAGGGAAGAATTTGAGAGAGGAAATATCATAGCGGGTGTACTGAAAAAATTATTAAGTTAGAAATTAATTATACCTATTAAATCCTACAAAAATAAATATATTAAAAACCTACATATTTATACATACGAATAATACTATAATATAATAAACTAATATATATATAAATTATATATATATAAATATATACATACAATAATACACACACACACATCACACAGCGTCGGAAAGCGCGTTGCAGATAAATAGTTATATATTACTATTTGTAGCCACATTGTTCCTCAAAGCGTGCCCTAACGAGACTTTTAAATTTGTGAAGAGTGCTAGCCAGCCTTATATCAGGAGGAAGGGCATTCCATATTTGCAGTTTATCACTGGTGTTTCCGTCCTTTCGAGGTAGACCCAAATATTTTGGTCCTTCGAGCCGGCGCCAGCGGAATGCACGATTTTTGATAAAATTCACTGGTTACGAGTGTGTTGGGTCAAAACCTAAAATTGGGTCAATTCATTAATACACTTATATCCTACTAGCTTTCCGCCCGCGGCTCCGCCCGCGTGGACTACAGGTTATATCGCGCCCAACTGTGGGATAAAATGTAGCCTATGTCCTTTCCCAGGCTCAAATCTATCTCTGTACCAAATTTCATCAAAATCGTTTCAGTAGTTAAGTCGTGAAAGACGGACAGACAGAGTTACTTTCGCATTTATAATATTCAAATCAAATAAAAAATCAAATCATTTATTCATAATTATTGTTTACAAGTAAAACTTAAGGCTAAGCATTATTAATTTAGAACGAAAATAACATGTGCCTGAACTAGGTTAACTTAATACCTGTATCTCAGGCAAAAAGGAATCTTATTTTTTATATAAACAAACACTTACAAATAATTAAATATCTTAATCTATATATATAAAAGAAAGTCGTGTTTGTTACAACACTTATAACTCGAGAACGGCTGGACCGATTTCCATGGTTTTTGATTTGTTGTATTTCTCTCCGTCCTGAATAGCAGAATAACTATTAAAAACATTGGAAAGTTGACGGGAAAATTCCCATGGGAACGAAGTCCCGGGCGAAAAGCTAGTGTTAAATAAATTCCTTACCCCGTAATATGAACTTAGTAGGTAAATAGTAGATTACCCAACAAGTGAAAAAAAGGTGAATTCTTTTCGAGGCATTGAGTTGTATCCCGAGAGGAGCGAAGGATTCTAAAGTTGAATCCCGAGCGTAGCGAGGGATTCTTGATTAGAATCCTGAGCGGATCGAGGGATACAAGAGCCGAGATGAATTTTTTTTTCACGTGTTAGGTACTCTACTTTTTACCATTGACTACGAGAAAAAGAAAATAATTACTCTGTGACAGTAAATTATCAACAATAGCTGCTGCTTTAATGCGAAATGACTCTGGAACGAGAGGTTCACTTTCATAACTGGATGTCGAACTCATTTTATGATTTTGAGACAAAAACTTTTAACAGAAACTTTTAATTCCATGAAAATTGCACAGAAAATTGGCTGAATTCCTAATTCTAAATTTAAAATTTTTAACCGAGCCATATTCCATACAGCCAGTTATTACATACAGCCAAGTTTTAGTACGTTTTTATAGCGAGAGTATGCAACCTCCTTGCACATTTTCTTTTGTTTTCTTACTAAAATCCGTATATTCGCGCATGTTCCAAATTCAAAATGTTTTATTCACTCAGTGAAATAAACAGCATTTTATTCACTGTTTTTGAAGAATAACGGACCCTTTTTCGAGGGGCAATGGTAAAAAAAATATTACCCCTCCTTTGCGTCGTGCAGTCGGGTAAAAATTTGCTCCACTAACCTATACTTTAAAATACCTTATTAATGTAAAATAACTCGACTGTATGTTTCTAAAATACTGAATTGCAAAATTAATCTATAAGGTGATTTTCGCTTCATTGACCCAGTAATAAGGAAGTAAGGATTTCAGATTGTGACTGTTTTACGTGCTACAGTGTATAAAAAGATTGAAAAATTATTTTACATATCTCTTGCTCTGTAAGTAGTCACTTACTTCCCTGAATGCCGGGGTGTATGGATATCATTACAGCATAGGTTTTTAAAACCTACCATGTAATGTTAACATTACACCATGGGTTTTGGAATTTGAAAAAAGAACTGTCATACTCATACTACAAGAAGAATATTTTTAAAAAGTTACTTTTTTTTCTCGGTATCAATTATTTACTCGAATCGGAATCGAGACAATTTATTTTTAATACTTATCGAACTATTTGTTTCGCAGTCACATCGTATGTTAGTTGAAATCGATTTAAAAATCAAACTGGCCAGCACGATTTGACGCGCTTGCGTGCCATAAAATCGTGAAGAGTAAAAAAGGCAGTCGACTAGCTAGGCGCGAAATTTTAATTAAATACACATGTTTCTCTTTAATAAATGTTCATAGAAACCTGCTTTCTTGTTTTTTTACTTACCTCACAATCGATATGTAAAGCAGAGTGTTTATCTCGGGTGTAAGCATCAATTGCATACTCGGGCTAATAAGCGCCCTCGCTGCGCTCGGGCGCCAAAAACCTCGTATGCAATTGATGTCATACAGCCCTTGGTTAACAATCTACTATTACAAAAGTGTTTCAGTGATCTCAAATGTATAATTGTATACATGCACCGTTTTTTTTTATTGATGGGTTGTTTGTTTACATTTTTACTCAGTTGGTTTGAAACAGAATTGTATATCCTCTACAAGAATCTGATATAAAAAGTCTTTGTAAGTGTCTGAAGCGTCCAAAGTCCGCCTTTGCACATCTATGTATCTTTTGTATTAGTCTATAAGAGTTTGCAATAAAGAGTTTATATACATACATACATGTTTCTACAAAAACTAAGGAACTTTCGTTTTGTATAGGTGAAAGTAGAGAAGGACGAGGAGCCCCCTCCTCATGTGCTGTCCCGCTCGGGGCTGGGCTGCGGGCTGCTGCTGGACTGGCTGTCCGAACTGCAGCGGGAGACACTGGCTGCGCAGCCGCATCGACAGGTAACGAACTCAGCTGGAGACATCCTACGACGTAAGCAGTCATGGGGCTAGGAATCCATTGGGATAGTTTGCGAGAAAATTATATTGTTGGGAATATTAAGTTGTGTCAAAATCACTGTCAAAAATTGTTTTTATTTTCCTGTGTGTGCCATAAAGTACGTACAGACAGGCGGAGAGATACCTGACCACTCCTATGAAATAAGGATGAAGTTATTTCACGAAATGTTTTAGGTAATTCAATATATTTTGTATATTAATATAGTTTTGTCAACTAAACAATTACGCTTTATCACGATTTTAAAAATGTTTTGTCATAGACAACTTCATCTTTATCCGGTATATCTGCAGTTGTCTGTACATTGTATTGTAAGTACATACACAGTTTCACCTAAAAAAAACAATTCAAGAGTTCATCGTAAATTCAAATTAGTCTAGAAACTTTAGAATTGGTCCCTTATGGATTTTATCGAAATTGATTCGGCGCTTTTCGAAAAAATAAACAACAATAACGAATTCGTGTGCATATAATTAGCTGCGTACGTTTCCTGTGTAGATGCGTCTGATGTTCTTCATCATCAGCCCATATACGTCCCCACTGCTGGGGCACGGGCTTCCCTCAATAACATGAGGGGTAAATGCCATACTCACCACGCTTGGCAGACGGGTTGGCGAGGGTTTTGATATAATTGCAGAGTTTTCCTTCTCTGTGTGCAGATGAACTTGCTTGCATATTTACCTTAGTCGCCTTGTACGACACCTCGGTAAGAAAGAGGGTGGTCCTATTCTACTCTGCCGGGGACTCACACGGTCTGATGTTGGTGTGCATATAATTAGCTATGCGTACGTTTCGTGTAGATGCGCCTGATGTTCGTGGGCGGGCAGGCGCGCTGGCGGCCGCTGCTGGTGACGCTGCTGGCGCACCGCGCGAGCTGGCGCACGCTGCACGCCTGTCTCGCCGCACTGCTGCAAGGCACTGGGTATCGTAACTACTTATTTGGTTTTTAACCTTCGACAAAAAGGGTTAGTTGAAATGGACCGATTTCGATGCGGTTTTTTTAAAGCTGACATTATCGAGATGGCTCTTAGCTAATATAATTTATTTTATAAAACGCAATTCAGAAAACTGATGATAACAAAATCAGGGAATACAATTTTATGTTACGGCTACATCTACCATCTTACATCCAACATTTTAATTACACCTCTCGATAGCTAAAACCAATAAATTCACGTATTCATGTAAAACACACAGCCGAATCCACGACACAGCTACACACAGACTTTTGCGTGCGCAAGTACGCACAAGTGCACGCACGCATGTACGCACGCACGTTGACAAGACTCCTTCATTAGACCTTTTTCTTGCATACACACACATACATACGCTCACGCCTATAATCCCTAACGGGGTAGGCAGAGCATCAGTGGTTCACCTTTTTTTTAATCATCACCAAGCATCACCTTTTTCTTTTTTTATTAAAAATAATCCTAAACTTTATGTTTTTAGCGGATGGAAAGCGAGTTCAGTGTTGGACTTTGCAGAGACCCTAATCGGCAGTCCTCGGATCTGGCAGGGACGAGACAAGGCCACCCCCAAACACTACACGCATGAAGATACATTGCGACTCACTCATCAACAGGTATCTGTGCGACTTATTGTTCTAAATATATTATGCAGTTAAGCATACCATAATGTATGTATGTATGTATCTTCATCAGCCCATATACGTCCCCACCGCTGGGGCACGGGCCTCCCTCAATAACATGATATGTATGTATGTAAATTATTTATTGCTCAAAAACAGTATTACATAATAAAAAAGGTAATTTAATAGCAAAGATGGACTTATCCCTGAAGGGATCTCTTCCAGTCTACCTTAATCGTGCATCAAGTGTTACCATGACTAGGCAATTTATTTTACTTTACAATTCAGATATGTAGGGGCCCTACAGTAATTTACAGTTTCTTCTTATCGTGTAGGTATAATAAAGTGTGGGGTGAACTTGGCTAACCCTCGTGTCAGAGTTTCTAACTGAATCCTATGTTAGTTTTAAATTCTACGAGTTAAATTGTATCAAGTGTTCGTCACCCGGTGTTCCGCTTCATGAATTTGTATCGAACATTGTTATGCTTTAGTGGGCAACTGTCGGTCCCAACTAATTGTCGGTTGATTGATTATACCTTAAATCAATTGAGAGACCATTTGGCTGTTTGATGTGTTATTTTTTTAAGTTGGCTATTTATTTTTAACGGGTCAAATCTTTTCCTGGGCTCAATTTCGGACGAGTCAAACCTTAGTGTGGGCCATTCAGTTTGTGGCGTTTATTCACCGACTATTATTTATTTTTTTGTATGTTACGCAATAAATCCACCAATTGTCGGCCGTATTATTAGTTATTTTTGATAGAGTATTCTTCTGAGGTGATTTCACGTATATTTTATCAGAAAAAATCAACAAAAACAAAAAAATACTTTTACAAACATTATTTTTAGATGACGTTTTGGTTTGTGGCTATCTGCTAGTAAGCATTATTGGGATTGAAGTCATACGTTTTTAACGTGGACAATTATTCGTTCACCAGTTAGAAGTACTAATCCACTACGTGGTAGAAGAGGCCGAGGAGGCCGAAGCCAGCGGCGGCGTGGACGGCATGCGGCGGCGGATCGAGGCGCGGCTGCCGCTCGTGCTGCGCTGCTGCAGCGGCCGCGCCGCGCTGCTGGCTGCTGCACTCGCCGCGGCGCAGCGACATCCTATGCTGCTCATGCTGCTGTATATGAAGGTAAGGAGTTATACAGGCTTTAAGGGACAGAATAGAATTTAAAAAAAACTTTATTTTATAGGACATTCAGGATGCCACTTAAAACTTGTTCTTCTTATCGTGTAGGTATAGTTACAGTCTAGCAAAAAAGACTAGAAATTAAAAAGTGGCAACACTGTAGCGTCGTCCCTTTCAAATCAATCTAAGAAAAACGGGACGACACTACAGTGTTGCCACTTTTTAATTTCTACTCTTTTTTGCCAGACTGTAAGTGTGTGGCGAACTTGGCTAACCCTGGTGTCAGAGTTTTTCAAACCGCACAATGGCCTCTGACTTGGTTTTAACGACTGTAGCACCTTTGCGAATAGGCGTAGAGTCAGTAGGATCAGAGGTACGAATATGTATTTAAATCGTTTAATGCATGTTTGTATGTATTTCATTGTAATCTTGACTTGTTTTAAGTGACATCCTGAATGTCCTATAAAATAAAGATTTTTCTATTCTATTCTATTCTATTCTATTCTGTAGTCAATCGACAACAATCGGGACTACCAGCTTAACGTGCCCTCCGAAGCACGGAAACGCTCGTAATAAATTGCCACTTTGGTCACCCATAAGGTTCTCTGCCCCTGTGTACGTTGCTTAACCTCACTGATCGGTTCAGATCAGAGAGAGCCACTGGACTACGAGCGCTTCGTTAATTTTAATGGACTTTTGTGTTACTTACAGGTGCCAAAGATCCAGCAACTCCTGCGTGAGTGCTACGACCGCCCCCCCACCTCCCCCCTCCTGCCCACCGACCCGGAGCTAGCCGCGGTGTGCGCTCGTTCCACTTGTGCAACAGACTCGCTCTCGCATACATTGCTCACTGCGCTCGCGCAGCCCAACCATAACCATCCCACTCACAAGTATGTATTCTATTATAGTTTAATGTTTTAACCTTTTGACCGCTTTGTACGATGAATTCACTATGCTTTGTACGCCACGGAACAAAGTCAATCTCTTTCTTACAAAACGACATTTTGTATGGAATTTATAAGGCGTTACACAACTGTGACGTCACCGTGAAGTATGGTCATTGTTCACATTTTAACGGCAGCATTTTAATAGTGACTGCAACATATTAGGAGCGTAATGCTTGAGTTAGCATTTAGTAAGTATAGATTATAGTATTGTCACTACGACCCTCCTAATATTGGAACCGTTTTGTATTTCCCTCTGATAAATTGAGAGTTTTGGACGTTCATATCTTTCTTTTTAAAAATATATTTAAAAACTATTTATACCAGGCTATTTACTAGGTAAAGAAGCTTCAATCTCTACTATTCCAACTAATATTATAAATGCGAAAGTAACTCTTTCTGTCTATTTGTTACGCTTTCACGCCTAAACTACTGAACCGATTTTGAGGAAAGTTACAGAGATAGATAAGCTACATGCGTATGTATGTATTTCATTGTAATCTTGACTTGTTTTAAGTGACATCCTGAATGTCCTATAAAATAAAGATTTTTCTATTCTATTCTATTCTACATTTTATGCCACACCTGGGCACTATATAACCAGTAGTCCACGCGGGTAGAAAACTAGTTTCAATAATAATAAAAAATATTCATCTACCCTACTGTATACATAAGCCCGTATTACTGAACAAGACTCAATTCTTGATCTATACCTAAGTATTAATTGTATCTTTCTCTCACTATCAAAATCCTACCAAAGTCCGACGCCAAACAGCTTGCTGTGTTCCGTCGGGGCGTGGGAGTACCAGTGCCTTTATAGGCATTTTTTGGGTTAATTCGCTCCACCGTCGACTTCATCTTTGACCTTATGGTCAAGATTGAGGTCAGGAGTTAACCCATCTAAAATTAAAATAAATGACAAAGACGATTGCTACTTAAGTATAGACCAGAGTCTGAGTCACGTTTTGTAAGACTCATCTTAAACCCGTATAATTAAGCTAACATGTAATGTTTGCAGAGTGTGGCGCATGGAGGCGGGCGTGCGGTGGCTGTGGGCGCGGGTGGGGGGCGCGGGGGGGCGCGCGCTGCCGCTGGCGGGGGCGCTGCTGCGGGGGGGGCGGCACGCACGGCACCACCACCATCTGTTGGCCGCGCTGGAGATGTTGCCAGATGATAAGCTGTTTAACCCCACCACGCTGTAAGTATACGTATAAACATTTTTTTTATTAATTAAATTAAATTAAAAATCATTAATTTCGGACGGAATCCATAAAGTTTTAGTAAACGAAAACAAAACACTTAAAGCTAATGTTAGTAAGACAAATCATGGGCAAGAAACAAAACAAATTAAGTAGTGTGAAGCTCCATCTACCTTTTTTTTAAAAAAAAAACACTTAATTTTACATCCACAGACTTGATATCCGTGCCCTTGTCTTATTATAATTTATATTTTTAATACTTTACATTTTTAACAGATTTTATACTCTCCATTTGAGTTTACAACAAATACATACATACATATATCCATCCACCTTTATAAAAGGGCGAGTCCCACTTATACAATAATACCTTCAGGATACCGTTAGGGCTATAGTATATACAGGGCTTTAGGTAAATCACTTTCAACCTCTCGGGTGGTAAATCAGTCCGTAAAACTGAACATGAACAACTTTCCCAAAGAACAAAGGTCGAAGTATGAAAAAAAAATTTAGAGTTCTCATACAAAATGCGCTATCAGCTGACGCAATTTGTATGGGAACTAAAAAAAAATTTTCGTATTCAGACCTTTGTTCCTTGGGAAAGTTGTTCAGTTTCATGGACTGATTAACCACCCGAGAGGTGGAAAGAGATTTACCTAAAGCCCTGTATAGAGTACTTAGATATAAGATGACCGAATTATTGGACTACTTTAAGAGATGTATTAAACAATATGATTCATTAATAAATGGTTCTTCGTTCTAAACACACGTGTTTCCATAACTCGAGCTCTCGTCCCTATTGGGCTGGCTCGAGTACGTTTGAGCAGCACAGCTCTATTACAAATTTTAAAGTATGTCATTTTATTCAAATGAAACTTTCAGTTTTATCAGAGTAAATACCGAACCGTAGGAAAATTCATAACATCGTTTTTCTACAGTTATTTATACTTATTTCCAGGGATTCAGTCCACAGTATCCTAGACTGCTTCCTACAGATGGTCCGCGGGGGGGCGGGGGGGTCCGCTCGGGAGGGGGCACTGCCGCACCGACTGTCTGCACTACTGCGGCGGTACCAGGCAGCCAGGCCGGCCCGCGCCGCGCTACTACGGACACAGCACGCACACACGCTGCAGTACGTATATATACGTAGAGTTGCTAGTCAAACAACTAGCTATGACACAAAAAAAAAAACGAAAATCGGTTCATTCGTTTGGGAGCTACGATACCACAGACAGACACGTTAAACTTATAACACCCCTCTCTTTTTACGTCGGGGGTTAAAAATACAAATCTTTCCTCTTTATAACAATAGGTCTTTACCTGTGAAATTGCCGTTTTTCATACAATATTTTTGAAAACTGAATTTTTCTTACTAACGTTTTTGGATTTTTCTCGGGAATACGAAATCTAAATTTAACAAATTTGTGGGAAGGTTTAGACAACATTAAGTTAATTTTCATCACACTTAGTTTATTGAAAGTAATAATTGTAACAAAGGTACAGCAAAGAAAAGCAATGAAACGGGCTATACTTGAACGGGCTAATGAATAGATAAAACGAGCTATATTTGAGCTTCACTTTCAATAAATAGATCCAATGTAAAAAAATATTAATTTTATTCAAAATCTCAGTTATAAGGCCAAGATTTTAAATAAAAAAATATTTTAGTAATAGCTGTTCAATCAAATAAATTATGGACAAAATAAAGCTTGAGAAAAAATGGGCAAAGACCAAATAATGTAAAAAAATATTAATTTTATTCAAAATCTCCGTTATAAGGCCAAGATTTTAAATAAAAAAATATTTTAGTAATAGCTGTTCAATCAAATAAATTATGGACAAAATAAAGCTTGAGAAAAAATCGGCAAAGACCAAATAATGTAAAAAAATATTAATTTTATTCAAAATCTCCTTTATAAGGCCATGATTTTAAATAAAAAAATATTTTAGTAATAGCTGTTCAATCAAATAAATTATGGACAAAATAAAGCTTGAGAAAAAATCGGCAAAGACCAAATAATGTAAAAAAATATTAATTTTATTCAAAATCTCCTTTATAAGGCCATGATTTTAAATAAAAAAATATTATAGTAATAGCTGTTCAATCAAATAAATTATGGACAAAATAAAGCTTGAGAAAAAATCGGCAAAGACCAAATAATGTAAAAAAATATTAATTTTATTCAAAATCTCCGTTATAAGGCCTAGATTTTAAATAAAAAAATATTTTAGTAATAGCTGTTCAATCAAATAAATTATGGACAAAATAAAGCTTGAGAAAAAATCGGCAAAGACCAAATAAAGACCAAAGAAAGGATTCATAGGTAAAGACCTATTATTAGTTTAGATCTATTGATTAACATGTGTTGTTATTGTTTGTGTGTCAGGTCGGTCCCGGCGCTGAGCTCTCTATCGGCGGCGGAGGTTAGTGCGCCGGCGTCGGCCGCCCCGCCCCCGCACGCACTGCTAGCTGTACAGCGCCGGGCGGACCCGCCGCATGACCTCGTCTGGCTAGTGCAGGTATATAACTACACACTCATGTGTTAGTGCGGCCCCGCCCCCGCACGCACTGCTAGCTGTACAGCGCCGGGCGGACCCGCCGCATGACCTCGTCTGGCTAGTGCAGGTATATAACTACACACTCATGTGTTAGTGCGGCCCCGCCCCCGCACGCACTGCTAGCTGTACAGCGCCGGGCGGACCCGCCGCATGACCTCGTCTGGCTAGTGCAGGTATATAACTACACACTCATGTGTTAGTGCGGCCCCGCCCCCGCACGCACTGCTAGCTGTACAGCGCCGGGCGGACCCGCCGCATGACCTCGTCTGGCTAGTGCAGGTATATAACTACACACTCATGTGTTAGTGCGGCCCCGCCCCCGCACGCACTGCTAGCTGTACAGCGCCGGGCGGACCCGCCGCATGACCTCGTCTGGCTAGTGCAGGTATATAACTACACACTCATGTGTTAGTGCGGCCCCGCCCCCGCACGCACTGCTAGCTGTACAGCGCCGGGCGGACCCGCCGCATGACCTCGTCTGGCTAGTGCAGGTATATAACTACACACTCATGTGTTAGTGCGGCCCCGCCCCCGCACGCACTGCTAGCTGTACAGCGCCGGGCGGACCCGCCGCATGACCTCGTCTGGCTAGTGCAGGTATATAACTACACACTCATGTGTTAGTGCGGCCCCGCCCCCGCACGCACTGCTAGCTGTACAGCGCCGGGCGGACCCGCCGCATGACCTCGTCTGGCTAGTGCAGGTATATAACTACACACTCATGTGTTAGTGCGGCCCCGCCCCCGCACGCACTGCTAGCTGTACAGCGCCGGGCGGACCCGCCGCATGACCTCGTCTGGCTAGTGCAGGTATATAACTACACACTCATGTGTTAGTGCGGCCCCGCCCCCGCACGCACTGCTAGCTGTACAGCGCCGGGCGGACCCGCCGCATGACCTCGTCTGGCTAGTGCAGGTATATAACTACACACTCATGTGTTAGTGCGGCCCCGCCCCCGCACGCACTGCTAGCTGTACAGCGCCGGGCGGACCCGCCGCATGACCTCGTCTGGCTAGTGCAGGTATATAACTACACACTCATGTGTTAGTGCGGCCCCGCCCCCGCACGCACTGCTAGCTGTACAGCGCCGGGCGGACCCGCCGCATGACCTCGTCTGGCTAGTGCAGGTATATAACTACACACTCATGTGTTAGTGCGGCCCCGCCCCCGCACGCACTGCTAGCTGTACAGTGGAACGACTGCTATGTGACCTCCGTGACCCGGGTCCCTTATTTCGGCACTGCCCAGTGTCAGATCTTTTCAACTAGACAGAAAAACAGTTCTCAATGGTCCAAATTAGTCCGCAAAGGAGACAATTGGTCCCCCTCCCGTTAATGAGCAATAAGGATTTTTAAGGACTTTTTAATTACGTATCGAATAATTGTGATTTTTTGTGTCTAAGTTGGACCAATTAAAGGCAACATCTCGGTGAAGTCAGATCTTCGCTAGGTGGTGCAGTTTTTTGGGCAATGCCGAAATATGCTTATTTCGGCATTGCCCAAAAAAATCCTTACAGCTCATTAATGGGAAGGGGAGCAATTGGCTTCTTTGCCGACTAATTTGGACCAATTGAGAACTTTTTTTTCTGTCTAGTTGAAATCAAGATCTGACACTGGGCAGTGCCGAAATAAGGGACCCGGGTCACGGAGGTCACATGGCAGTCGCTCCACTGTAATGACTTGACTTCATGGTCAAGCGCACCCTGAATGAGAAACGGAACTAAGCGCTGAAAAGAAGAAGAATATAAATATTTTTTCTTTTTTTTTTGTCGATAATAAGTTATATTTTTGTTATGTGTTTTTTTCTACTATACTGTCCTTAAATGCTTGTGTTTTGATGTCCTGTGTAACAAGGAATTTTCTATTGTATTCATCTATACAGTATCGAAGTTAATTTGTCTATCACGTTAAGACCTTATTTCGTTGTTCGTAAGGAGTTAGAAGCGTGGGGCATCCGTCGCGGCGGCGCGTGGGGCGGGGCGGAGGCCGCGGGCTCCATCCTGCGCGCCGTGGCCCCGCTGGCGGCGCACCCGCAAGCCGCGCTGCGGGAGGCCGCGCTGTCGCTGCTGGCCAAACTGCTGCCTGCTGTGCCCGACGCGGCGCCCGGTACGTACAGCACACGCCAGGCGAATATTAAACTAACAAACAGACGGCTAGTTCGATTTTTGTATTATGTTGTTAGGACCACTACCAGTATCGTGTATACGAGTTTGCAGCTTCGAAAGACCTGTGCTGATTTCCTGAGATTTCAGGTAAATTTCTTGGGAAATCGCGAAAACTGACCATTTCCAGTATCGTTTTTTTTTCTCAACAATGAAGCCTCTTTCATGCGCTATATCCCGAAGACGCAACCGCTGAGAGCAGGCAGACCGACATAATTCACATCGGGCGATCACTCTACAACACATCAAACAAATCTACTCGTATCCTTGATCGTTTTCAATTTTCTTGTGACCGCTTAGACTAGGCCTTTGAGTGACAGGCGTTAAATAAATACCTGAAAAAAACCTCCTAGCTATATTCAAAATCCTGAACCAGTATCACTTACAGAACACTTTTTTTTCAGTGAGAATTTTTTTTTCCTAAACGTAGACACCACTCGGGTGCACCCCCCTCGCGCTACCCGCACCCCTCGCGTGCCTGGTGTACGAGTAATGCCTACGTTTAGGCAAAAAATGAACTACCTATTCCCATTGAAAAAATATTAAAAAAAATTTTTTTTTTCGTAAATGTGTTCTTTGAGTGATACTGGTTCAGGGTTTTGAATATAGCTAGGAGGTTTTTTATCACCGTGTATATGCAAGAATAGCTTACGTTTTGGAAATTCCTATGGAAAGGAAGTCACAACAGTAACGAAAACTCTTCATGGCGATTTTTTCATAAATCGATATCTATACTATTTATAAAGAGGAAAGATTTGATTGTTGTTTCTTTGTATTGAATAGGCTCCGAAACTACTGAATTTGAAAAATTCTTTCACCACTAGAAAGAACGAAGTCCCGGGCGGAATGCTAGTCTTCAATAATGCGGTATTCCATTCGTTCTGGTCAAAAGGTATTCAATTTTTCCTTTTCAATCTTAGACAATCTTTTATTTATTCATATTTTTATTACGGAGTTCACTAAAAAAAACCTCAGTCCTTTCATTCTATTCTCATTGGAGGAGAAAAATCACTTCGTTTTATAAATGTTCGCTTCCAGTCTTAAAATACAGGGCCGGATTTGGAAAGTTAAATTAAGTACACACATTTTGGACAAGTAGGGAACTAAGTACCTATTAGTAGCATATTTTTTTTAGTAAGTGGAAAACGTAGAGGGAAGCCGTTGTCCAACAGTGGGAAAAAATGGGATAGAAAATAAAAAGAAATTCATAGTTTGGTGACGGAAAAATCGATTAAAATTTTTTCTAGCTCTAATTTTTACAAAATAATTTTTTTGCAAATAAACACAAAACGCAATAATTAAAGCTGGAAACTTAATAAAATTTGATGATTTTTCCGTTTTTCGGATATTATTTTTTTATGATCATGTGCATTTTTTTTTTACATTTTTTTATGTATCCCCCATAGCAGTTTGATTCACTATTTCTGGAACACCCTGTATGTATTTATGAAATCCTGTATGTTTGTATGTAGGTATTTAATGTAATTTTGACTTATGTAAAATCCTGAATGTTCAATAGATTAAAGATATCTTGAATTTAATTAAAATTGGTATAACCATATACAAATATGTTGGACACAGATCTACTTAAAATATGTAAGTAGGTGGGTGAGTTTAAAAAAATAAACCACAGTAAGTTTTTATAAAATTATATTTATTAATCTCTTGTTGTTGTTTTACATTAACAAAATTGAATTTTCTTAAAGCTGTAACGTACAAAAAAGTTTTACTGATTTTATCAGTCTTATAGTTAAAAAAAATTATTTGTCATAAGTGTAACAGGAACATAAAAATAATACATATAAAAAAGTAATAAGTACTTATACTTAAACATAAAATATACTTAATGAGTATGATTTTCTGAGATTCCAAAAAATAATTAGTAGGAATAATATCTAAATAAAAAAAGGAGACATTTATGGCTAATTATTTACGAATTATCAAATTTTTCTTTAGTGAAATTAACTTTCAATTCCTCCTTAGAAATAAATTCGTTAATTTTATTATCATCATTGAATTTGACTCTTTCTTCAACTTTAACACGTTCAGACCGACTGACATAACTTTTACACACCTGTATAAAGTTACTGACGTCCACTTTTGTTGTTACATTCTGATAACGGTAATACACTTCTTTGGCACTACTATAAACATTTGGTGCAAAAATTGTAACCAAGTCTCCATTATATTTTTTTTTCTTGGAAATATAATCTATGTATTCAGGCAAGGTGGGATATTTCTCAGAATCTTTAACGCAATTAATAAACAGATTGTACAGAGACAAAACTTTACCGAACTCAAGCGAGTCAACAGAATCATAAGTAATAATAATTTTGTCTTTGTCGTAGTCATTATTTATAACAACTTTTTTAGAGGACCTGACCAACTCAGTGTAAAATGATTTGTTTTGGTCAATAGTGAAAAAGGGGCGGAATGTTTTTTCACATATTTCAGGCACACTGGTATGGTCCTTAGATATGCTCAAATAATTTACATAATGCATCAGGTGTACATAGTCATTCAAATGAACTTTCTCTTCAATTACATCATCGCTCAACATTTCTTTGTGATTCAATTTAAGGTAATTGAGTTTGTTTAGATTACACGGGTTTTCAATTTCACAAATGAGAAAACCGTTTACATTTTTGAAAATTCTTTCCAACAAATAATAAACTTTCTCTACATGTCTTGGAATTCTTTTTAAAATCATAACATGTCTCATTAAATCTGTACGTTTTTCAATAGACTCAAGATCTAAATCATAATTAAAATACTTTAATATTTCAATCATAGAATGCGCTACCCCGTAATACAATCTTAAGCGTTCATGCATGAAGTTCTGAGAATCATTCTTGAATAAGCATGACGATAATTCAACACAGTACCACAGTGCAGTTGGCAGTGGTGTATTTTCTGGAGGATCCAGTGGCAGTGACGACAGCCCAACTCTACATACTGTCGCACTAATACGTCGCATCACGTACTTCTTAAATTGTTCAACCACATTTTTATCCATCCATTCTTTATTTTCACAATTTTTCCAGAGAACAAAATAGAACAAACCAATATTGTAATCGATTTTCTTGAAATCGAAATAAGTTGCTGATAAAATGTAATCATTGTATTTATCAAATTGATCCGTGTCTGTTAACACGAGGCCACCATGAAATGGTCTTCTTGTACGTGGCTCTGTCTTCATAGTGTTTTCCAATAACCGTTTATACACATTCAAAGTGTAAAAATATCCAATCGACTCACTGATGTCTGGATTACTTAACAAAAATAATGGACACTCCATTGTTGATTTAAATTTACTGAAACTGGCAGGTGATACTGTAGCCGATGCTTCTGTTCTATGAAAAATAAGTTTGTCCAGCAAATTTACTTCGGTTAATAATATCACTGGTATTCCTTTGTCATCATCCAGGATAATGTCAGGGAATTCAATTTCTTGTTCAGCTGTAAAATTAACATCAACAATTGGCTCTTCTTCAATCAGTTTATCATAGTTTGAGTCGAATTTTAATGCATCAAATGAATAAGATTTTGTGTCACTAGCAATGTAATCAATCAAAGTTGAAATAGATTTCTCAATATCAACCTGCACATCATGGGCTGGAACATTAAGATTTCTATACCAATCTGTATTAACAAATTCACTTAAAAATAGATTTTTGTCCTTTGTATTCAGATTAACATTCTTCTTTGGTGATTTCGATGATAACTCAGCAAACAGTCTGTTTCTCAACTTCTTTAATTTATCAATTTCTTGTAAGGCAAGAGCATTGTGTTGGAATTTGTCAATAAACTTCAATTTGATGTATGACTTCAAATGTTCCTTTGCATTTGTAAAGTTATCAATGTTAATTTCATTATAGTTATATTCTTCAGAAATATTAACATCATCAAAAAGCTTTTGATTACGATATATTACACAGTGGCTTTTTATAAAAGATGCAACTACTGAAAGGTCAACTTGACTGGGTGACTCGTTAATTGCATGGAAAACAACTGATTCGTAATGCATATTTTTATTCAATTCCATGCATTTTTCTACACTGTAAGACTCTATTAGGCCATCAGTTATGATATACAGCAACTGAATTTTATTATTTTCATCACAGATATTATAGTTTTGTTTTATCCATTCAATAATTACCCTTGGCTCCGTTCCCATATCTCCACCTTGCTGTTCAAGATATGATGTTACAGTTATGTCTTCATCAATTTCAAAACATTCAGTTCCCCAGTGTAAGTAGATTATTTTCGATTCTTCTGGTGGCTCTTTTGCATTTAAAAGCTTCTTATTTATTTTTTCTACATCCCTTTTGAACTGGTGGAGTGTTTTCATACCATTTTCATGATAATAAATGGATCCATCCGTCGAAGCCGAAAAATCTTTTGCGTAAATAAAGTAATTAACCATTTTTACTGTACACTTTCTTCATTTGAAGGAACAAGGTCGCGAACAACTGATGTCACTGACTCCACCTTGTTACTAATGAGAATGAGAGTTGCTCCAACTTTATCAATGCCTTCTGTGGCCAGCAAAACAGTGATAACTTCAATGCCGTATTTCCTGGGAACAACAAGACATGTTTAAATATTGTGCAATAATGAATGGCTAAGTTTGTCGTTTGGGACATTTTTTGCGACCAAGTTGCATCATATTTGTAATTATGCTATTACTAGAGAGGAATAACTCTTTCATAAAAAAGATAAGTAAGTAGTAAACAAAACAGTAAGATAACTGGCGAATAAAAAACCGGCTAAATCCAAAAATGAAGTGACACAACTTTCAATTGTTTGTTTACAGGAGTAACCAGTAAGAAAATTGCCTAACTTGGTGTAAAATTAAGATCCATACAGGGGGGAGGTACTTACAGTTGGCAGTAACGTTTTAAGCACTGGTTTTATGTATTTTTAGGATAAATCTGAAAAAGTGCACAAATTACGGGCAATATACACACGGCACAAACTTAATCTGTGAACATAAATATCCGGCGTAATAGAATATAAACTAAAGTATCGCAACTGTTTATGAGCGCTGACCTTGAACCTAACGAGCCGAAAACAAGCGAAACAAACTCTTATGTCTACAACGGAACGATATTGTCATTCAAGGTCAGAGCTCATCTTGAGTAAAGAACATTAATTGTCATTGGTGCGATATAAGATTTTGACAGGTGATGCGTTTTGTTTCATATAAAGTTAGTAAAGACTATGGAGCTGTGTTTTGTTTCTGAGGGAGCTAGTGTAATGGTTGAGACGTAGACGTAGGTAGAGTTAGGTATAATGGTAAAGACGGGGAATAATAGTCGAGATCAGGAAAAGGCAATTAATCACTTTTATGTCATTTAAAGAGAAACCTAACTTACGTGGCCTAAGCCACGGATGGGAATGCGTCAGATTTGTGTTTTCGCGCCAAAAGCTACAATCGATTTTGAAGACAGAATCTTAAAAGGCATTACAAGAAGATGGTAACCGTAAGAGGTAATAGAACCTCTACAGTACACTAGGGGACCATTCAAGTATTACGAGTACGTATTGCACTATAGGGGGGTCTTTGCTTTGTTCATTTTTGATAACATGGGGGGGGAGGTCTAGATGATGAATACGTCAGCAGTAATTTTTTTTTACACAAATGGCAACTCACTCATTATCTATGCTTGAAAACGAAACGCATTTTCGGGATTTCCCACAAAAGCGTGGGAGGCCACGATTACGTAAACATTGGTATTGGATTTCACACAAAATGCATATTATACCATTGATTACGTAAACATTGAGCTGTTTGGTTACTTTAGCTAACAAGGGGGGGTAAATAATTATAATAAATCTGCTTATGTAATACTTGAAGTGACTATTAGTTAGCGAAACTCCGTAATGAATGGTAATCCAACTTTGTGGACATCCGTAACTTTGTGGTTTATTGTGTTTATTTTAATTGTTTAATTGTGTTTTGTCTAGTGAATAAATGTTATCTATGTCTATGTCTATGTCTAATGAAGGCCAGTTTGGTTGAGTGCGAGTGGCGCTTGCCTCTTAATCGACAGGGCCTGGGTTCGAAATTCGAAACCCAGTCGGGGCAAAAAGTTCTACCTCCATTTTGAAGACTGTCTCTGAGCGATATGACTCTCGGATCATGTTTCACTGGACTGAGGTGCTTTTTAAGAAGAATAATAAAAAGTTGTGACGTCGACTCCCGATTGAGACAAACATCTGGTCGGGGGTCGGATTATGTGTGATTTATTTGTGTAATTTTTATTTTATTTGTAAAACATAATGGATCTTTGTAATCTGACATTAAAGAGTATCGTCTCAGTGTTTTTATCCCATACAAACGGCGCAATGGATTCCATCCCCTAAACGTCAACGGATCCCTGTGAAATTTTGGTATAGTGTCAGGAACACCAAAAACTAGGTCCATACGTTTTGATTTTTTTTATATTTCTAGTAGAAAAGAAGATATTTGAGACTAAAAGTCAGCATTTTCGCCAAAAAATTCTTAACATTTAAGAGGGGACTGTTGAAAAACTACGAACAATTCTGGTAAAAAAAAAACGTACGAACTTCGTTTATACGCTTACGAATCAATAGACGTACGATTTCATTAAGTTTGTGGGGTAGGAATTCATTGACGTCTAAATTCCCCATTTTGTAAATAAAACGCGGCATTTTGCCGGAAAGCTGCAATTGTCCCTTTCGCACAAGTCTGAGGCGGGTGGTCGACATCAAGACAGATGAAAAACAACTGAGACGCTAGTCCAAACTGATATACGCTAGTCTTAGTAAATAATCCTTACTTCCTTACTAATATTATAATGCGAAAGTAACTCTGTCTGTCTGTCCGTCTTTCACGCCTAAACTACTGAACCGATTTTGATGAAATTTAGTACAGAGATAGATTAGAGCCTGGGAAAGGACATAGGCTACATTTTATCCCACGGTTGGGCACGATATACACTGTAATCCACGCGGGCGGAGCCGCGAGCGGAAAGCTAGTAATAAATATTTGTGTAAAAAGCAGATGTTTGTTCTCGGGTCATGGGTGTTTGTGTCTATCTTTATGTGTGTCCCGAGAGACCCACGACACAAGGGAAACCTTAGTGGGGGCCTTTGAGTATGTAGCAGTTCATTTATTTGCAGGTATGCAAGCGGTCCTGGAAGGCCTGGAGTCCACGCAGCCGGAGGTAGTGCAGTCCGTCATCGACAAGGTGCCTGAGCTGGTCGTGGGCATGCAAGAGCACGCACTACGCATCTTGATGCAGGCTAGTACTTACATTTGTACACACGGCTGCACATCAGTACAATAATACTTGTACACTCGAGAGCACGTCAAGCTTGACACTTTGGACTTTGGACCGGCCCTGCATTGTATGGCGCGCAGTATAAATCAGAGCTCAAGTTAAACTAGTAGTGTAAAGCGTGACCTGCTCTTGACTGTACTTGTGTTATACAGGGCTTTAAGTATCTCTCTTTTAACCTCTCGGGTGGTTAATCAGTCCATGAAACTGAACAACTTTCCCAAAGAACGTAGGTCAAAGTACGAAAAAAAAATTTGATCTCCCATACAAAATGCGCTATATGCTGATGAAGTTTGTATGGGAGATCAATAATTTTTTTCGTACTTTGACCTATGTTCCTTGGGAAAGTTGTTCAGTTTCATAGACTGATTAACTACCGGAGAGGTTGAAAGAGAGATTCCTAAAGCCCTGTATAAAAGATGAAACTGACTGACTGACATATCAACGCACAGCTCAAACCCCTGGGTCTAGAGATTTTTTGGCACGTAGGTTTCTTATGAGCTTTAATAAAGGCGTAGAGTCAGTAGGGTCAATAGAACGAATGTGTATGTATGTATTTAAATCCTTTAATATTTGTTTTGTATGTACACACATCAAAAAAAGTTTACGATCAGTAGCAAAATCAGGTGTATTCTTTAAAATATAAATTATTTAAAGAAACTGTTTACCTTTTATGATTTTATAATGAAAATGCACTAAGTAAATAAAAGAATCATTATTAATTATTTACTTTTTATTAACAAAAGCTAGGAAATGCAATTTTGGCTTAAATGTAATGTAATGAAAAATTTGAATTAATGAAAAAACAAACAAAATTTATTACGAAAAAATTAATAGTTAGTATAAAATGACTCCTCCCCTGGCTCGCACACATGCGGAAACCCTTCTGGGCATGCTAAGAATTAAGTTATCTAGCATTTCTTGTGGTAACCTGTCCCACTCTTCAATAGCAGCTGCCCTGATTTCTGACACTGTTCGCGGAGGTGGCTGACGGTTCCAAACAGCTCGCTTAAGAGCATCCCACGCATGCTCGATCGGGTTTAAGTCAGGCGAGCCGGCAGGCCAGTCTAACCTGGTGATGTCGTATTGCTGGCATTATCATCTACCATTATGAATTGGCGCCCGTGGTTGATGCGGAATGGTCTGACGTATCCATCGATTGCAATCGTTTTGTACATGGCTCCGGTCATGGTGCCTTGATACGGGATTAAGGGCGTCCTAGCCCCAATCATTATCCCGGCCCAAAAGGACAGTGATTTCCCGCCCTGCTGAACGGTTCCAGTGGCAGTTCTCTGCCTTTCAGAGTCGCCAGGTCTTCTCCAGACACGGACACGTCGGTTATCTGGATGTGTACTGATCCGCGTTTCGTCAACGAAGAAGCAGTTCTGCCAGATGCTTTCGTCCTCAATTTCTTCATTTTGACGGAGCCTAGCCCATTGCAATCTGCGCCGCTTCCGTTGCTGTGAGTTCAGAGGTGCTCGCCAGGATCTCCTTGCTCGTAATCCAGCTTGGTGTAAGCAATTTCTAATCGTTTGGGTGCTAACTTCGCGGCCGGTGGCAGCTCGCAGCTCTGCTTTCATTTTAGTAGCGTTCATTGTTGGGTCACGGGCAGCCAGTAATCTGATATATCGCTTCTGAATTGCAGTAAGAACAGTTGGGCGACCACTGCGAGGTCGATCAGCTAAATCTTCCATGCCCTGATACCTCTCCAACGTGGTCACCACGCAGGATTGGGATACATGAACTCTGCGTGATATTTCCCTCGTGGAATAGCCTTCTCCACTTAAAGTTAGAATTCTGGCTCGTAAAACTGCAGTTAATCCTCTCGGCATCGTTACCAACTTAATTTTTTTTTAATAAATTGAAAATATTGATAAGTTGCGACTATGTCAGATTTCTGAATGAAAGCAAGCAAGGGTTGATTGTCTTTTTAAATGAAAAAACATTTGAATTACGAAATTATTTTATATTTAAATTTCATATTTTTAAATAAGGAATCAAAGGATAAAAAGTGATTAAGTTTTATTCTTCTACAATAAAAAATATTAGCACTTTTCCAAGTGATCGCAAACTTTTTTTGATGTGTGTATTTCATGTAATCTTGACTTGTTTTAAGTGGCATCCTGAATGTCCTATAAAATTAAGATTATTCTATTCTTTCTATTCTATTCTAAAAGGATTTTCCGAAACTTACCCTCAAAGGGGGTGAAACGGGCGTTCGAATTTTGTATGGAGAAAACAATTTTTTTGGACATTTTGAAACTTCGTCAGGATATACCTTGAAGCAAATAAACGGACACGTGTTTCGCGATTTTTCTAAAATCACAGATTTAAAAAAGAATGAAATGGGTTACAAAGCCGCGGGAAAAAGCTAGTACTGTTATAACTCTAAAATTAAAAGCTGTGTATAGCCCCTAAGATTCAACTGCTTATAACTTTTAAACAGCTGAACAGATTTTGATTAAACAACGTTAAGAACTATCTCAATCATGTCAGCTTTCAAACAAAAAAAACTCCTGGAGTTACAATGCCACAGACAGAGACACACGTCAAAATTATAACACCCCTCTTGTCAGGGGTTAAAAACAATACGCAACGAAGTATAACAATTTAACGGGTAACTAACAATGTGCTTCTATTTTCTTATTGTGGTTTGGCAAATTTCGTGTTTTAAACAGTGGCGTAATTACCGGAGGGCTAGACGGGGCAAGGCCCCAGGGCCCCCCTCTTCGACTTCATCATATCAGCCTATTGCAGTCCACTGCCGAACATAGGCCTCCCCCAAGGTGCGCCACTTTGCACGATCCTCCGCTGTTTTCAACCAGCCACTACCCGCTATCGACTTCCAAACTATAAATTGAACTAGTGAAAATGTCTCCCACATTTGCAATATAAATAAACCAGATTCCAGGAACGCAACTTTAATAATGGCTACTTATTTGAAAAAATACAGGGGAATTGCCAACAAGTTTCGAACACGTTTGTTTGTCTCGAACACCATTATTGTGGAGTCGACTGTATTACGACGAATCTGGATTATGACAAATCTTGAGTACGTCGAATTCGGAACACAACAAATACGGAACAAAAGATTTTAAATAGTTTAGTTGGGGCCCTAGTTTTTTTTGCCCCAGGGCCTTTGGTTACCTAGCTACGCCACTGCGTTTAAATAAGTAAATTGTTTTTTAAATGAAAAGAACGAGATAGAAACTGTTTGCCGAAAGACATTAACAGAGATACAAGCACTGTGACCAGAGTTTACTTTCCTATATTGTATAGGTTCAAGAGTTACATGATGCTAACCAAGCATAAACTGGATGTACTAGACGACAAGGTCACGAACTCTTTTATGGGTCAATGTATACGTTTCTATAATAACATTCTCATGTGTATTCAAAACCTTTGGACAAATTTAAGACAGTAATTAAACAAAAACATTGCAAAAAGGGCTGTTACAAAATTTCTGATTATGTATCAGACAGGCAGCCATGGGAATGAACTGCTCAGCTCTAGTTATTTCAGATTTAGTTAAAATTAGTAAATAAGATTTGTAATGCGATTAAAAAGAGCACCCTCAGCGTTTCTTGCCTGTTCTTCTCTGGGGAAGACTGCACCTTTGCGAATAGGCGTAGAGTCAGTAGGGTCAAAAGAACGAATGCGTATGTATGTATTTAAATCGTTTAATGTAAGTTTGTATGTATTTCATTGTAATCTTGACTTGTTTTAAGTGGCATCCTGAATGTCCTATAAAATAAAATTCATTCTATTTTCTGCCTACCCCAACAAGCAATCGTTAGTAACCTCCACCGATCTACAACCAATGTTTCTTGCTACAGGTATTCGAGCTCGGGCTGAAGTCCCGCCACGTGGTGGACTCTTGCATCGCCAAGTGCGTCGCCACCGCCAACCTGCATCGTGGCTGCTAGCCGGAACTTACCGCCGATTATAGCGGCACTCTCTAAGAAGACGACCACCACATAATACAGGGCTTTAGGTAAATCTCTTTCTACCTCTCGGGTGGTTAATCAGTCCATGACACTGAACAACTTTCCCAAGGAACTGGGCCAAAACACGATAAAAAAAAATTTCTCCCATACAAAATGCGCTATATGCTGATGAAGTTTGTATGGGAACTCAATTTTTTTTTTTGACCTAAGTTCCTTGGGAAAGTTGTTCAGTTTCATGGACTGATTAACCACCCGAGGGGTAGAAAGAGATTTACCTAAAGCCCTGTATATGATTGTGTGAGTGATTAGTTAAAACAAGATTTAATTAGCTAAAACGCTATAATAATAATTCGAACGTCTATGGCTGTGCGGCTATGAGAGGCAAGAAATACAATTGTCATTCAAAGAAAAACTTCTTTAACCCCCTTACTCATATAATTAAAGTTAAGTAATAAAGGGTTTAAAAAGATGTCTTATTTATATATTAGTAAGACATGATTTTACGCTCCCTCTTGGCTCTTAACAGAGGATTGCGATTCGGAAATTGTTACTGGAAGTCTAATATGGACGTAGGACATTAGGGCCTTGGTACTTTTGACTGAGGCGTGAATATTACATAGAACTAGACATGCTATGAGGCACTGTTCTGTAGGTATATTTGGGATAAATATTATTGTCAACAAAGACCAAAATATTAAAAAGGGTAAATGAACGCTTCTGCAGGTTTCAGACCCCAAATTAATAATAGTAATGTATATACGACATTTCAGGCATAAGAATTTAATAAATATGTATTCATACCTTTCTAGAAAGGCAAAGGAATCGTATGTCCATACAGCCATGTCTTCAGTATTTTTTTCCCGATTGTGACCTATTATTAATATGAAATAACAACAAAAATTGTGTAACCAAAATTTTGTACATACAGCGACATTTTAGTGTAAGAATATATTAAATAAAAGTTGAAAGTGTAAATATATTGTTTTTATTTAATAATTTCATCAACATCTGTACAAAATTAGTACAAAAAAATACTATGAAATAAAAATATTAATAAATAAACTTTGCAACATAAAAGCACACACAAATATCTCACTTGCAAGCTAAAATGCCTCCACACACCATGTAATCTGTGACATACTTTTTGTTCTAGACCATATTTTTATTGAAGTAAGGTTCAATTTGTTCCATGAATGTCATTTTCCGAAGTACCAACAGATGACGCTGAATGCAACTTTTTGCAGCGCCATCTAGCGCTCGTAGCCCAGTGGCGGAGGTTAGGGATCATTCAACAATTACGTGATCACCGGAAGGGGGGGGGGTCGGGTGCTTGTATATACATCTGGATTATTTGGGGGGGGGGGGGTTTAGAATCCATGATTAGATTTATAATAGTCTATTTTAGTGATTTAACTTTATAGTTCTTACCTTTTGCATTTTGACAAATGCCAATGACACACCCTCTTCCCAAATTTAGGTCATTTAAGACCCATAGAAACAAACATTTTAATTTTTAAGCACGGACGAAGATTACGTAATCAAGGCGAGGGGGGTAGGGGTTACAAAAGATTACGCTGTAATCACATAGGGGGGTGGGGTTAAAAAAACGGCCAAAAATGATCACGTAATTGTTGAACGATCCCTTAAGCAATGAAAGGGGCAGAAAATCTGATGGGTAACCATTTCCATGTTGTAGATTAACTACTGTTAAACCAATTCAGAGGCCATTTGGCGGTTTGTGAAGTCTAATATCAAGGTTAGTATAGTTTACCACGCAAGAACTCTATAAAAAATAATTCCTATTTTATGTAGCTGTCTTACAGCTTTTTTAAGAAAAAAGCCCTTGACTGGGTAACTGAACTAAATTGAACCTTAAGGTCTCAGCAATAAGATCACATACAAAAAACTATGCTACTGAAGTTATACTGTCTGATGCATCATTAAATACTGTCCACTGAGTGACTAAGTCATCAGATATTGTCACCAATCGTTGGAGCCGAGGTCCGTGAAGAGTTTGTCCTTAATCTTGGGTTTGGGGTCTTCTTTTATTTTGGTTTCCACTGCTCCTACTTTACCCAGGATGTATTCTAGTTCTGAAAATTAAAGAATATGTAAGAACTAGCTTTCCGCCCGCGTGGACTACAGGTTATACCGTGCCCAGCTGTGGGATAAAATGAAGCCTATGTCTTTCCCAAGGTCTAATCTCTGTATGTACCAAATTTCAACAAAATCGGTTTAGTAGTTTAGGTGTGAAAGGGTAACAGACAGAGTTACTTTCGCATTTATAATATTAGTAGGGATGTGAAGTTGTAATGGAAGGTAATGAAGGAAAAACGCCGTGTTAACTTTAGTTATAGTTAGCTTTCTTCCCGCGAAAAAATGTCATGATACTCCAGTCCTCCAAGAATCCAATGCGACATACAAACAAACAGACTTGTAAAATAATTTTCCACGTTAAAAACGTATGAGTCACCGACTTCAATGCCAACAACAGTTCGCTCAAAGTAGATAACTAGTATTTTTTGCAAACTACAATGCCTATTAGCAGATAAACTATGAGTATTGAGTATTGATAACCACAAACGAAAACGTCACTCATTTATTTAGAATAATTTAGATGATGTTCTGGTTTGTAGTATTTTTGTTTTTGTTGATTTTTTTAGAAGCGCTGAATCATTTTCGATAAAATTTATATGGGACCACCTCTGGAGTATACTCTTCATTCTACTATATTCTGTTGTACATACCCCGATATTTATACGTATTATATATACTTGTTTACATTTTGCAGTTATTTTTATTTGTTACGGAAAAATAATAACGCATACCTGCCGCTCTTAGTAACCGGTTAGTAAGCTCTATACTACATAATACAAAAGGTCTGGATTATCGCTTCGCAGAATTCAACAAGGACATGTGACGTGAAGTGAGCTCGGTGCCGGCTAGCGGCTAGGCCTTGTTGTCTCGCTCACACTCAATGTATTAGAGGGAGAAACATAGTGACGCTATAATGATTAAACAACGCCGCCTGTGGTTGGTTTACAACGCTGCTTAACGCGCAGTCTTTCGCTAACGTTTGTTGTGTAGTGTACTGTGCGTGCGAAACCTTTTGATATTTCTTTATTAATACGGCGACTTGGCATTCGTTCCTGGACTTTTGGTTTTTCTTGTGATATGGCGGACAATTGTGTTTTGTGTAAACGGCCACTTCGGCGACGTCGAAGACATGTTCTATCTGAACGTTTTCTACAATCACGTCGAGAATTCGTGGTTCATATTGTACGTGGCATTGAACCACCCCAAGAGGTATGTTTAAAAAACTATTTCTAAAAAACAAAGTATTTAAAATGTTTTTACACAATCAAGAGAGATAAACGCTGTACGCTAAGAATGCTTTTACTGCTTTAGTCAAGGGTTTCACTTGATTAAAACGATATACTTACGACAGTATATTTTACGCTATGTGTAATAAAAAATACTAAAAACGGGTTTCACTGTTAACAGGTTCCATTCGACGGCACTCGATCAATATGCCATGCCTGTTGGCACAGGATTGACTCCGACATCAAACATGAAAAGCAACCACCTTCACCTGCTATTTCACCCGCTATTGGAGCATCGTTGATTGTCCCTCAGATTGCTCGAGTAGCTAACACTTCCCGGCGATGCATGATGAACCGCTGCAACAACATGCGGCTACGGGCCATTCCGAATTCTATAAAAGTCAATCTGCTCAGTTATCATCGACTATATATTCCCGACAAGGCTCGTATATGTCAACAACATCTGCAGAACACCGCTTTGGAGGAGTTTTCAGAAAATGCATCTCCTCAACATTTTGATTTTAATGGTGATAGCATTGCTGACATCGTAAATATATATACGCGAGCCCTAGAGTCCAGATCTCATGTAGGTCAGGACAGCTGAGACATGTCGCCCGGAGAGATCTCGCATATTCAGGTCGATAGCAAATCGTTTGTGACGACAAACAAGCAAACTTTCATCGTTTGTGACGGTATACTTTCGCCAAAAAATCAAAAAAACATGGTTCAGCCAGCCGGATTTTGCACTTTTCGGAGCACATCAGATCTCAGCTCCTGAAGGGTTTTCGGGATTCGTTCCTGATCAAAAGTAATGTGACGCGTATGTGACAGAAATCCAAACTGATTTCATCTATCGTGATGCAATACTTTTGGAGAAATCTTGAAAAACAAGTGTCCAGCCAGCCTGATATCCGGCTGGCTGAACCACTTGTTTTTCGTCGATTTCTCGCTAACTAACGCGTTTCACTCTGAACTTTTTTGATCAAAGGTTTGTGATGGCAATGTGACAGGGTACCATGCAGGTCTGAACGCCCGTAACGCATGCATTTTTGAGATATTCCAGAAAACTAAATGGTTCAGCTGGAAAAAGTCAGGCCAGCTGAACCACCTGTTTCTACCACTTCCAGGTGCGCTACACTCGAGGAATCTAAACCAAAGGTTTGTGACAGAGATGATAAATACGATGGTTCGTTTGTGACGGCTCAAAATGCAGCCCAAAAAAAGTTATAAGCGATTCTTTTTTTTCCATACATTGATTAAACTAGGTGACCATGCTTTCAGTACTGCAAGGACAGTCCCTAATTGAATTAAATATTAAAGCTTTAATAGAATGAGCAAGGCGTCGTGTAGATGACTAAAATTATACTAACAATTAAATTAAACAATACTATATAAGTCATCTTTCAATATCACCTAATAAGGTAGGTACACTTAGACGATAAATTATATTGCGCAATGAGAAAAAATTATGCAAACGAGGGCTTTTTTGGCACTAACTTTTTATTTTAAATACAATCAATCTCAAAATAATTTAGTCAATCACGCTTATGGACAATATTTATGGAGTACTTTATGTAATACCGTCCTAACCTAGTGTATATAAAGCAAATTGTTCAAACCTATTGTTAGTTAAAGAAACTATTTTCTCAGTCTGTGATTATGAGATTTAAAAAGACTTTATTTTTTATATATAAATATTAGTAAATATTAAGTCATATTTCGTAAAGCCAAAGAAATAATAGTACACGCATGTACGCATGTTTGGTGCATATTATTATTATATAATAATTGTAAGAAGTAAAGCACAGTTATAATGGAAATAGTACATAAGTATAATGGATATTATATATTAGTTTAACAAAGAAGCTTTACCTACCTACTATAATAAGGCCCACCACATCAGAAATTCCGAATTGGAATCCTCAAACATGTAAATCCACTTAATTCGGCAGCTTTATTTCCACACACGACTTACATGTGTGCTCGTTACTCGTTTCAGAATGTATATGTAGCCGCCCTTAGTAAGTAATAGTTAATATTTTCTCAATCTGTGATTACAAGGTAATTAAGACTTAAATTGTTATGCATAATTAGTGAATATTGAGTAATATTTTATACACTGTTAATTAAAA
The DNA here is from genome assembly GCA_949987775.1 of Aproaerema taeniolella. Taxonomy (NCBI): domain Eukaryota; kingdom Metazoa; phylum Arthropoda; class Insecta; order Lepidoptera; family Gelechiidae; genus Aproaerema; species Aproaerema taeniolella. The sequence goes on along the minus strand of OX465262.1, from coordinate 931,638 downwards.
TGTGATTTTTAAAAAATTATGTTATTTTATTTTATATGTATTTTCATAACATAACCTTTTCTGATTATAAGGCCAGGCCACAGCAACTACCAACACTGAACGCCCCACGCTAAAAATACTAAAGGTAAGTAGGTGTATGTAAGTAACAAAATTAAGAAAATAAATACTATTATTCTTTTGATCTAAAAATAATATGTCTAGAAGTTAAATGAACAACAAATTTGGTCCCACATTTAAATATAATAAATATGTACAAATTAGCCAATCAGTTTGTTTTAGGCATGACCACTGCGATTAAGTCATTGACAAACTGTTGGAAAAATCAACCGCGATGGAAACCCTTCGTATGTAGCATTTTTTAGCTTGATTCACAAGTGACTTGTTTTTATTCGTAGCTTTTGGCTCATCATTCTTGGATATTATCCTCTTGTGTGCGGTGCGTAACCAGTACCGCCGCATTAAGAAGTCATAATAATATTGCACGCAGTCATTCGTTCTCATTACGCAATATAATTTATCGTCTAAGTGTACCTACCTTATTAGGTGATATTGAAAGATGACTTATATGGGTGATTCTACAAAAATTGGGTAACTTGCTGTCATCAGTTATTAAAACAAAATTGTTATATATTTTTTAATATTTTTTACTTTAATTTAAAACAACTATAAGTATTTTATTTGGTCAACCAATTTCAGCTACTAATTTTAAATATAAGTTTATAAAAAACCACAATATATTCTCAAAACGTCAGTTCTTTGGCATGTCACCAGTCCGAAAACGCGCAATCAAGTGGCTGTGTATTAAATATTACCGTTTATTTAAGCAAACTTGCTATTTCACTACAATCTGTGATGCACTTAATAATGTCTATCACAACTTTCATTATATAATATCCTCACCATTGTTGTAAAAAAAATAATATTTTTTGTGGTCAGTTTTATTCGTCAGTCCGCTGTGTGCTGTTTGAATTTGAATTTCCCGCGAAATATCATTGACTGGAATTCAAATAACTGCTAAAGTTCAACATTCTTAGTAAAGTTAGCTGCAGACCGCGCCATTAGACGGCCGCTATTACAGTGCCAGTGCTAGAGTTCTGTTTGTCGTGGAAACACATGCTCGTCCAGTCAAATTTCAGTCCTATGGTGAGTTGTTATTTTCTTATAAACCTGCGTTTTATTTTAATGTATATACAGTTAACTTTGATTTATGAAAATGTAGCTAGTTGATATTAGAAAATATCAAAATAAATGTAGGTTTAATAATAACCTCAAATTTATCCCTTTTTCATCAGTCCTTTGGCGTCAGTCCTTTGTCTGATATTGTGCCAGAGGACTGACGAGTTTCCAGGGTACTGATATTTTTGTTTTTAGATAACTTTCATTTCAACTGTAGAGTTTATAAGCATTTTTTTTTACTTATTTCAGTTTAAACCATCATGCCTCCTCCTAAAAAAACACAAAATATGACTCTGAATAGAAAAGAAATATAAAAAAGAGAGAAGCCGAAAAGGCTCGCCTTGCTAGAATTAAAAGTGGCCCCATTAAATTACAAAGAGAAACAAAGGTTGCAGTACTTAAAAAACAGGAATGGCGGTTCTCGCACCCAAATTTCATTGGATACTGTGGTCGTTTATCTAAAAGACTACGGTTTCACACTGCACTTTGTCTTCTAATTTGTTTCATAACGCCGGAGCAATATGGGCTGTATGCTGCAAGACATGTACCTTAATAATATTGTGTGATATACCTGGAACTTTTATGAAGCCGGACATGGAAAGGGGGCACCCGATGGCATAGAGGCCACACAGCAGATAAAGTGGTTTCTACAGGAGGTGATATAACTAACTTGAAGGAGTTTGCTTCTGTTGTCCGCGAGAGATGTCCAGGTATAAAGGTGGATGTAATTGAAGGCTTTGAAATCGAGCAGATGAACACCTTGATTAACGATAAGTTGCCCCAAACGACCGCCTTTAAGGGGACACTGTTGGTGCATCAGGTGACCGGCTCAGCTTACATTCCCAACCATCTTACAATGAAGTCACTAAGTTGTTTCTGCGACACTGACGCATGTGATCATTTCAAGCTAGGATCTATTCGTTATCAAACAGAAATATCGCCTGAACATGGTACATGTCTAACTACTTCTACCGTATTCACAGACTCTGAGATGATGATATACCACTATCCACTTACGTGAGAGATATTGATGACCACTCTAAATTTGATTAGCAATCTAATAACGCCAGGAGTTAATGTTTATTCACAACAACAAAATCTTTATAGCAGTGGTGATTATGTATTTGGTCAAGTATATTACTAAGAATATAGAATATCGTTATGCAGCAATAGAGTTCCGTACCTAAAGGGTAAAAACGGGATCCTATTAAGTACTAAGGCTCCACTGTCCATCCGTTTGTCACCAGGGTGTATCTCATAAACCGTGATAGTTAGAGAGTTGAAATTTCCAATGGTGATGTATTTTTATTGGGCCCTATAATAACAATACTAAAAACCAGAATAAAATAAATATTTAAGGGGACTCCCATACAAAAAACGTGATTTTTTTTGCTCGTTTTTATAGAAAAGTCTGTCCGAGGCTGCATCTCATGAACCGTGATAGTTAGGCAGTTGAAGTTTTCACAGATGATGTATTTCTATAGGTCTTATAACAACAAATACTAAAAACCAGAATAAAATAAATATTTAAGGAGGCTCCTTTACAACAAACGTGATTTTTTTGCTCGTTTTTACAAATGAGTCTGTCCGAGGCTGTATCTCATGAACCGTGATAGTTAGACAGTTGAAATTTCACAGATGATGCATTTTGGTTGCCGCTATAACAACAAATACTATAAAGTAGAATAAAATAAATATTTAAGGAGGCTCCTATACAACAAACGTGATTTTTTTGGCGTTTTTATAGATAAGTCTGTCCGAGGCTGTATCTCATGAACCGTGATAGTTAGACAGTTGAAATTATAACAGATGATGTATTTCTGTTGCCGCTATAATAATAAATACTAAAATACAGAATTAAATAAATATTTAAGGGGGCTCCCATACAACAAACGTGATTTTTTTGCCGTTTTTATAGAGATAATGGTACAGAACCCTTCGTGCGCGAGTCCGACTCGCACTTGGCCGGTTTTAAGTTATTATTTAGAAGATGTCTCAATGAAGTATATAAATAATATAGTATTATGGTAATAATGGTAATAAACTCCATTAATTTCTTATAAAGTTGTGTGTTTTATCAGTACTATGTCACCCTCGTCAGTCCCCTGGCAGTCAAATTCAGAAAAACCGATATATCTCAGAATCTACATAAAAAAGTGACTGGCCCGGTCACGAGCAATATCTTCATTAGATTAGCTATCTTAAATATCAGAATCTGTAGTAATTATGTTTAAATACTATCATAAACAAAATATCCCTAAAAGTTACCCAACTTTTGTATATTCACCCATATAGTATTGTTTAATTTAATTGTTAGTATAATTTTAGTCATCTACACGACGCCTTGCTCATTCTATTAAAGCTTTAATATTTAATTCAATTAGGGACTGTCCTTGCAGTACTGAAAGCATGGTCACCTAGTTTAATCAATGTATGGAAAAAAAGAATCGCTTATAACTTTTTTTGGGCTGCATTTTGAGCCGTCACAAACGAACCATCGTATTTATCATCTCTGTCACAAACCTTTGGTTTAGATTCCTCGAGTGTAGCGCACCTGGAAGTGGTAGAAACAGGTGGTTCAGCTGGCCTGACTTTTTCCAGCTGAACCATTTAGTTTTCTGGAATATCTCAAAAATGCATGCGTTACGGGCGTTCAGACCTGCATGGTACCCTGTCACATTGCCATCACAAACCTTTGATCAAAAAAGTTCAGAGTGAAACGCGTTAGTTAGCGAGAAATCGACGAAAAACAAGTGGTTCAGCCAGCCGGATATCAGGCTGGCTGGACACTTGTTTTTCAAGATTTCTCCAAAAGTATTGCATCACGATAGATGAAATCAGTTTGGATTTCTGTCACATACGCGTCACATTACTTTTGATCAGGAACGAATCCCGAAAACCCTTCAGGAGCTGAGATCTGATGTGCTCCGAAAAGTGCAAAATCCGGCTGGCTGAACCATGTTTTTTTGATTTTTTGGCGAAAGTATACCGTCACAAACGATGAAAGTTTGCTTGTTTGTCGTCACAAACGATTTGCTATCGACCTGAATATGCGAGATCTCTCCGGGCGACATGTCTCAGCTGTCCTGACCTACATCAGATCTCGACTAGATTTCAAAAACATAAGTAAAAAATAACTGAAGACGATCTAAAATACTGAACTAGTCTAGATCATTCACAGTGCCAACTATTAGACCAAGTTCCATCCTTCCGTCGACAGTCCTGCACTCCACGAACCGACTTGGGAACATACTTATACAAAATAAGAAAAGGGGAACCTAATTCAAGAATAGGTGCCACACTCGGTTTTCCAGAGACCACTGTTAGAAGGAAACAACGTCTGACGAGTGATTTCGTTCCTCTACACATCGGATTAAATCACAAAACACGGAATTACGTGTTTGCGAATAGGCGTAGAGTCAGTAGGATCAAAAGAATGAATGTGTATGTATGTGTTTAAATTCTTTAATGAATGTATTTAATGTAATTTTGACTTATTTTAAGTAACATCCTGAATTTTCTATAAAATAAAGATATTTTGAGTTTAAATAGAGTTTAACCTCATATATTGGGAAGCGATGCATCACCAGGAACAAGAATTATGCGATGGAACCTATTTTTTATTAGAAAAAAGTTTTAACTTTTTGTTGCAACGAGTAAGCTACAGCCTACATAAATACCGAAATCTAATTAAGTCATTTTTGATTGTGCCGATGGCCACGTCTTAGATATAACAGGACCATATGCAGCTACAATCTCAGATGCCGAAATCATGACTCAACGCCCGGACGCCCTGAAGACAATGCTTTGAAAAATAGTGATTTATCTTGGACAGGGGGTTTAGCGATGCAATCCATTTATTGGAGGAGCACAGATATGTAGCAAACTTTCCACCCTCAAAACAACGAGGTCAGACTCAGCTAAAAACAGAAGAGTCCAACAAATCTCGGCTAGTAACAATATGTTGTTGGGTCGTGGAACCCGTGAATGGGAAATTCAAAACTACTTTCAAATTCTTCTGCCTCAAAATGTTTGATAACTCTCTGGCGAACACTTTTACCGATTCAAAAATCGCAGCGGCCTGAATAACCTATTTCAGGAGTCTTTTTTTTATTATAAGATGGGTTAACTCTTGACCTCAATCTTGACCAAGGTCATAGATGAGGTCGACGATGCAGCGAGTAAACCCCGTAAATGCCTAAAAGGCACTGATACTCCCACGCACTGATGGAATACAGCAAGCTTTTGGCGTCGTCGGACTTCGGTAGGAGAGTGGTCGTGAACCAGACGGCCCTTCACAGAGCCTACCAAACCACATGAGACCATAGGACGCCACCTCAAATTCAGAACAAATTGAAGTGTCCTTGCCTGGGGTGGATTAATAGGAGGCGGGTCTCATTTGTGTTTCCTTAGTCGCCTCTTACGACACCCACAGAAAGAAATGGGGTGTTGTTATTCTCAACCGATCAACACAGGGCTAAGACAACACACAAGTACAAGTAGTACCAACTACTACCCTGGGCAGATTCCTCTCCAGGAAGTTGGGGAGCTTGTACTTAAAATACCCTAATAAAATATACACTCAAATAAAAATGACAAATGTTTTATTTTAATCTAATATCTAGGTACATAATAAAACAGGATTGCATTTTCCTAAAAACTGTCATTTTTACATCTAGCGCTTTTTTTTCTTTCCAGCAAAAAAAAACCTGTTAGCCACCCAATTTTGAAATAGCGACACTTCACATTGTTTTTACAATTATTTGTCTTAAATCTGAGATAAAATTCTTTAGCACCGGGCCTGGGGCAATTTTGATGGATACCCTTTTGATACACAAAAAATTAGGTGCACTGTACTTTATTTACTCCACTTATTTTTTTTTTAAAGCATAATCCCAGCCTAACCTCATCAAAAGTTTGAAAAGAAAAAAATAATTTTATTTACATACTTTGTTTTTGGTAAGGCTATGTAAACTTTATTTCACTTACCGTCACAAGTAAGGGCAGTGCCTCGGAGTTCAAGTGGGCCGACAAACTGTTTCTTCATATCTCCTTCAAAATACACAAACACACTGGGCAGATTCCTCTCCGGGAAGTTGGGTATACAAGTCTGAGCGACTGCCTTCAGGAATTTGGTGTAGGGGAACTTCGCTGCAAGCTGTCGCAGGTGTTGGTTTAGTAGAGCGCATTGCTGGATCCTGTGGAAGAAGAAGATTTTTAGATGACTTTAACAATCAAGTTTTTGAAACAACGTAAGAGCTATTAACTTTAATGGTTTCTGCAACTGAGTATATGTAAAATTGGTAAATTAAGATTTTGTGTTTAAAATATCTGATAACAATGGTGTAATCTTCAAGAAACCCAGTGTTGCTCAGGGTCAAAAAAAAAGAAAATTGTTAACTTTTTTTTTGTGTTGTTATTAGCTTCCACAGACTTAATGTCCATGCCCTTGTCTAGATTAAGTTTTCTTAAAATTTATAACTTTAAATTTCCCTATTTTTTATTTACACCTAAAATTAATGATTTTTCTATTCTTACCCCTGTTTGTACAAATGCAGAACCACCCAGATCCCATCCCCAGCCTTGTTGACCTCTTGTATGTAATCCTGGCCAGAGATTTCCCGTAAGTCTCCAAACCGTGGTCTTTCTGCAAGCCTCTTCAACTCTGCTATTCTCTTCTGGCGATACTGTTCTATCACGGCTTCGTCTTCTGAATCTTCGAGCTCATCAAGACCGTCCAAGTCCAATTCTGATAGCTGTTTGTCCTCTGTAAAATATATTTATTTTTAATACACAAAATATTTTAATACCTATCAGGAAACTACAGAAAAAACAATTTACTTGTTATTTTAGATATCTATACTAATAGTATAAAGAGGAAAGATTGTTTATTTGTATTGAATAGGCTAAGAAACTACTCAACAGATTTGAAAAATTCTTTCACCATTAGAATGCTACATTATCCCTGGAGTTACATAGGCTACATTATTTTCCAGAATATCCACGGGAACGAAGTCCCAGGCGAAATGCTAGTATCCAATAATTGGCCATGGCCACTAACATGACCCAGCGACCCACAACTAAAGAAATCGATATTTTTTTAAGTCTTGACATTATTTAGTGCCATCTTTTATAGGCCTCCGCCGTCTTCTAACGTCGCTTAACTCCGAGAGAGGCGCATACGGCCTAAATGACAAATCTAGCACAGAATTGACTGAGATAACCTAAAAAAGTAAAAGTTCTTACTTTCGGCCTGTTTCTGCTGGATCGTCTGTTCTATCATATTCACGATCTCCTCCTCGGACACCTCTTTCTCTTTCGCAGGCAGGATCCCCTTGGATCGCAGGATATCGTTCCATTCTGTATCTTCATTTGGGTTCTAAAAATAATCGTACGTTACTTGTATTTTCCGCACTTAAAATGGTGTGTATTTATAGATATTTAATCGTACCTGCATTTTCAATACAATTAAATTTTGTTTCACACTATTTTAGTCAGAATTTTTGAAAAATTCTTGAAATATGAAACCCACCCACACTGATGAAACTGACTGAACTGAAGTGAAGGCGATTACAGTACACAGACACAGAATAACAGAACAGAACACACACAAAAAAACCAGTAAGAACTGAATGAGAACTGAACCATGAAACGAAATGAGCATCATGCGAGATCGAGAATTGTGGTGTTGCCAAGTTTTGCTAAATCTTACACCTTTGAAGATAATTTTTTTATCTTTATGGATGTGAAAGTTCAAAGTTCAAGGACATACAGTCTTTCACATCAAAACGGAGTGATTGATTTTTATACAGGGATAGGTAGGTCACTTTTTTAATTGAATAAAGTAGCAGACCAAAAGCTAGGTTTGATGTTGGTTTGTAAACCATAACAATCACCAACTGAGTTTCATTTCTGTAAAAATAAGGAATAGAATAGGTCGGTAGTGGTACATTGAACCAGGCAGCCACTATGAACCACCACGATATTTCCGAAACGCGACGTTGCCAAACCGTGCTTACACCGACGCAGAATACGTGCCTACACTCCCCTCCCGCACACAAGTTTGGGACGTGACTCCATGCAAGACTGTGCTGTGAGTGAGGATTTTGCAAAAAACCGCTATAAAAGTAAGTTTTGATTCCAGATTTATGTGATTTTTAATCGTTATACTATAAAGTTGGCACTTCACTTGGCGTTGCGTGTATTTGCTGTATTTGTCCAAATATTTGTACGCAGTCCAAACAGCACAAACACGACGTCTTCACTTGGAATGTCAACAGCAAATAATACAGGCAAATAAGGTCTAAAATGGTCTAATAATCATATTGCGTCCTTTGATGTGTGACAAAAGACCGACAAGCGAACGGATCGGCGTATTTGCCTATTTGTGTGTTTGTCATATTTGTGCAAATATGGCAAATACAGACAAATAAATCCTCCACACATGGTAGTATTTGGCCAAATACAGCAAATACGCAAACATGCAACGCCAAGTGAAGTGCCACCTTAACAGATACTGTTTTTGAACTAATTACATGTGAATAAACATGTATCTAACTGCCCATCGCAACATAAGTCATAGTTTGATGTGTCGATTTAGTCGTTAAAATTTTGAGGTTTGTTTAGAAAATGCTTGTTGTCCCACAGTGAACCACATCGAGGTAATGAACATTGAGCCTGATTTAATGTGTACAACCTTTTTTATTTCTAGTAGTTTTTTTTACTACTAAACTGTGATTGTATGTTCATTTCTAAGGATCTCGTACCTACTCGCAATAAGGTTAAGATTTTGTTACGTTTTCAGAAGCTTTGTTTTTATTTCCAATTGTTGTTTCACTGCTAATTACTGTGATTGCTAACTAATTTAATATTATAATACTTGGGATTATGTTATTTTTCTAAATAATATTATACTTTGTTATTACAAGTTTGTGATTAATATACAAAAATACTTTGATGAGACTGATAAAGACTAATGTTTGATAGGTAAAGTGTTCATAATCACCTTAATTACATTTATAAACATTATAATTAATAAATCTGGATAAAAACTACATTTGATTTTTTATTTTCATGTAACAATATAATTATTTAATCCCATGGAAAATGGTGGTTCATAGTAGAAAATACCCTGGTTTAATGAGTACCCCTAGGTGTACTCATTGAACCAATTCCCATTTAAAAAAAAACGTTACAATCACCATAGAATTTCAAGAATATTGACTTGTAATCTGAAAGTTAGTTAAATTCACTACGTTTTAGTAAATAAATAAAACGGGAAGAGCTAAAAATAACTAAAATACAGCTATTTGAAATTTACCCGGTTCATTGTACCACAACGTACCTACCCTAGATTTTAGTGACATTTGGTCGGTATACAATTTTACCAATGAACAATCGTGAGTGTATTAAAGGAAGATGCGTCAAAACGTCCCCAAAAACCCATTTTCGATCAACAGATTTGAAATGTACCTATCTCAGATGGAAGATATTAATATAGTGATGATTTTTTACTATGGCGATATCCCTCAAATGTGTGGGACATTCTGGGCAAATATTATTTTTATTACAAAATTATTTTGATTACAAAAGTAACAGTCTGTTATTTTAAAAAATCTTTAATTTTTACCATATTCATAATAATTTTATTGTTGTTATATTCGTATTTATCATCTCAGGTATACATGTAGAATTCATACAAAAATTTAAACCGATATTTGGACAATCTTTAATTATGTGTTATTTTTAAACAACATGAATTTTGACATTGAATGTAGCTATTTACCTCTTTATATCAAGTTTATATATGGAGGCATAGTCAGTACAAAACGCAGAAACAAATCGCTTGCGGCTGCTCGTATACTCACACATGGACACAAATCAGTATTCCGCTTACCCCACTACGCTTGTTGCTCTGATAACAAGCATAATTTCACGACCCAAAGATTAAGCCTTGGTGGCGCAGTGGTAACACCGTCTGCCTGCTGAAGCGAGGCGCGGGTTCGAGCCCAACTGTCGCCTAATAGCTACGACGTTTTGTTACACATGTTTTGGTTTTCAAACATTTTATAGTCATAAATAATTGAATGCAATGAAGTTCGATTAGATTCGTTCAGTTCGGTGTTCATGAGCAACCTGTTTGTCGTTGCTAAATCATTAGCGAAGGTGCTTGTGTGTTTTTACCGTATCGGCAGTTTACTGTGATTTGTTTTTTCGACATGCATACTAATACATATAAGTTTGCAGAAGAGGCAGCGTACTGTGGCGCTGCACAATATAGGATATAATATGTATATCCCAAATTGCTAATGAGACTATTCTTACTTGAGTATCATAATGTTTACTTGATATTAACACTTTTTTAAATTATAATTTCTTTTGAGAACGTAAATGTGTCATCCAAATGGTTAGCTTAAATATTTTAATGCATTTTATTAGTGGTGCATAGTTTTGTTCCTTATTATATTAATCTTGTTATTTTGGTTTTAGTGGAGGACCGTGCAATGTTGGGTGAATCGTTACGGAATGAGGGTAACGTGTAATCTCGGCCGCGCAGTGCACGCTCGCAACTTATCAATGAATCATAGCGTATGTTGCAAAAATATGAAAATAATGGATTCATACGGAAGAAAAATTGAGTTCATCGATTCTAAGGCTTAACAAGTTTAATTAAATGTTGTTATATGTGAAATTGTGATATTTATCTATAACTTATTCTTTTGTTAGGGGCCATCCATAAATTACGTCCCACGAATTTCATGTTAATGTGATGTCACATGTTTTGTAATTTTACATCTTGTAATTATTATTGAATTAAAACAGCAGCAGCAGTTCCGAAATTGTTTTCTTTTCCATTTGAATTATGTTTAAGTATACAATGTTTTTGAGTTTTTCGTTAAAAGTTACAAAGTTTATGTTTTAACACTTAGATTAAGTATAATGATTTTGAAATGTGACGTCATTATATTCAGGACATCTCCCACCCCTTTGTCACACAATGTCACACTTCGTCGACCCCCTCCCTCCCCTTAACGTGTGACGTAATTTATGGATGGCCCCTTATTACTTATAAACTATGTATCTACTGACTTTGTGGTGCAAGTTGAATTTAAATTATTGTTAAGGTATAGCTTCAATACTCTTTTCTTCACGAAAATGAATTCTTAAGCTAGAACCTTAATAAAACTGTAAGTGACCAAGTTGCAGAAAAAAAATGTGATTTTGTTAGTAGGAAATAAAATTAGCCAGTCAAATTTCATATTTGTTTTATTCAAATACTTTATCACAAATACAATAATGTAACATTATTATTATTAATGTAATATTATGTGTGAAAATAGCTGTTAATTCTTTAATAAACAAAAAGAAACTACTCAGCTGGGAATAGAACCGTAAACCTTTCACCCTGCTAGGACAGTGCTTATCCGCTGGACCATACTTAACGCTAGTAAGATCGAAAAATAAAGATACACTACGTCATGCTTATATTACCTACCGATTGCTTGATATGACTCAACAGCAGCGGTGAGTGAAGGACAGTGCAATGTTGGATGAATGCGTCCTACAAAAACTTCACCAAGGAGCCAAGAGATGTCGGTAAAATTATGTTCTTAGAGGAGGCTACAAGCTTGTGTACGTGAGAAATCGTTTGAACTATGTTCAGAGGAACATAGTCCCTATTGCAACGCTGTTTAACTATGACTCCATTATTGAACGGCACTGTACATACGAAACTGTCAACATAAAGAAAAATTAAGGTAGTGAATCAGCCCGTGAAAATTTTGCTTCTCCATACAACTTCAGCGTTCAGTTTAGTAAGAAAGCCGAAATTCTGAATCTCATTTTGTTATTTTACTTTTACTAGGCTGGTATCACAGAACAATGATAAACATGTGCTAGTGATGCCAAATATTAAGTATTCTTTAACTATTACAGATTAGAGTTTTTTTTATTAACCATCAGTTCCGTTTTATATGCTTTATGAGTTCTGTTATCAAAACAAATGTTCCAAAAAATTAAAAGGTGTGGGTCCCGTCGCGTGCTTGTTTACACCGCGTACAATACAAATCTCATACACCATGTGTTCAAAAAGCACGCAAAGGATCAACTAAAAACCCACAATACGCGTTTGCCCATGAACGCAAATATCTCCATAATAAAGCGTTTCTAGAGCAACCACTTCTGTTGAAGATACATCAATCATAAAACCAAGTTCAAGACTCCGTACATCGAAATTCAGTAGCGGAGTCAAGTACCAGTTACGAGCAAAGGATGGGAAGATAACGACGACGACGTATTGTTGAGTTGAGTTTAAGTATAAAGTCTTAGCTTAGTGAGAAACGACGACTGTAATAGTTGGTATCATGCCTTTCTGTTACTTACTAGTAACAGAAAGGCATGATACCAACTATTACTAGTGCGAAAACGTACAGCCCAACTTTGACAGATGACACGTCTCTTTTTTTTAAAGTTGGTTGTCACTGCACTTGTCAAATTGCGTCGTGTTGGAAAAATTGCATGTCGCTATGTTCAGTCAAGTCAGTTCTCGAAATAAATAAATTGAATATGGCTGATATCGAGGGACATAAACATCTTGAAACGCATTACCATGAGGGAGAAGGTAAATAATGTTGAGTTATTAGTGTGTAAGGCGGGTGTAAGTGCGTCGCAGTGAGGGTGGTTGGCGCGCGCTGGTTGAGCGCTCCACCTCGTGTACCACTTGTGACATTGAAACTGGGTTCTTTTTATAATTGCTGCCTGGATTGTGGTGCTGGGCGGCGAGGAAGGAGTGTGGTCATCGCATGAGAGATCTATGTGACCGTTTGGCGGTCAGATGGTCGCGAAAATGACCGGAGGCGTGGACCGGAGCCTCAGCGCAGGTACTACTCTTTTCTAATGTTTTCCTTGAATTTGTTTCGGATACCCACTGCGCGGGTAACTTTGTTACGTCTTACAAGCCTTGTCTTACCACTGTAATTATATTTATTAGATTAAACTCACTTCTCTCGTTTATTGTGTACTTTGAACCAGCTTGTCTTTGTCTGAAAACAAAAACAATTTAATGTTGTTATGCTTCCTCAATTGGATAATGCTGTACAGAACATGTGTTAAATGTGTATATCAACTTAGCACTTGTACAATGTACACAAAGCTGTACAAAACAATAGATTTTATCAAACAAAGTACCATTCATTGTAATGGTGAGCCATTACAATGATTTTTATACACTTTTCATGCTTAATCTAGTCAGAACATTACTTACAAATGTAATTTGTGTCCTCCATTCAAATCACTATTTTTACTAAACATTTACAATAAAAATAATAAGGTAGGTTTTATTTTATTACAATTAATTGGGTATCCACAGACTTGATGTCCATGCCCTTGTCTTATTACAATAAACATTGTTTAATTAACAAACACATTTTATACTTTCCATATTGGTTTTTAATTAATAAATAAATATTCTAAAGTATGAATTAATTCATATAATAAAATAGGTTAGGTACCTGTATTGTTAGGTTTGTAGATTTTTTATTAAAATAAAAGACCAATGAGACAAAGCTGTTAGAACTAAAATATTACAAAAAAACTTAATTTGAATTCTCATAATTAATTTGCTGATGATTATTTATGTTCATTTGAAAATTGGTGACTGCAGAAATGGTTTAAAAACAAAAATTTTTGATTGCTTTCGCCAAATCTTTAACTCATCTGTTTAAAAAAAGATAAGTACATACATACATACGCTCACGCCCAAAATCCCCAATGGGGTAGGCAGAGTATCAGTGGTTCTATCTAAATAATTTAAAAGAAATAAGTTACTCTAAAAGTTCTTATTTATGATAGTTGATAAGGACTCCCGTTTCCGCGTTTAGGCTCTAAGATTATGTAATTGACTATTCCAGCCAACTGTATTACACCTGGGGAATTCTTGTACACATTAAATTATGCACAAAGGAAAGTAGGAGACTGGAGCTTGCATTAGATAGGACCTGTATTGTAGGCCTCCAGAAAATTTCAATTGCCTATTTTATTAATCTATACTAATATTATAAAGAGGAAAAATTTGTATTTTTGTATGTATGAGTAAACTTAAAAACTACTGAACCTATTTGAAAAATTCTTTCACCGTTAGAATGCTACATTATCCCTGAGTAACATAGGCTACATACTTTCCCAAATTCCCACGGGAACGAAGTCCAGAGTGGAATGCTGGTTAAAAATAAAATAGCATAAGTTTATTCAACCAACACAATGATTAAACTTTAAAATGAAATTAAAACAATGTGTCAGTGGAAAAGGCACTGACTCAGCATTTCCTGCTATGCTTGCACAAAGCAGCTCTGTTATTCTGCCAGAACCTTGTTACACTAAAAATATTGCAAACTCCACAACAATTCACCAGCTTTAATTGAACATAGGTTTTATTGTGCAACCTGTCTGCTCTATTCTAGAATAGAATAGAATAGAAAAATTCTTTATTTTATAGGACATTCAGGATGCCACTTAAAACAAGTGAAGATGACAATGAAATACATACAAACTTACATGAAACGATTAAAATACATACATATTCGTTCTTTTGACCCTACTGACTCTACGCCTATTCGCAAAGGTGCAGTCTTCCTCAGAGAAGAATTCCCAAAGGTGCAGTCTTCTCTCTAGGTAATATAAGTAAAGTCAAAGTGGTTAATAGGCCACTTATTTAATTAAACCTCATGATAACAAGAAATTTTGACTAGAAGTTAGTACTCACTATAAATAAAAAAACTTATACATAATAATAGATTCAACTAAGCACAAAATTTCTGCAATAAAGGTTGTGTTTGATGAAAAACCTTCCAGTTTCAAGATTTTTCTTTCAATCTCTATAAATATAACTTGTTTTTATCTAGAACACGAACCAGAGATTGAAATAAAATAATAAACAATGCTTGATAACAGTATAGTTTAATTACTTTTAAAGCTACAAGCCGTGTAGCTTTAAAACGGCCGTAGCCGTGTGAGTCCCCGGCAGAGTAGAATAGGACACCCTCTTTCTTACCGAGGTGTCGTACAAGGCGACTAAGGTAATGCAAGCAAGTTCATCTGCCCACAGAGAAGGAAAACTCTGCAATTATCTCAAAACCCTCGCCAACCGTCCGCCAAGCGTGGTAAGTATGGCATGTACCCCTCATGTTATTGAGGGAGGCCCGTGCCCCAACAGTGGGGATGTATATGGGCTGATGAAGATGAAGAAAGCTACAAGTAAACTCACTTTTGCGGCTCCCAATTACAATTACATTGCACTGAAATACAGACCATAAACACCCAAATACTTTTCATAAAATCACTTTACTAGTTACAGTATCATTAAAACTAATATCACAATAGCTTCTCACTTGAGTCAAAGACCATTTCATTTAATAAATATTAACCGTGTGGTGATCGGTTGAGAATAACACCACCCCATCTCTTTCCGTGGGTGTCGTAAGAGGCGACTAAGGAAACACAAATGAGACCTGCCTCCTAGTAATCCATCCCAGGCAACGACACTTCATTTTTTTCTGAATCTGAGGTGTCGTCCTATGGTCTCATGCGGTGTGGTAGGCTCTGTAAAGGGCCGTCTGGTTCGCGACCACCCTCCTACCGAAGTCCGACGCTAAACAGCTTGCTGTGTTCCGTCGGTGCGTAGGAGTACCAGTGCCTTTATAGGCATTTTCTGGGTTAACTCGCTTCATCGTCGACCTCATCTTTGACCTTATGGTCAAGATTGAAGTCAAGAGTTAACCCATCTTATAATTAAAAAAAAAAAAAAATCGAAACCTCAGAACAAACATCAACTTTTTACAATTTATTTTTATTTTTTATTAACAAACTTATTGCTAACTATCCTCAGTATAGATAATAAATAGAATATTTAGGATGTTACTTAAAATAAGTCAAAGTGAGTTACATTGGTTTGTTTAGCGTTTTGTAACGACATTTGCTAAAGCGGAACCCATATTCCACATAAGATTTATTGTTTGTTTTACTGTTGTTTGCAACTTGGTTTAATTATTCTTTTTATTGGAAAAAATATCTAAAATATCTTTTAAAAATTAAATTATGAGTCTGTTTTACAAAATTTCGTTTTGTCTTTAAATATCAATTCTGGAGGAAGGTTTGTTTACAATATTACGATGAGTAAAACCGCGGCACACAGCTATTATGTAGCTTATATATAGTTTAATAAATTCCCATGATGGAAGGCATATGAATCAAGATACAGCTACTCTTAATACTTAGAGTTTAATATATGTAAATGTACGTGGCAATTTGCTATTAAACCAATGCGGGGCCAGCGTTGGTGTAGAAAGCATGTCATCTTACACAATGTAATTGCCACTTGATAACTGGGTACATGGTATGCTGTAAAATGTTGAGGTTGCATTCTTTGGTTCACTAAGAACAGAATATGCATTTAGAATACAAATCTTTATCTTATCCTAATAATACTATAAATGCGAAAGTTTGTGATGATGTATGGATGTTTGTTACTCTTTCACACTCAAACGGCTGGACCAATTTTGATAAAATTTGGTATGGAGGTAGCTGACACCCTGGATTAACACAGGATCCATAACTTTCCCAAATTCCCACGGGATCGAAGTTCCGGGCGGAAGGATAGTTTTCTATATGTTCAGGGGCCTTGTATGTCTAAATAAGTTGCCTATACTTAACTATTTTATCAGAAATGTCTGTTAAAAAGTTCTAAAATTTATTATTTTCGGCTTTTGACTGTTGTTTTTAATTTTTTAGTAATTAAAATGTTTGCGACAAAAATTTTTCTTTCCCTGAAATTATTTGCTTAAGATAAAAATTAATCTGATATTCAATAAAAACCTTTACTTAAACTCTGTTGGACAATGGTCCCTAAACCCTTACTTAAATAAAATATGAAAAGACTAACTAAACTATTGATTAATAAACATTTAATAAATGATTCCCACGAACTAAGAACCTTCTACTCTTTTTGAAGATGATTAAAAAAAACAAAAATACATTTATCATTACTTGGCTGATACATAATCTGAATACTTACGTAAATAACAATACAAAAAACGTATTCTGAATGAGTTGACTATAATTATCAACAAGCGAGGTCAATGGTAATTTTTTTGTTGTCTGTCGTACATTAAGCATGTCAGTTATGTTACTTGAATATTTTAAAGTATATGAGGTGTTAAATAGCTATTTTAGTGTTTATTTATTTATTTATAGGCAAACCAAACAGCGTAACATATCTAAGTGTTGAATTAAAAATATATATACTGGGTGAAAAAGAACCTCCTAGCTATATTCAAAATCCTGAACCAGTATCACTCAAAGAACACATTTATAAAAGAATTTTTTTTTTCAATGGGAATAGTTCATTTTTTGCCTAAACGTAGACATTACTCCTACTCGTACATCAGGCACGCGAGGGGTGTGGGTAGCGCTCTGGGGGTGCGTTCGAGTGGTGTCTACGTTTAGGAAAAAAAAATCCCCTCCCAAAAAAAAATTAAAAGTGTTCAGTAAGTGATACTGGTTCAGGATTTTCAATAAAGCTAGGAGGTTCTTTTTCAACCTGTATATTGATTCTATTCTAATAAGTCAAGTTTTTTAAGGCATAATTATAATTAACTGGCTTTTGCCCGCGCTTTCGTCTGCGTAGAATAGCTACTTTGGGCAGATTTTTTAAATACTTACTCATCCCCACAACAACAGGTCGAAATTTCCAAAAAGCTATAACAAATATTTGTAATTTATTATCAAATGCCTTTTAAACGTAAAGTTTCATAATAATGATCAACTTCCATACAAACTTTCATCCCCTATTTTAGCCGTTTTAAGCTTTGCGCCTAGATATTATGAAATGAATACTACATTTCCGTTTAATTTGTTACTGTCAAACAAGCGGCGGCTATAACTCTAGCTGTAACATTTTGCAGTTGCCAACTAACAACATAGTTATAACGGTCATAGCGCATAGTGAATAATGATACCCGAGATGAGGTGATACTCTGAGAAACGGGAGTTGAGAAAGGGGCGGCTGGTACTACATAGCCTAGGTTGGCCAACATTTAGGGTGCTTTTCCACCAGAGATGTGCTATGCTGCGTTGCTACGGATGCGTTTTAATTCCACCAATCATATTCATTCCTCTATATAGCATAGCACTGGTGGAAACGGATTATCTGTCACATCCTCGCAGCATAGCTGCATAGCACATCTCTGGTGGAAAAGCACCCTTTAAATCCGCCACTGTTAGCATTATCACGAGCGTTTACGTACTTCGAAGTGCACGTAGAACAGACCTTACTGACTTTCTTCGACCGCCTAGTCGTTAAGCCAAGTCAGAGAGTGGCAGTGTGAAACTGACACTCCAAGTTGGTTACTTGATTATACTTACAGGCAGGCCCCTCTTTCCCACTGGGCACTCTGGGCAAGTGCCCAGGGCCCCGCGATTAACGGGGTCCCCAAAAGTCCCAGAAGATCATTGTCCCCAAAAGATCATTATAATAAAAGACAGGAATACTTTTTGCTTATTAGTTTTTGCAAGCGTTAAGAGCAAAGCGCTAAGGGTATGCTCTACTCTTGCCCTAAAATCATACTTTTCTATTACACTAAAATATAACCTTCACTGATTTAAAGAAGAATCATCAGTGTTCTATTACAATTTTCCCTTAAAAACACAGGGGCCCCATAAACCTACGTGCCCAGGGCCTCCTATATGTAAAAGACGGCCCTGCTTACAGGACAAGAGTCATATTTTTTTTATTAGTCCGTCTACGTCCCCGCCGAGGGGCACGGGCCTCCCTTCGAAACACGTCCACCACAACCCCAATGCATTGGTGGACCGCACTCCTTTCGAAAACGATTTTTTCTTAGACAGGTTTCATCTCGAATTTTTCCTGGCTGAAAGTTTACGCGCTCGCGTTCAATCATTTTAGTTTTTCATTATAGCCATTATTTATGCGGGATGAACCCTAGTAGTTCCGCGGAGTAATAGTTGTAGTTAAGCATTCATAACTACTCTTACCGATAAAAAGAATTTTCCAAAGTCAGTATGATTCACATCGTTACGCGATGCCTGCGTCTGCGGCGATGGCAGACCGCCAAAATGTGTATGAACTGATTGAAAACTATCGCACTATCTAATTCTGGCATTTAGGAAATATTTTCTAAAAGTAGTCAATTGGCAACCTGGAGTTCTATTTTTATAGAAGTCATACATATTTTTAAACTCAAACAAAAAAAAAGGTTGTAAGTTTGACGTGTGTATCTGTGTATCAGTATGTCTGTCTGTGGCATGGCATCGTAGCTTCTAAAAAAATGTGATGCGGTTTTTTTGTTTAAAAACTGACTTAATCGAGATAGTTCTTATTTGATCAAAATTGGTTCAGCCGTTTAGAAGTTATAAGCGATGTTATAATTATTTTTAAATTTAAGAGTCTTACATATTTTTAGTCGTTCACCTTATTTAATACTAGCTTTGCGGCAGACTTTTCTCAAATTTCAACCGATTTACGCAAAACATAAATGAATATATCTTACTCCGTCCATCGATCGGTGAAAAAAGTAAGAAAATCCTTTACGAAGTCTTCGAGTTTGTCGCGTTTAGACAGACAGACACGGCGGGCAAATCAATTCAATTCATGTATCCAGCTATGAATGGTTTTATAGTACGTTGATCATTCATGTGCACGTATAGGTCCGTGAAAACATCGTAAAGTGACTTGGGGCTCTATTTTTGAATCACTCGCCTCGTTTCGAGCGATATATTTTATTGATTTGCGCAGATTCTTTTGATTTACGATTTTTTCGATCACTGCCATTCAGCAAAAGGGTCTTAGCACTCATAGAATTTAGTAGTTAAAAAAATCAAAAATCAATAGCATCGACGCAAATCAACGAAAGATATCGCTCGAAATGAGACGAGTGATTCAAAAATAGTGCCCTTGGTCGTTGGGAAAATGAATTTGCTACAACCGATTTCGTATTTTTTTTTTATTATGCGATGGGTTAACTCTTGACCTCAATTTTGACCAAGATCAAGGTCTATCATAATTATTCATAACTAGCTTTCCGCCCGCGACTACAGGTTATATCGTGCCCAACTGTGGGATAAAATGTAGCCTATGTCCTTTCCCAGGCTCTAATTTATCTCTGTACCAAATTTCATCAAAATCGGTTCATTAGTTTAGGCGTGAAAGACGGACGGACAGACGTCTGGAAGTGTGGCAGTGTGAAAACAGGCAGTGTGGAAGTGCAAACTTTCAGCGCTCGTAAAAGATGGAATTCCCGAGAAAAAATAAAAAACAGGCTTTTAAGCAAAAGGAATTCTTTTGCAAACTTTCTTTCAATGTGACCAAACTGGTTTTAAGCAAACATTCGTCGTATTCAGGCCAATTCGCCCAAACTTGAAATAAATAAACTTTTACTTTTAAAGTGCAGTGACTCCCAAACTTAAATTATCTGCGAATGATTATAAATAATAAACGCCACACACTCAAAGGCCCACACTGAGGTTATCCCTTGTCTCGTGGGTCCCTCGGAACACACATAAGAGAAACACGAACACCTATGACCCGAGAACAAACATCTGCTTTTTACACAAATATTTGCTCCGACTGGGAATACAAACTTTAAAATCTTACAAAACTATTCAACTAACTTACAAAACGTTATAAACTAACTTACTAGCGTGTGATTGTCAACAACGTAAATGTCACCGGAAATTGTTAAAACCGTAATATCACAACTCTACTAGTGAAGTTATAATCTCCAGCGATATTACAATATGCCTCTTTAAGATTATAAAAAGGGCGGCCTGAATAACATTAGGATAAGTTAGGTAAGGTTAGGCTTCATTAGGTTCGGTTAAGTCAGGTTGCATTCTTCTTCTTCATATCGTGTAGGTATAGTCAAGTGTGTGGCGAACTTGGCTATCCCTGGTGTCAGAGTTTTCAAACCGCACAATGGCCTCTGACTTAGTTTTAACGACTGTCGTCAAATGACAACAGCCGGGACCGATAGCTTGACGTGCCCTCCGAAGCACAAAAACGCTCGTGATAAATTGCCACTTTGATCACCCATCAGGTTCCCTGCCTCCGATTACGTTATTTAACCTCACTGATCGGTTGAGATCAGCAAATAGTTAAATGGTGGAATCTAAGAAGATCGACTACAAGTAATTATTTTTCCCGGATTAATATCATAAATTACTTTACGTCAATATGAAAAAAGTCGTGCAGTTCACATGGTATCGGAGTTTATAATCTTACTAAGTCAATTTACAATTTTACGGGTTTGACGATGTTACTACATTCTCAAAAAACTTTTATGAACTCGAAAACTACTTTTTAAAATATATTTTTTAATGCGTTCCGAAACATTTGATAAAGACCAAGTTAGTTCTCACTGCTGTTACAAAGTGCTCCTTTTGCCTTTTGGCAACACAAAGTCCTAGTGTTGCCTTTATACGTCCACAGTTAGAGCTGGGGTGGTGCTATTCCTGACCAATAAGGTATATTACCTAAGACTAGATTTTTTTTTATGTTATAGGCGATGAGGTGGTGGGAAAGCTGAATTTACGTGTCGATTACAAAGATGTAGAGGAAAGTAAGTTTGTGTGTTTAAAAAGTCATCATCATTTGACCATCATAAGCCCTTTTGATCATCACTGCATATAAAACTGATTAAATCATGACGTAATCACCTCAGGCGCTGCCTGAAAAACAGCCTGGCTGAGGCGAGGAAGCACCTTTCACCATCACCACATTATTTATTATTCTTCTTCTTCTTTAGTTCGCCACACACTTGACTATACCTACACGATAAGAAGAAGACATTATTTATTAGTATGTTGTTTGAAGTCTGCTCTATTTATATTATACTAGCTTTTCGCCCGGGACTTCGTTCCCGTGGGAATTTTACCGTCAATTTTCCAATGTTTTTAATAGTTATTCTGCTATTCGGGACGGAGAGAAATACAACAAATCAAAAACCATGGCAATCGGTCCAGCCGTTCTCGAGTTATAAGTGTTGTAACAAACACGACTTTCTTTTATATATATAGATATGGTGAATATATTTATCTTTCTTTCTTTCTTTTCTAATTAATCCAGGAAAAGTGTATCAAATTGTAGCACAACCTCGGCGGCTATGCCACTAATAAATGGGCGGTTTTTCACTTGACGGCACGGCAACGGCGCGGCACCGGCGCAGGTAACCAGGGAAACAAATGTATGAAAAGGAGTCATCGCCCTGCCGGTGCCGGCGCCGGTCAGTGGAAAAACCTGTCATATGTTTTCATAAATTTTTGCTTCCCGCCGTTGCCGGCGCCGGTGCCGTGCCGTCAAGTGGAAAACCGCCCAATGTCGATGCAATGACAATGGTGTTCATTTTGTTTATGTTAACGCTACACACTCAAAGGCCCACACTAAGGTGTTCCTTGTGTCGTGGGTCCCTTGGAACACACATAAAGACAAACACAAATACCTATGACCCGAGAACAAACATCTGCTTTTTACACAAATGTTTGCCCCGACTGGGGATCGAACCCAGGATCCGCAGATTAAGAGGCAGCGTCACTAGCACTCGACCAAACCGGCCGTCAATATACCGGCGGTTTTATCTGTTCAGGTGCCAATATTGAGAACTATTCAAAAATCACACATTTGATGACGGATGCCTTGACTAGCAGCGCCACCGCCAACTGTTCAGTTGCTAGGTAGTTTGCAACTTAACGTTCGGTAGGTGGTGACAGTGATAGCCCAGTTGTTAATGAGCCAGACTTGTAATCCGAAGGTCGCGGGTTCAAATCCTGGTGCGGGCATGTACCACTAAATTCGTCTTTCCGGATTAATGTACGGATTTCTAATTATCACTTGCTTAACGGTGAAGGAAAACATTGCGAAGAAACCCGCCCGTCCAAGAAAATTCATTTTCGAAAGACGAGTGGTCCACCAACCCGCGTTAGGCCAGCGTGGTGGCCTAATCCCCTTCGTGTTTCGAAGGGAGGCCCGTGCGCCTCGGTGCACGTATATGGGCTGAAAAAAAAAGGTGGTGGCGCTGCTGATCGTTGTGGCTGTCAGCAAGTGTATGAAAATTAAATAGTTCTCAATTTCGCCACCTGAACGGATAAAAATGGCCTCCATTGCCATTTAACTGCCATTGTGACGTCATTGATTAGACGCCCAGCCCCTCGGCCGTGGTAAGTTTGAACGTTTTTACCAAAGCTAAACCGCTAACGTTTCTTTTGTATTCAGCCCAATAGAAACGTTGAATACAATAGAATAAGAATACTTTATTTGCACGAATACAGTAAATCATTACAGAATATAGATGGACTTATTTAGTTAGACTCATGTATCCAACCTGCATTAAGGTGTGCAAATGTCAAAAATTATATATTTAAAAATGCATTAACTAAATGGTTGGGTGACAAGTGTTTCTACAGTGTCCAGGTGTATTAAAACTATAAGTTAAGTGTTACGTAGAATAATTTAAATAATGACTGCCAATGTTGAAACATATTTTAGTATTAAGGTGACATTTTGCACGTCTGCATGCAGGCGGAATACATGGACATTATATTTAATGTCATTACTGTATTCTGGCAAATAAACAATATTCTATTTTATCTACATTTCTAAAAATTCTTTAATACTGTAGAAACAACGATTTAGCTTTGGTAAACATGTTTAAACTTACCGCAATCGGGTGGCAGGGCTCGACCGTAGCAGTCCTACTACCACGTCATAATAAAATTAAAATAATTTTACTATGAATGAATATTACTTGTAGAGCGTTGTCCTTTTTTTGTCATATAGCTTTGTCTCTGTTTTTCCTAAAGTAAGGTTACATGATCCCAAGCTTTTGATGACTGATATTTAAAACAATCAGCTTTTTGAATTCTAATTAAGTATTATCATCTCATGTTTTTTATTGATGTTTTAGCATATTGCTTTATACTTTTGTATGACATGTCACAGTAGTTATATTTTTATAATTTATTAATTATATAATTAACTAAATACTAGTTTTCTGACCACAACTATGTTTGCGTCAAAATTAATGTCTATTCGGCTAAATCCCTACTAATATTATAAATGCGAAACTAACTCTGTCTGTCTGTCACGCTTTCACGGCTAAACTACTAAACAGATTTTGATGAAATTTGGTACAGAGATAGATTAGACATTGAGAAAGGACATAGGCTACATTTTATCCCACAGCTAGGCACGATATAACCTAAAGTCCACGCGGGCGGAGCCGCAGGCGGAAAGCTAGTTATTAACCAAATTATTTGCTTATTTTGTCAAATTTAACTTCAATAAGGGTGACTTTAAAATAGCGAAACTCTATACAGGTTAAAAAAGAACCTCCTAGCTTTATTGAAAATCCTGAACCAGTATCACTTACTGAACACTTTTTTTTTTGGGGTGGGTGGGTTTCCTAAACGTAGACACCACTCGGGCGCACCCCCCGAGCGCTACCCGCACCCCTCGCGTGCCTGGTGTAAGAGTAATGTCTACATTTAGGCCAAAAATGAACTATTCCCATTGAAAAAATATTTTTTTTTTTTTTCATAAATGTGTTCTTTGAGTGATACTTTTTCAAGATTTTGAATATAGTTAGGAGGTTCTTTTTCACCCAGTATAGAGGCCGATTGTCCCGACTAAACTAAACATTTTTCCCCCAGGATACCTACTACTTTAAATTCTCAAAAAAATATTTCTACTTTCTACGAGGCAAAAAAATTTTTCATACCCCAACCTATGTTCCTTGGGGAAAGTTGTTCAGTTTCATGGTCTGATTTATATTCTTAAATTAAAAGTCACCCAATTATTATAGCCGTGAGGTGCCGTTGGTGATGTATAGCACCACCCCTTCTTATCGTGCAGGTATAGTCAAGTGTGTGGCGAACTTGGCTAAACCTGGTGTCAGAGTTGACGGCCGGTTTGGTCGAGTGGTAGTGACGCTGCCTCTTGATCGGCGGGTCCTGGGTTCGATCCCCAGTCGGGGCAAACATTTGTGTAAAAAGCAGGTGTTTGTTCTCGGGTCATGGGTGTTTGTGTTTGTCTTTATGTGTGTTCCGAGGGACCCACGACACAAGGGAAAACCTTAGTGTGGGCCTTTGAGTGTGTAGCGTTTGTTTTTTTTTTTTTAGAGTTTAACCGTCCCTTACATATAGAAGGCTTTATTTCGGGTTACAATAATGAATATCGTATCGGCCATTCATTTGCGTTCTTTCGAGTATCTAATCCATTGCAAACTGCCTAAAAGCCATTGTTTTTGATCGGGCGATTATTGCTATCTTTGGCCATACATTGCCGATAATGATAAGTTGATAACAGATGGGATTAGGGGCCGTTCAAGTATTACGTAAGCAGATTTATTACAATTATTTACTTCCCTCTCCCTTGTCTGCAAAAGTAAGCAAAGCTCTTACGCAAACATTGGTATACGCATTTTCTGGGAAGCCCCGAAAATGCGCTTCCTTTTTTATTAAACGGTTTTATTTAGCTCACCCCGTTTGTTTTATTTATTATTCTTGGGTCAAATTTAGTAATTCAAATTTCACCCTCTTCCTGTCAACCGATTAATCTGAAATTTTGTATACACTTTGGATTTTGGTGACAATACAATTATGTTTATTCATTATCATTATAAATTCAAGATGGCCGCCGCTACAAAATGGCGGATAATTTATGTTTTATTAATCACATCAATATGGGTATCAAATGAAAGGGCTCAACAAGCAGAATACAATATACTATAAAAAATTGAAATCCAAGATGGCGGCCGCTACAAAATGGCGGATAACGTAGGTTTTATCAATCCCATCAATATGGGTATCAAATGAAAGGACTCAACAAGCAGAATACAATATACTATAAAAAATTGAAATCCAAGATGGCGGCCGCTACCAAATGTATGTTTTTAATAAAAACTAAAAACTAGAAAATAAAAATAGGTAAAAAAACTTTTTAAGTTAAACGGTTTTATGTTAAACATACATTGCAATGTTTAAGATAAATGTACTAAAAACCAAAAAATAATAAAATAGATACAGTCGTGGGAATTATAAACATATGCATAGACTAGACTAAAATAAAACCGTGGGGCACATTAAGTCGATAATTTGTAGACAATTGACGTGCCCCACGGTTTTATTTTAGTCTAGTCTATGCATATGTTAATAATTCCCACGACTGTATCTATTTTATTATTTTTTGGTTTTTAGTACATTTATCTTAAACATTGCAATGTATGTTTAACATAAAACCGTTTAACTTAAAACCGTTTAACTTAAAAAGTTTTTTTACCTATTTTTTTAAGCATAGACAATGTGTGGGTTGCCGTTTGTCTAAAAAAATAAATAACTAATGCTGACGTAATCACCATCTAGACCCCCCCCCGAGATTCCCAACCCCCATGTCATCAAAAATAAGCAAATCAAAGACGCCCCCGCCCCCCTATAGTGCTTACGTAATACTTGAATGGCCCCTTACATAAAAAGTGATTATTACCAATGGGGTATTGATTTTCTTTACTTACGCCAAAATTAAATTGTAAAAAAATTTGATTTTTAATATGATTTTGTGTTATAAGTGTGACAGGGTTTTTTTTGAAAGCTGATGTAACGGACCGCCGCCGCCCGCCCCTGTATATACCCTTTTAATATATTTTTCACAAATTTTAAAACTTGTGAAAATGACCGCGAAAATCATTTTTTTTAAACATACGAAATTACAAATCCTTTGTAAAACCGCTCTTATCACAACAGCACAGAATGCACGCTTGAAATAGTTTCCAGAAATCTCTCATTTTATATTGCAGTTAATAGCATACTGCGTTTTATCTGTTATCGTTATCGGTCATTAAAATTCTAATCTTTTTGATAACTCTTAGTAGTCTTAGTAAATAAACAATGTCCACAAAGGAGTTTGAGATTTGGCATAGTCATGGTTTTTTGCGCGAGCTAAAATTGTTAAAATACGATAGAAGTCAAAGTTAAAAATAGTTTTAATTAAAAAAGTAGTGAATTGAATTAGAATTTTTAACTTTGTGCCTCTTCGCAAAGGTGCAGTCTTCCTCAGAGAAGAATAGGCAAGAAACTCCCAGGGTTGCTCTTTTTAACTCAATCAGATAAATTTCCTTATTTTCTAATCTCTGGAGCTGAGCAATTAATTCCTATAGTTGCTTGTCTAACAGATAATCAGAAATCCTATAAATAGCCCTTTAGGACAGAATTAGAATTTTTAATTCTAATCAATAAATTTCAAGTAAATCAAAATTTATTGATTAGAATTGAAAATTCAGGTTTAGCACTTGCTCGTCTGAAAATTATAGCCCTCCATATATCTTGAGTATGCTTTGATAGCTTCTCAAACAGACCTCTTTTGTATGAAAAATCGTGCAATATCCCTAGACCGCGTTGATGTGTGTACTTGCTGACAACCACCCCGACCAGCTGCGCCACCGCCAACCGAACGTATAGTTGCTAACTACCTAGCAACTGAAAATTCAGTTGGCTGTGGCGCCACCAGTCAAAGCAGCTATTAGATGTATGAAATTTGGATAGTTCTTAATTTCCCCATCTGAACGGATAAAATGGCGAACATTCCATCGACACACAACTGAAGAATCGGGGGCCTGGTTACAGTCAAGAAAACAGTCCAGCGTTACCCAACCACCGCAAATCATCACCCTCAACACGTGTATCCCTTGCTTACTCCCCGAGGATGATTTCAAAGGAACTATTAGCAGTTCTATTAATATCAGAAAGCCTTTGTGTTTGGTAGTTGAGAGGCTTCGCTACAGATGTGCTAACTGGCGGCCGAGAAAGTGAAAGCTAATTTAATTTTAAAACAATTTCACTAACACAGACGAGCCGGGTGCCTGTGTGACTCAACAAACGTCTGGTAGTCACAAACCAAAACGTCATCTAAATATGTATATATGTATGATTTTTTTGTTGATTTTTTAAAATCAATTTCTATAAAATTTATATGAGACCACTTCAGGAGTAGGTGTACTCTTTCGACCAAAAAAGAATTTTAAAAATCGTCCGACAATTGGCGAGTTATTGTATCGCGTAAAAAACATACAAAAAACCGTAGTCGAATTGAGAACTTCCTCTTTTTTTGAATTCGGTCAAAAATTTGGATGTTTTTCTTTTTACTAAACGTTATTCTGGCGAATGTTGTTCAGTTTCCATCCTAATGTTCGCTAATTAAGTCGCCTTATATTAGTAATTCTGATTAACATTCCTGGTTTATTTTAATAATAACCAATAACACATCTTATTTTTATTTTGATAATCACATTATACCCCATAAATGAATTACCAAAACATCAAAAGTAAACTTACACAGTTTTACATAAACTACATATATTCAATGACGCAGTCTTAGCTTAGTTACACATTCTTTTATTCCAAATTGCATCGCCGCAGGAGTTAAAACAAAGTGTTGTGTTACATTGCCGTGCGACAATGAACCATGCCGCGTGCTCTCTCTTCCCATGCGACAATGCATTCTGTTCCAAAACATTATTTGATAAGATCGTTAAAGATTTAATGAGCCTCATTATTAAGCTGATTTTTACTTCAAGCCACAATACAGGGTCTGATATTATAATTTACTTCCTATCTTGCTTAAATTGTCGTTGAAAACCTTCTTAATAAAAGACTTTTTGTATTTCTGAGCTCATATAACCCGAATCTCTTTAAAGTTCGAGTGAATAGGCTTCTTCTGGGTGATTTTGCTACATCCTCTACGCAATTTCACTAAGAAAAAAGACACTCCGAATTAGGGATAAGATGGAATAGAGAAAATATTTCAAATCCATTCTCAGGAAAATATGACCTTTTGTTTATAAACATGTGTCCTTTTAGCAATTCAATATCATCTTGTGCTTATAAGATCGTATTGTACGTTTTTTTCGTTCCTTTGTTAGTATGCAATAATAGTAGACTGTATGACAAGAGAGCAAAGAAGTATTTTTACGGCGAGGGCGCTACTTTGAACCACGAGCGAAGCGAAGGATTCTAACGTAGAATCCTGAGCGCAGCGTGGGATTCAATGTATATCGCCCGAGGTAAAAATAATTTGCTCTCGAGTCAACTCTACTTTTCATCTCCTTTCTACGAGAAAACAAATGACAAGAACAGAGACTTAACTCGCGCGTTTTTTTTTCAATTAGCGCGGGGGCCACCGCCGTGCAGCCAACACGTACCAGCCAGTATTCATACAATTTGCGTTCGATTTCTATGAATGACACATATTCTTAATTCAAATCTCTTTTACGCCCGCCAATGATTTTGTAAAAGCTCATTTACGCCTGCACAAGAGTTCTTAACAGAAATAAGCTCTTTTGCTCCCACTTAAAAAGGAACAAAGTGACACTTTTCTAATAGAAGGGATGAAAAGTCTTTATCTATTTTTAATGTCAATCGAATACAAGAAATCCAAACTTAATGTCAGTACATTTAAGGTTAAATTTTACTTGGTTTTCTTCACTTAGACCGTTAGATCTGATCTTGGCATTACTCTCTATTTCCAGTAATAGACAAACCAGTATCAGAGAAGTTAGAAAAGACCCCACCACGCAATGGTCCCCATGGGGTACAGATAGTGAACACAGGCCCCGATCATACGTTCACGTTGGACGAGGAGGCGCTTTCGCGGCTGCTGCTCAAGGATGACGTCAGAGACCGCGCCGTGGTCGTCATCTCCGTCGCCGGCGCATTTAGGAAAGGAAAGTCCTTCTTGCTGGACTTCTTTCTTCGGTATATGCATCACAAAGTAAGTTGTCTACACTACATGGCTTTAGGTATCTCTCTTTCAACCTCTCGGGTGGTTAATCAGTCGACGAAACTGAACAACTTCCCCAAGGAACATAGGTCAAAATACGAAAAAATAATTTTTGTCTCCCATACAAAATGCGCCATATGCTGATGAAGTTTGTATGGGAACTCAATTTTTTTTTCGTTTTTCACATAAGTAGGTCCAGTGTATATCTATACATTTATCAACCCATTTATGTCCTCACCGAGGGGCACAGACCTCCCTTCGAAACACGAAGAAGATTTGAAATGGTCGCATTTCATGAAATGTTTCACCGTCTATTGGCCACATCATGATGTGGTTTGGACAGATCAAGACAAGAAATCGTTTCTCGATAGGTATGGACAACTAAACGCGCGGCTACTTCAGGGAATGGTCAAGATTTCATGAAATGTTTCTCTGTCTATTGGTCACATCATGACGTAGCTCAGCTTAGCGGAACTGATAGATAGATAGATAGATAGATAAATACTTCATTGCATACTACACAGGAAAAAACTTTTTTTTTTATTTATTATGAGATGGGTTAACTCTTGACCTCAATCTTGACCATAAGGTCAAAGATGAGGTCGACGATGGAGCGAGTTAACCCAGAAAATGCCTATAAAGGCACTGGTACTCCCACGCACCGACCGAACACAGCAAGCTGTTTGGCGTCGGACTTCAGTAGGAGGGTGGTCGCGCACCAGACGGCCCTTTACATGGCCTACCACACCGCGTGAGACCATAGGACGACACCTTAGATTCAGAAAAAAATGAAGTTTCGTTGCCTGGGATGGATTACTAGGAGGCAGGTCTCATTTGTGTTTCCTTAGTCGCCTCTTACGACACCCACGGAAAGAGATGGGGTGGTGTTATTCTCAACCGATCACCACACGGTAAAATATTTACAATATAATCTTACGATCAAAAGTGTGCAAGGGCGGAACTCACGACTGGCAGTTCTCACCTAACCTGACCCACCAACGGGTTAACCTACTTGTCGCAGTTCCGTCTGTCGCAATCGAACAAAAATGTCGAATGACTTATAAACAGACAAAATAAGACATTTTTATTATTGAATATTTTATGGATATCCTATTTATACGATCCATCCAAACGTGGATGACAAAATCGTTAAACTTTGTCGATTTAATGATCTGGTCAAATTAAATTGCCCACTTAATGAAATGCGAGCATTTCATGAAATTCTCAAGCATTTCATGAAGTCAACAAATCTACCATATGGGGCCATCCATAAATTACGACACACGAATTTCATGATTTTTTGTCTCCCTCCCCCTCCTTGTCACAGCTGGTCACATTTGTAAGACTCCCCCCTCCCTAGCGTGACGTCACATATTTTGCATATTTTCAATATTTTTTAAATTTTCTAATAAAAGCAGTACTTAATAGAGTTGTTATTTTTTTTTGGGAACTCAAAAAATTAGACAATTTTTTTGGTTGAGACCAACCAAAGTAAAAACGTAAAAAGACTGCTTGGGACTGAGGAGGTTAAGTTTGTCGTTAATAATTAATACGTTTTGATACTCATAACACATTTTGAAATGTGACATCACGAAACTTATGACCCCTCCCACCCCCTTGTCACACAATGTCACACTTTGT
The DNA here is from genome assembly GCA_949987775.1 of Aproaerema taeniolella. Lineage (NCBI taxonomy): Eukaryota > Metazoa > Arthropoda > Insecta > Lepidoptera > Gelechiidae > Aproaerema > Aproaerema taeniolella. The sequence continues at coordinate 899,990 of OX465262.1, read as the reverse complement.
CGACCCCCTTTAACGTGTGACGTAATTTATGGATGGTCCCTATGGCCGCGACACATACATGCTGCGCTTATTAATAGAAACAGATCCCAGAGGCTTACAAAACCATGTTAACCCACAGTATGGCAGCGGAGGCGGCGGCGAATGGCTGGGGTCAGAAGAGCAGCCCCTCGAAGGGTTTAGCTGGCGCGGCGGCTCCGAGCGAGACACCACCGGCATCCTCATGTGGTCGGAGATATTCAAGGCCACGCTCGACAATGGAGAGAAGGTTAGTCATTGGCGGAACCAGGAAATGAAATGCAAGATACTATAGACCAGTCAAATCAAAATGTCTTTATTTAATAACTTCACCATCTTACATTTTAGAATAGAATAGAAAGAACTTTATTAAGTGAACCATGAAATAGCAGTAATTTTTGCTTATTATTAACTAGCTTCCCGTGCGGGATTTCGTTCCCGTGGGAATTCGGGAAAATCATGTACCCTATGTCCATCCCGGATAATGTAGGATTCTAATGGTGAAAGAATTTTTCAAATCGGTCCAGTAGTTTCGGAGCCTATTCGACGCAAACAAACAATCAAATCTTTCCTCTTTATAATATGTATAGAAGATATATTATTAGTAGTAAGTACTCTAAAATCACCACACGCGTGCACTCTGTGTTGTTGTGATAAGAGCGGTTTTGCAATGAAAATTTGTTTGCATTGAATAGGCTCAGAAACTATTGGACCTATTTGAAAAAAATTTTCACTATTAGATTAGAATCGCTGAGTAACATAGGCTACATAATTGTCCCGAATTAACACGGGACGAAGTCCCGGGCGGAATGCTATTTTATTAGTGATCTGTTGACAAAAAGTCGTGTAGTTCAGAGGAGTTTCAATAGATTGCGTTGTAGACCAAGATCCCAGTGCCGCCAGACCTTACTTATTTTCTCATAAACCAAATGTGTGGGAAATAGTAGTGCTAGTACGTACTAGTAATATATGAATACCAGCTAACCTGGGCCGATGGCCAATTTTTAGCTACCTAAATTGCTTACTTGTCTTCAAGACTTGGTGCTATAAAAAGTATTGTTATAGTTCCCTGAACATAATATACAAAAATCACGGCTCAGATTGTAGGTATAATTGCATAATTTACTTGCGAACTGTAAAGCGTCTGGCTGAAATTACAGCCAACGGAGGTGTCTGGCGGTGTTGCACATACATTTTTATATTTAATTAATTATATTCTATAAGATTTCAGCAGCCAGACTTCAAGACAAGTGAGTAATTTTTGGAAGTACCTTCAGAACCTGATCGCTGAAAATTGGCCGCCGGCCCAGGTTAGCTGGTATTCATACATTACTAGTACGTACTAGCACTACTATTTCCCACACATTTGGTTTATGAGAAAATAAGTAAGGTCTGGCGGCCCTGGGATCTCCGTCTATTGTGTGTAACGTAAAAGTGAATCTAAATGAAACCACCGGCATCCTAAATCCTAATGAATGAGAAATGATTGAAAGCGCTTAGAAATTGGATTCAAAAGGTTTTCTGTAGCATTAGCGTTATTCAAGTAACAGATATTTTAAAATCATATCATTTATTTACAAACATCCATCATAATAATATGTGACTGTGTTTAGTAAAAGGTACAACTTTCGGGGTAGTCAATAAGGGGGCGTCCGTTAATTACGTAAGGTGTTTTTGGCGATTTTTCGACCCCCCCACCCCCTCTGGTGAGATGTCGTGAGATTTGGCTCGACACCCCCCCTCCCCCCTTTATCTCACGTGAGTTTTATGAAAATGCTCAGTTTTAGTGTAAATACGTTAATTAGTAATTTATTTAGAAAAAATACATAATTTGCCTAATTATTTTTAAACTTTTAATAATCGAACAACAAAAACCAGCTATGATTTACCAACTTAAATTTAAAAAAAAAGATTGTTCTAATTCAGCCCACGGGAACTCATGAGTAGTCATAAGTTGCTACCGCAACAACATGGATTAGTTGGTTTAACTTAGCTTTCCCGCAATTTAACACTATTTCTTTTGGGGGAAAATATTACGTGATATTTGTAGAGACCCCCCCTCTCCTCCAAGTGAGATTGAGTAAGATCCGGCCCTCCCCCCTCCCCCCCCAAAACGCCTCACGTAATTAATGGACGCCCCCTAAGAGCCATTTGCAATGGCTCATCACACTAATTGTGAACCTTAACGACTATAACGAAAGTTGTACCTTTCCATTTTCACAGTCACATATGTTATCTTTTATTACTTTAGCTAACTTAAAACTACATAAATGTATAACACCGTATGTATTAAAAACACATGAGCACGTGACGCTAGAATAAACAATTATTATTATTAAAATAAATGGATGTTAACAAAATAACATTTCAGTACAATCGTGTTTTGCTAACGTACAATCAGCACGCAAATCTAATTTTATAGTTAATTTATGATTATACATCATTACACATGTCATAGTAGTTTTAGAAATTACAAACCTGTTTGTGATTGGGGCCATCCAGAAATTACGTCACACGAATTTCATGATTTTTTGTCCCCCTACCCCTCCTTGTCACAGCTGGTCACATTTGTAAGACTCCCCCATCCCTAGCGTGACGTCACATATTTTCTAATGAAAGACTTAATTCGAGTTGTTATTTTTTTTGGGAACACAAAACACATTGTCTCAACCAAAGTAAAAACGTAAAAAAAGTGCTTGGGACTGAGGAGGTTAAGTTTGTCGTTAATAGTTTATCATAACACATTTTGAAATGTGACGTCACGAAACTTATGACCCCTCCCACCCCCTTGTCACACAATGTCACACTTTGTCGACCCCCTCCCCGCCCCTTAACGTGTGACGTAATTTATGGATGGTCCCTACAGGCTCAGAATAAGCCTTTTCTGAGCCTGTAGGGACCATCCCATGTTTAAAAAACATCAAATCATACCCTTTGAATGTATGCCAAACGTGGCATCAAGTGGTTTTAAACCACTGATGCTCTGCCTACCCCATATGGATTTTAGGCGTGAACGTATGTATGTATGGTACGTTTACCATACCATAAACATAACATTATGGTAACTCCCTATCTATCTCTGAAACCTTTGTTACGTGTTTGTACGCAGTTAATTAAAGTTAAAATATAAATTACTAACATCCCGCTCGGGACTTCGTTCCCGTGAGAATTCATGGAAATTATGTAGCCTATGGGATAATGTAGTATTCTAATGGTGAAAGAATTTTTGAAATCGGTCCAGTACTTTTTGAGCCTATTCATTACAAACATACAAAAATAGGTACAAATCTTTCCTCTTTATAATATTAGTGTAGATAAAATTTGTTAACTGGATAAAATATCCAATTAATAGAAAATAGTTTTTTTTTTAATAATTGTAATAGATATTTAACTAAGTGTAAATTAAAAAAAATATTTTTGTAATGCACCAACGGGGTTCGTGTATGTGCTTCATTAATTGTAACATCTTTATAAAAAGTCACGATGCAATATGGTACGGACGGCCGCAACTCAGGTTACCATACGGGTGCACTCTGTGCTGTTGTGATAAGAGCGGTTTTGCAATGAAAAGTAACCTGATGCGCTCTGGCCTCTGTACATTGTGATACGAGGGTGTAAAGGAATTACATGTAATTAAATATACGCAAAATAATATTTGTATTCCAAATTTGCAAATTATTGCTTATTTTCAACCGACTTCAAAAAAGGAGGAGGTTCTCAATTCGACTGTATATTTTTTTTTTGTATATTTGTTACGCGATTACTCCGGCAACTGTTGTCCGATTTTCAAAATTCTTTATTTGTTCGAAAGAGTATACTCCTGAAGAGGTCCCATATAAATTTTATCGAAAATGATTCAGCGCTTTTAAAAAAAATCAACAAAAACAAAATATACTACAAACTAGAACATCATCTAAATAAATGAATGATATTTCTGTTTGTAGTTATTTGCTAATAGGCATTGTAGTCCGCAAAAAACTAGATATCTACTTTGTGCGAACTGTTGTTGGGATTGAAGTCGGTGACTCATACGTTTTTAACGTGGAAAATTATTATTCATTTGAGGATTGTATTACACATGAAGTCGACATGGTTTTATTCTCAGTATGCAAACCTCCTTGCTGGTAAATTTTTTAATTTGACTAGTGAATATTAAGAAAAAACTACGAAGTAAAAAGCACTAGTACTACTATGAGCTACTCTCTGTTTAAGTTTATAGCCATACTATGTATGTTTATTTTTCGAGCAACTGTATTGAAAAAGAATTTTGAATTTGAATTCAGGTGGCGATAATCCTGCTAGACACTCAGGGCGCGTTCGACAGTGAGTCAACTGTCCGGGACTGCGCCACAGTGTTCGCGCTGTCCACGATGCTGTCCTCGGTACAGATATACAACCTCTCGCAGAACATACAGGAGGACGACTTGCAACACTTACAGGTTTGTAGCCTACTGAAGTACCAAATAAAGATTTGGCTCAAAGGTCTTGTAACCAGGCCATAAACTCCCAAAAAAAACCTACTGAAGCGCTCGTAACCCAGCAAACAGGGATTCTGACAGTAGACTAAAGTGGCAACTTATCACGAGATTTCCGTCCTTCGGAGGGCATGTTGACTACAGTGGTTATTCTTGACAGAGTTGTCAAACCGCACAACGGCCTCTGACGGCCTCGGCCTCTTTTCACCCGTGTGGTGATCGGTTGAGAATAACACCACCCCATCTCTTTCCGTGGGTGTCGTAGGAGGCGACTAAGGAAACATAAATGAGACCTGCCTCCTATCCTAGTAATCCATCTCAGGCAACGACACTTCATTTTTTTTCTGAATCTGAGGTGTCGTCCTATGGTCTCATGCGGTGTGGTAGGCTCTGTAAAGGGCCGTCTGGTTCGCGACCACCCTCCTACCGAAGTCCGACGCCAAACAGCTTGCTGTGTTCCGTCGGTGCGTGGGAGTACCAGTGCCTTTATAGGCATTTTCTGGGTTAACTCGCTCCATCGTCGACCTCATCTTTGACCTTATGGTCAAGATTGAGGTCAAGAGTTAACCCATCTTATAATATAAAAAAAAACTTGGTTTAACGACTGTACCTAGTCAATCGACAACAGTCGGGACCGATGGTTTAACGTGCCCTCTGAAGCACGGAAACGCAAAGTGGTTATTATAACAAAATAAGAGTCCATTTGGCGGTTTGAAAACTCTTGACACCAGGGTTAGTCAAGTTCGCCACACACTTGACTATCTCTACACGATAAGAAGCAGGAGACCTACTCATTGACATTTTTATTTTGTTAATGTAAAATAAGTAGCAATTGAACCAATTAAGTTCAGTAGCGGTCATTAAACCCTTCGTAAGAAAACATTTATACCCATAGTACTTTCATAACTAGGGACATTACTTCTTAATTTAAAAATATGTCACAAAAAGTCCATTATATAATAAATATAGATTTTATCTACCTATGTTTGACGGCCGGTTTGGTCGAGTGATAGTGACGCTGCCTCCTGTATCGGCGGGTCCTGGGTACGATCCCCAGTCGGGGCAAACATTTGTGTAAAAAGCAGATGTTTGTTCTCGGGTCATGGGTGTTTGTGTTTGTCTTTATGTGTTTTCCAAGGGACCCACGACACAAGGGAAAACCTTAGTGTGGGCCTTTTGAGTGTGTAGCGTTTATTTAAAATCACGGGGTCTATAAGCATGAAATAGTCACTAAAAAAGGGTTTTATAAAATTCCCACGGGAAACAAAGAAAGTCTTTATCTTTATTATTTATTCATGAACAATTAACATTGTGTTTGAATAATCGATGAATAAGAAAAACGTGTACAAAGCATAGAACACGAAGCCCAGTGGTCTATACTACCTATAAATTTTGTTATAAAGTCTGTAGTTCTCCGCACGAGACACAGATGTCGCTAACCTACACGCAAAACTTAATGAAACGACACTCTTTCTTTAAGTGTGCTCATGGTTGCAATTCCTACTAATTGATTATATCAGGGGTTACCAAATGGCGGAATGCGGCCGACCCATTTTGTGTGGACCGCGAGAACACAACAACTTGCACTACTGAGTATGGTATTCTATAAAAATGTATCTCCGCATTATCTTTGTTGACGTCAATTATAAAACGGCCGGGCGAAGTAATGACCTAACAAGCGAGAAAGAGTTCGCGGATTATAAAATACCTTTGTTATTTCCGTAATTACATTTGTTAATTTTTTTTCTATAAAATGTTGTGCGGACCGCAATGGTCATTTCATTTCTTAAAACGGACCCCGAGCAAAACTAATTGGTGACCCCTGGATCTTGAGGTCGAAATACCTACCAACTAATTTGTATGTTGTGTTTGTCTCCAGTTATTCACAGAGTACGGCCGCCTCGCGCTGGCAGACAGCGGGCGGACGCCGTTCCAGCGGCTGCAGTTCCTGGTGAGGGACTGGAGCTTCCCGTACGAGGCGCCCTACGGAGCCGACGGCGGCAGGACTATACTCTCCAGGAGACTAAAGGTAACAAACCAGGGTGAAACTAAAGCTACTTTAAAATTAAAGTTGAAGTTGTTTGATGGTTTCGAAGGGAAGCCCGTGCCCCTCGGTGGAGACGTACATCTTTCCTAACATACAGGGTGTAAAGGACAGCTTAGCAAATACTTAAATTGTGGAATCTACCCATAACTATCATCAGCTATAACTAATTATTTTTTCCCAGAAACGTCACGTTAAGGAGTTTTCATTATTCACCTATTTTGGCGCGATCCCCCCGCGCCGCGCTGCTATCGGAGTGTGATGTACAGTCAAGAGCAGGTCACGCTTTACTCTACCAGTTTAAGCTGAGCTCTGATTTATACTGCGCGCCATACAATGCAGGGCCGGTCCAAAGTCCAAAGTGTCCAAAGCTTGACGTGCTCTTGAGTGTGCATTGCTGGTTTTCGTGTTTTACGTTGTTATGATTGTTTTTTTATTGCAAAATGGAGTGTATTCGGTTAAATAATACAAAATATAAGAAAAAAACATTTAAAAACATGAAAAAAATTTGAAAATTTGCCGGAGAAAAATTCCACTGGAAAATCATTCAGAATGATTGTCTGAGTCCAGGGTTTCAGTTTTTGCTAAGCTGTCCTTTACACCCTGTATAAAACAAAGTCGGGTTTGTTCGAACACTTATAACTCGAGAACGGCTGGACCGATTTTCATGGTTTTTTATTTGTTGTATTTGTCTCCGTCCCGAATAGCAGAATAATTATTAAAAACATTGGAAAATTGTCAAAACAATTTAAACGGCAACGAATTTCCGCCCTGGACGGAAAGTTGGTGGGCTGAAAAAAAAAATACAATAAATGGTCAAGTTAGCTCTATTAAGTTACTTTTTGTCGAAGTCAACAGATGGCGCTGCTTGTATTTTAAAACACGATTGTTATGCACGAGTCAAAAAAATATTAAATTCAATTCGATTCCATCATCACATCGTAAACTAATATTATAAAGGCGAAAGTTTAATACTAACACGGGTCAAAGTTTTCGGATATATTCGCGGAAGACGAAAGTGTGTGTGTATGTTTGTTACTTCTTCACGCTCAAACGGCTGCACCAATTTTAATAAAATTTGGTATGGCGGTAGCTGACACTCTTTAAGATCCAACTCAAGAAGCATTTAATAAGTTGTCAAAAACGACTTGCTGTAGGTGGTCGGGTTATTCCAACATACCTAAGGGAGTCATCCAGACTATTTATTTATTTATCTCTTGTATTTATCTATCATCCTTGTCACACTGTCACCAACATACACACATATCTACAAGTACACACACACATACACACATTTATTTACCTTTTGTATTTATCAGTCATCCTTGTCACACAGTCACCAACAAACACACATATTTACAAACACACATACACAACACGTTAGGTTGGGTAGTAGTTAACTCTTTTCCGTCGGCTATGTACACACGCACACTAAGGGCACAGCTGACAACCAGCGTTGGGCCCTCGGCTTTAACACATGCTGAGCTGTGTCCTATTTGACATCGCACTACAGCACAATTATACATTGTTTTGTCGTCTCCTGTATGTGTTCTTGTCCTGTGTTTTATATTGTACTAGCTACCGCGCGGGGAATTCGGGTAAATCATGTACCCTATGTCCATCCCGGATAAAGTAGGACTCTAATAGTGAAAAAAAAAATAGTGAAAAGATTTTCAAATCGGTCCAGTAGTTGCGGAGCCTATTCGATGCAAAAAAACAAACAAACAAATCTTTCCTCTTTATAATATGTATAGATGTTATTTTCTTTTCTTTGTGTTGTAGTGTTTTGTGTCAAATAAATGTCTTGAATCTTGACACAAAGGCTACTTAATTTTCCCAAATTCCCACGGGAATGAAATCCCGGGTGGATAGCTAGTTTAATATAAATTATTTTTTCTGAACCGTCTGTAACAAGCTGTTTGTTTGTCCATAGCTATCAGACAAGCAGCACCCCGAGCTGCAATCACTCCGCAAGCACATCACGTCGTGCTTCAGTGAGATCGCGTGCTTCCTGCTGCCGCACCCGGGGCTCAAGGTGGCCACCAACCCGCACTTCGACGGCAGGCTCGCAGGTAACCGCCTATCGATCGACGGCTCCTGGGTTCGATTCCCGGTTGGCGCAAATATTTGTGTAAAAAGCAGTGAACAAACTCACGGGTCATGGGTGTTTGTGTCTGTCTTTGTGTATTTCCAAGGACCCACAGCACAAGGGAAAACCTTAGGGTAGGCCTTTGAGTGTGTAGCGTTTATTTTTTTTATATCGATTTCCATTTTTAATAACTAACACATATTTTAAAAGCGAAAGTTTGTATGGATTTTTCTTATTCTTTCACGCTCAAACGGCCGGACCAATTTTTATAAAATTTGGTATGGAGGTAGCTGCCACCCTGAATTAACACATAGGCTACATCATTTTCCCAAGTTCCCACGGGAAAGCTAGTACTATATAATATTGTTAATGTAGTAAAAAAATACAGGGTGAAAAGAACCTCCTACCTATATACGTCCCCACTCACATACACATAACACACACACACACTGTCCTTACTTTTACATTACTATTTTGTTTTGTTTTGTTAATCATATATCTATGCTACCCGTTAATCTAAATCTACAGTTTATAATATGTTTAACTTCTTAATTGGCTGTATACATTTTTAATATAAGGCCTATGTAATGTAACATGTATAAGCTGTGAAGTTTGCAATAAAGTAAATAAATAAATATTCTAAATCCTGAACCAGTATCATTTACTGAACACTTTTTATTTTTTTATAAATTTATTTTTGGGGTGGGGTTTTTTTTCCTAAACGTAGACACCACTCGGGCGCACCCCCCTCGCGCTACCCACACCCCTCGCGTGCCTGGTGTAGGAGTAATGTCTACGTTTAGGCAAAAAATTAACTATTCCCATTGAGAAAATATTTAAAAACAAAAAAAAATTTTTTCATAAATGTGTTCTTTGAGTGATACTGGTTCAGGATTTTGAATATAGCTAGGAGGTTCTTTTTCAACTTGTATATGGGCTGGTAAAAAAAAAGTTAACATTTTTAGTTTTTTTTTGAGCTTGATTGTGATCAATAGCGAGCCCATTTTAAGCAAAAAAACACCCAATATTGTTGATTCTAGATATCGAGCCGGAGTTCAAGCGTTCACTCCAGCAGCTAGTCCCGATGCTGCTGGCGCCTCGGAACCTGGTGCCGAAGCTCATCAACGGGCAGCGGGTCAAGGCCAAGGACCTGCTGCAGTACTTCAAGTCGTATATGAACATCTACAAGGGGAATGAGCTGCCTGAACCTAAGAGTATGTTGGTGGTAAGTGGATTAGTTCAGCATATAAAAATGTTTACTAACTGTATTTGTGGTCAATTCGCTACAAAGAGTGTTACGAAAATGTATTTTGAAAACAGATTGATTTTTCAAATTTTTATTTATATTGGGTAATTGAACCAGCCCACTAAGCTGTATTTCCCAAGGATCTTTTATTTGTCTAACTGGAATGCTGACAAAACAACATAAACAAATTAAAATTGAACTTTATATCTAAGCAATAAATTTTATGTCAAAGGGACAAATTTAAACCGTGTGGTGATCGGTTGAGAATTACACCACCCCATCTCTTTCCGTGGGTGTCGTAAGAGGCGACTAAGGAAACACAAATGAGACCTGCCTCCTAGTAATCCATCCCAGGCAACGACACTTCATTTTTTTCTGGATCTGAGGTGTCGTCCTATGGTCTCATGCGGTGTGGTAGGCTCTGTAAAGGGCCGTCTGGTTCGCGACCACCCTCCTACCGAAGTCCGACGCCAAACAGCTTGCTGTGTTCCGTCGGTGCGTAGGAGTACCAGTGCCTTTATAGGCATTTTCTGGGTTAACTCGCTCCATCGTCGACCTCATCTTTGACCTTATGGTCAAGATTGAGGTCAAGAGTTAACCCATCTTGTAATAAAATAAAAAAAATATTCCGAGCAAAACGATGAAGGTGGAATTTATCACTTTCTCACAACGTCAGTGTTATGTCGGTGGTAATAATAATAAAATTGAAGTGTCTGCATGGACACATTAGTAAGAAAGGATGTCATCCACTTATATAGCTTTACTCTTTTGATGTGGTCGTAAGCATTCCAGTTAGACAAATAAAAGTTCCTTGGTATTTCCAAATACCTTGAGCAATCAGCGATTCTTCTTTTTTTTTAATTTATCCCTTTTGAGAAACACAATGGGATCTATGTCCATACAGCTGAGTTATGTTATCATTATCAAAGAAACGTCAATTTATTTATTGTTCAGGCAAAGGAAAATTTAATAAAGAGCCGTTAAAGTAAGATTTAGCGTGACACTAAAAAAATATTAAAAAAATACTAAATAAATTAAATCTAACTGGTGTTTCATCACACTTTAAACCTTCGCGATTTAAACACATGTTTAAATTCTAAAACGGGGTCTAAATTCGCGTTTATATGCAGGGTTACCGAAAATTCGATACATTCCCTTCAAGGGGTCAAAGTAGAGCTCATTTGCGACATTTTTTTTTAATTCCTTCCCTAGCCGATAGTTATTAGTTTTTGAGATATTCGCGTTTTTGTGTTTTTTTTTGCTAAATGCCGATTTTTGACAAAAAAGCTGTGTAACTTAAAGAATTTCCTATGGTAATATTTTTTTATGCATAATCTGAAAGCTGACATCTCAACGGTTCCTAGAGATTATAATAAGCTGAAGTAATACCAATAACCTTCATTTTGTGGACTTGAAATCGCGAGAGATTTGGAGGGAAAATCTTTGTAGTGGCACTTTGTCGTGAATTTGTGCAAAATAAATGTATCGAATGTGTCGTGCAGATTTCTTAAATAAATGTCTTATTTCACTAGCTTTCGAAAGTGGTATAAATCTTTACAAAAAAAATATTTAAAAAAGTTACAACTTAAAAAGGAACTTTCAGAACAGCAGTGGTTTTTTGTACATGTTGACTTTTCTAATTGGGGTGAAATGAAAATGAGCTAAAACTACAACTACTTATTAACAAACATAAAATTTAAAATCCTGCTTAAAATGCGAGCTGAAGTTCCTGATGCATGCACGTAATCTCTTCGCTATTTCGGATTTAGTAACTCGAGAGTTTAAAGTTTCTTTTATTTGTTGCGCTGCGCTTAATATCCTCCGCCTTAGCAATTCAACGTTATTTTTTGTGCTGTTAGCTGAGTAACGAGCTGCTCCACGTGACCCCAAAGGTAAAATTCGCAAGGTGTCTAAAGATTTTTCCTCCAAATCTCTCGCGATTCCAAGTCCACAACATGAAGGTTATTGGTATTACTTCAGCTTATTATAATCTCTAGGAACCGTTGAGATGTCAACTTTCAGATTATGCATAAAAAAAAGATTACCATAGGAAATTCTTTAAGTTACACATCTTTTTTTTGTCAAAAATCGGCATTTAGCAAAAAAAAACACAAAAACGCGATTATCTCAAAAACTAATAACTATCGGTCAAGGAAGGAATTAAAAAAAATGTCGCAAATGAGCTCTACTTTAACCCCTTGAAGGGAATGTATCGAATTTCCGGTAACCCTGTATATACGATATATATTTCAAAACATGATGCGTCGAAACGTCGGGAATAGGTAAATAAATATATATACGCGAATTAAGACCCGTTTTAGAATTTGATTTTGGTGTTTAATCATCAATAAACCTTAAATTTTTAGATAAAAAACATTTTAAAATATTAACACAACATTTCACGTTCCCCATTACGGTTCTGTTGGACTGTGTCCTGAATAAATAAATTTACTTATTTATCTACTTACTTTCAGGCGACAGCAGAAGCTAACAACCTGACAGCAGTAGCGGAAGCCAAAGAGGTGTACACTACGCTGATGGAGGAAGTGTGTGGCGGGACCAAACCGTACCTACAGTCTGCCCGGCTAGAGATAGAACATAACAGGTAACTTAAAAACTACCTCTATTTATCCAAACGCATTGTTCAATTTCTCATTCCGTTTATGCTTGACCATTTGGGTTAGCTTCTTTCAAATTATTATCATGCTAAGTTGTAAGTATATAGCGCTTTAGGTATCTCTCTTTCAACCTCTCGGGTGGTTAATCAGTCCATGAAACTGAACATACAAACTTCATCAGCATATAGCGCATTTGTAAGGGAGATCAAAATTTTTTTTTCGTATTTTGACCTATGTTCCTTGGGGAAGTTGTTCAGTTTCATGGACTGATTAACCACCCGAGAGTTTGAAAGAAAGATACCTAAAGCCCTGTAGAGAGGGATAACAATTTTTTAAAATAAACGTCCTGTGTTCCTAAGGGAAAGTTGTTTAGTTTATACAAGGAGTTTCAAAAAAACAAAAAAACAAAAATCCAAGATTTAATTTTAAAAGTGAAATAATCGCAACTCTAGTAATCAGTTGCACGGTTTGACATCTACAAAATGAAAGTTTCATATAACTAATATGACATGCTTGTCATATTTGTAATAGAGCTGCGCAATAAGGTAAGTTTTAATTAATTTTGAATTGCCTTTTTTTTGGGTTTTTTGAAACACGTTGTATATAAAAATTTTCTAAATATATAAAAGAAAAAACTGACCGAGTGACTGACTGACATATCAACGCGCAGCCCAAACCGCCGGGTTTAAAGATTCCAAAATGACAAGTAGTTTCCTTATGAAGTTTGGGGTGCACTAAAAGTTCACTTCATAAGTAGAGTAAAACGAGAGTCCAAAATGTATATAGGGAAACAAGATAAGTTATACTATTTTATTCACAAGAATACTCTTTGCCGTGTGGGGATCGGTTAAGAATAACACCATCATTAGTAATGGTGATCGCCGTATAGTTTATCGGTTGAGAATAACACCACCCCATCTTTTTCCGTGGGTGTTGTAAGAGGCGACTAAGGAAACACAAATGAGACCTGCTTCCTAGTAATCCACCCCAGGCAACTACACCTCAATTAGTTCTGAATCTGATGGGGCGTTCTACGGTCTCATGCGGTGTAAAGGGCCGTCTGGTTTGCGACCACCCTCCTACCCCCTCCTGAAGTCCGACGCCAAACAGCTTGCTGTGTTCCGTCGGTGCGTGGGAGTACCAGTGCCTTAAGGGGCATTTTCTGGGTTAACTCGCTCCACCGTCGACCTCATCTATGACCTTGGTCAAGAGAACCCATCTTATAATAAAATAAAAGAGTAAACACTTGTTTCAAGTTTTTTTAGAATTCAACCCTCAACTCTTATTTTCAATAAAGTCTGAAAATCAATATGGGTATCGTTTGTATGGTTTATCGGTTCGCTGATTATGAAATCAACAACGATTTAAAAATCCTCGTGAAATGCTATCATCCGCTGTTGGAGTGCGATGGGGTTGAAATGTGTTAAAATGTACCTATATTGAATGTGTGTATGTTTGTTTGTAGGGCGCGTGACAAGGCTTTGCACGCGTTCCACAGCAAGCGGAAGATGGGAGGGGACGACTTCAGCCAGTCGTACTGCGACTCGCTCACTAAGGTACAGCTCCAAAACTTTATTATTATCTATCTATTAGCTTCCCGCCTGGGACTGCGTTCCCGTGGGAATTCAAGAAAATTATGTAGCCTTTGTTCATCGGGAATAATTTAGGATTCTAATGGTGAAAGAATTTTTGAAATAGGTCGAATAATTTTTAAGTTTATTCGTTACATACAAAAATACAAATCTTTTATCTTAATAATATTAGTGTAGATAACGTAACATTGTATAACCTGTAATTTTGTAATTTGAGTTAGTAAGTTTATAAACTTTCGGTAAATTGTGAACTACCCTTTTTTTTTTCCAATGACGAATTTTTTATAATATCTTCCTTTTTTTTACAATTTTCTAAGACCTTAATGATTTTATGGTTTTTTCCATCATAATTTAAGGTATTTTTTATATTATTCTTAGCAAAAATATCAATATAAAAAACTATTTTCCAAACCACAGGACCTAGAAGAGCAATTCAACCAGTTCAAAGCCCACAACGAAAGCAAGAACATCTTCAAGGCAGCTCGCACACCATCCGTGTTCTTCGCCATAGCCATGTTGTTCTACATCCTCAGTGGAGTCTTCGGCCTAGTGGGGCTCTACCCGCTGGCCAACCTCTGCAACTTAGCCATGGGCATGGCTTTACTCACACTCGTCTTCTGGGCTTATATCAGGTATTTTCATACTTATATCAGCTGTCAAGATATTTATAACTGGTATTAGCAGATGAATGAATTATTATACACATCAACACGGTTGTTGCGGCGCGGATTGCGCATTTTTTACGCCAGAGGGCGCGCACGTCATTCATGGATCAATTCTTATACTAAACAGTCACATTGTAGTGTTTCTAATAAATTGTATGTTTTTTCCAAAAACGCTTCGATTTTCTCGAAGGTAGATGGTAAGACTGGTTCACGTAGAGAGAAAATCGAAGCGTTTTTGGAAAAAACATACAATTTATTAGAAACACTACAATGTGACTGTTTAGTATAAGAATTGATCCATGAATGACGTGCGCGCCCTCTGGCGTAAAAAATGCGCAATCCGCGCCGCAACAACGGTCTAGGGATATTGCGCGATTTTCCATACAAAAGAGGTCTGTTTGAGCATACTCGAGATACATGGAGGGCTAATATTTTCAGGCGAGCTTACATCAGATATTTAGACTTATATCAAGTAGTAAAATACCTTCGGCCTGGGAGGCCTAGTGGTTTCTGCCTTTGGCCAAAGTGTAGCCTGAAATTGTTTGGCTGGAAATATAATACAGTGTTTCATTGTAAATAATTAGATAAAAGTAAATAATTCAATTTGTTACAGATATAGCGGCGAGATGCGTGAGATTGGCGTGTCCATCGATGATACAGCCAATATGCTCTGGGATAATGTAAGTTTATTATTTCATCTAAGTTTCATTTCATACATAGGTACTCTTTTCTTGAGTATTTTCATGTATCTTCGATCAAAACTTTTTAACCAGCCCTTATACGTCCCCACCGAGGGGCACGGGCCTCCCTTCGAAACACGAAGGGGATTTAGGCCATAGTCCGCCACGCGGGCACAATGCGGGTTGGTGGACCGCGCGTCGCCCAAACACGATTTCTTTCAGACGTGCGGGTTTCATCACGATGTTTTCCTTCACCGCTTTCATAATAATTGATGAAAAATCTGTACTTTAATCCGAAAAGACAAATTTAATACTTTTTTAAATTTGGTAAACTAAGTACAGACAGAAGTACGTTAGATTTCTTTTTGCACTACGAAAACCGGCCGGTGCTATTACGAGCAAGTTAAAGTCGATGTCAAGGTTAACACGTATATGCCGTGTGTATATTACCCCGGTACAACCATGTAATGTTATAAGGGAAATTCCATATACGTCACAGAAAATTTGGTTTTTTGTACTCCCCTTTCCCTTTGTCTAACTCTGATATCAGAGTTTTCAAACCGCTAAATGGCCTATGATTTGGATTAACGACTGTAGTTAATCTACAACAGCCGGGACCGACAGTTTATCGTTACCTCTGAAGCACGGAAACGCTCGTGATAAATTGCCATTTTAGTCACTGGTTCTCTGCCCTTGCGTACTCTGCTTAGCCTCACTGATTGGTTCAGATCAGCACCACTGGATTACGAGCGCTTTTATTATCTCCTTTCATTAATAAATCTTCTCTAATACAGATTAAATGCGTTTATTGATGTGTTTATGCTGTTTTTCTGTATTGTAATTTGTACCCCTAAGTAAAGAGTTAACTTACATACATACTTACTTACATAATTAATAGGATCACAGACCGATATCGAGATAGACGGTAAAAGTTTACCTACATTGCGTGTAAAAGTGTGAGGTTTTGTCACAGTTTTGTCCGACTTAAGTCAGTCCGCTTGAGAACTATGCTGCAATAGTACATTATGCTACAAGTGTGCTAAGTTGGATATTACATTAGAGGCTTCGGCTCGGGCTCAATGGAACCGAGAATGTAATATCCAATGCGCACGCGTGTCATACGACGTTTTTCAACACATTTGCGAGGAAAGAAAGAAATAAAAACTTTCCTTTGATATTGACGGCAACAAGTTAACACTTGCATGTTGCGCCTCGGAAAGTATTTCTGGCGGTGTACCCACGTAGGTTTCCTGTTCTGCACTTGAAGAAGACATTTTTTGTGTTGTGTTTCTGACAATAATAACAATCTGATGAATACAAATGCCGTTTGTGAAAACCAAGTGAAAACATCTGAAAAGAGGCGCGATTATTTTTTTCTTTTTTCGCTCGCAAAATGAGATTCACATTGACAAGTATGCCATACAGCCAAATAATAAAAAATACTGAACTATATATTTTCACGTTTTCGCATAAATAAATGATAATTTTCTGTTACATTTAAATGATTTAGTGGAATTATATTTTTATTTACAAATAGTTTAATATTTACACTTAATTTTAAATATAAAATAAGATCAGATCTCTTTGCTGAAATTTAGAAAAAAAAACATTACGTACTAGTGCTTTATTTTTATTACTCACGGGCTGGGTAATACATAGCATTACGAACCTTAAAACAATGACATAAGACCCACTTTATGAGCAAATGTGTTGAAAATCATAATCCGTTTTAATCGGATTTACATTATTATTTTACTTAATTAAGCGCCTTTGAATCTTTATAATAAGCGCCTTTGGTCTTGATTTCCCATGACTAAATCTCGCTCGTGTCGTCATTTTAGGTACGAAAAATTCGACACGCTAAGTTCTCATACAGTTTGAAGCGCTCTTTTCGTCTATCTCGATATAGGTCTGTAAATAAGATAGTTATTTAAGTCTTCTTCGACTGAGATAGGATAAAATTATATCCTACTACAGAGATGGTGAACCTTTATGGATTGACGTGCCATTTTTTAAAGAAATGTTGAATGAGACCATAGACGAGCCATCAAATAAATATTGACTTATTGTGAAAACATTAAAATTAAACAAGAGCGCTTCCCGCCCACCACTCCTATTCATTCCGTAACGTAGGCTCACTTAAGTTCGTTAGTCGAACTGAATAGTTAATTTTGTTAATTTGTCTACTACTCGTAGTTAGGTAAGTATTCTATTATCTATGCTTTGTCAATATTTTGTCGCGTACCATTGGTTCGCCATGTTTCTCCTACTAGTTCAGGCAATTGTGTTATTATTTTGTAATGTAATCTTTTATTTTAATACAGGTTGAAAAAGAACCTCCTAGCTTTATTGAAAATCCTAAACCAGTATCACTTACTGAACACTTCTTTTTTTTTTTTTTGGGGGGGGGTTGGATTTTTTTTTTCCTATACGTAGACACCACTCGGGCGCACCCCCGAGCGCTACCCGCACCCCTCGCGTGCCTGGTGTAGGAGTAATGTCTATACCCTGTTTTTTATTCTCAGAGACTAAATTGACAATACCTGGGTTGCCAGTTTTTTGCAAATCTTAAATAGTGCTGTGCCACTAACGGTAACCGATGTTATCAAAATTAAGTGCCGGTTTTATATTACTTAAAGAGAAGGGAGGAAATACTTACTTTAAACGTAACGTAATGTCCCTAATCGATATAAGTAGTATTTATTAGGAAGTGACTCCGCTGCCGGTACCGGCAACGACGAAAAATTGGAACGGTTGCCGGAAGTTACTGTCAGTTTCAATTTTTGACGTTTTTGACAGCTGACATGAGTTGATTTTGTGTTCTTATCGGGGTCTGTGCTTTGATGCGTTGGTGATTATCTAAGATTGAATTTGCGAATATTCCTAAATCACTATCGGAAATGTATTACTTACATTCGACTTTGATTTTCAGATAAAACTAGTTGTCACATCGAGCTATAGTTAAAACTAGCTATAGTTAAAACTCCTCCCCCGCGGAGATTATATCGGGGCAGAAACTGTAGGTTAGGTTTGTTAGTAGCCTAGCCTAACCAACCCGTTAAGGGTTGGTTAGGTTAGGTTAGGTTAGAACTGCGACCCCCAACGCACGAGCCGAGCGAGCGAAGCGAGCGTGCCGCGGCAGCGGCCGGCGATGTGCCAGAAACGACTGTGGTTGCGTTAAGCGGTTGTCGCAGTTCCGCTCGGTTAGGTAAGGTTGTTTTGTAGGTTTCATATATTTCCGGCACCCGTCCCCACTGCCGGTTCCGGCAGCGGAGGCGCAGCCTATTTATTATGCTCATGCACCGCTATATCGATAAAATAAATGCCGGCCGGGCATTTCGCCAGTTTTTTTATCCCTTAGAAGTATAGGAAAACATAATAAAATGCAGTACATTTTTAATTTAATTTATTGATATCTAAAAAAGTAGAATAGAATAGAATAGAAAAATCTTTATTTTATAGGACATTCAGGATGTCACTTAAAACAAGTCAAGATTACAATGAAATACATACAAACATACATTAAACGATTTAAATACATACATACGCATTAGTTCTTTTGACCCTACTGACTCTACGCCTGTTCGCAAAGGTGCAGTCTTCCTCAGAGAAGAACTGGCAAGAAACTCTGAGGTTGCTCTTTTAAATCGCATTACAAATTTTCTTATTTACTAATTTTAACTAAATCTGAAATAAATCTAGAGCTGAGCAGTTCATTCCCATGGCTGTCTGTCTGATAGATAATCAGACATTTTGTAATAGCCCTTTTTGCAAAGTTTTTTGCAAATCTTAAATAGTGCAGTTCATTCCCATGGCTGCCTGTCTGATAGATAATCAGACATTTTGTAATAGCCCTTTTTGCAAAGTTTTTGAGGGCGTCCCGCGTTTTTAGGGTTGCCGTATCAAAAATATAAATTACCGTGTTTTTCGCTAACATACACGAATAACTAATAGAATAGTTACCGATAAATTTTTCTTTTTTTAAAGTTGTTTGCTGTTGTCATATTTAAATAAGTGCCGTATTTCTTAAAAGTTTAGTGATTTTGTCATAAATAAGAGCGTGAATTGTCGTATTTTACTGTTGGGAACAACACTGATGGCAACTGTCTTTTTTGTTTATAAGCATCAAAAGAGGTTTTATTATAAATTCATTTTGATAATAGTTTTTAAAATGTTAATATCATAGAAAACTAAGAAGCTAATCATCTAATAAAGACAAAATTATTATTATTGCGTTTTTTTAAAGTTTCGATTCAAAAATCGACAATTTAGGTACAGCACTATTAAAAAAATCTGGTATCATTATTTGTAAATTTGACATTTGCATATGTCAATTTAGTCTCTGAGAATAAAAAACAGGGTTTACGTTTAGGCAAAAAATGAACTATTCCTATTGAAAAAATTTAAAAAAAAAATTTTTTTTCATAAATGTGTTCTTTGAGTGATACTGGTTCAGGATTTTGAATATAGCTAGGAGGTTCTTTTTCACCCAGTATTGTCTTATGCATATAATAATAAAAATATTATTATTATTAACCTAATTATAATTTCCTCAGGTAATGAAGCCGATGTACCAAGCTTGCCTTGAGAAGGGGTTAGAGCAGGCGGCGGCCGCGGCCGTGGGGGGCGCGCCGCCCTCACCCAGCGCCAACGGGAAACACAAGCAGTTGTGATACACACGCACACACACACACACATACACATACATACATACTTGCCTGGATTACCTGTACCACTGGATTTCTACAAATTATTTGCCAAAGAAGTTCAGAACGTTTTGAAAAACCTTTTTTTTTGTAAATCCCGCATCAGTCAATTTAGTCATACTTAGACCTGTATTACAGAAGGAGACTCGTCTTGATCTATACTTAAGTATTGTTTGTCAGTTTCTTTTACTATCAGTGACAGTCTGAGTCGCGTTATACCTTAGTTTCGTAAAGTCATGTGTACTTAAGAAGAATACTTATAGATTCGTCTCTTATGTAGTTAGTGACCACGACTGTACATCCCTAAATTCCCTGACACCACTAGAACTTTATGTACTATTTGCCGAATTAACTCAGAAAGTTTCTCGAAACATCGATGTTTTACCGATAGCCCAAGTAACACAGACTATTCTATACAAGGTGTTAAAGATAGCTTAGTAAATTCTTAAATGGTGGAACCTACCCATGTCTATGGGTGGCTGTAAGTATTTTTTTCACGGAAATGTCAGGTTAAAGAGTTTTCGTTGTTTATCTACTTTTGCAATACGCAACGTACCGCGAAACCGCGCCCCTTGCACGATCCACCCTGCTATTAGAATGCGATATTTTCGTGTTTTACACCACTGTTATTATGTGGAGTGTATTCGATTTAAGCAAAAATTATTAAAAAATATTTGAAAAGATTCATCTGAAAAATCATTCAAAATAATGGTCTGAATTCAGGTTTTCAGTTTTTGCTAAGCTGACCCTACACCCTGTAGTTTTTATTTCGATATTTAGCAAAAATAAAAAATAATAATATGGGATGGCATTGACATTAGACACTTGTGTCAAACCAAAGCGGTTTATAAACGTTGTGTGATGTGTGATATCGAGATGTTTATTGAAACCTATTTGGCTTTAAATGGTTGTAAATTTCTTCCCGTCCTGATTCTTGTTGTTCAAAAAAAAATTACGGCTATGCGTATAAATTATCAACTAAAAACGCTTGAGTCAAGCGCTGTGTCCAAATTCGATAAAACAAAGGACTATAAATAATATTTGTTTCACTTAACTAACCCAGTGGACAAGAAAAAAAACGTCTGTCATGTACTTGGACATAGTGCCAATCAGGAACAAAGGCCAATCAGAAAAATCAGATAGCCAATCAGAACAATATCAAAAATCTGTAAATACAAAGGATAGAAAAATTACTCACTATCGCAAAAATATTCAATAAACGAGCTTAAAATGACGATTGAAAATGTTGCCAACTTCAAAAAAATGATAGCAGTAAATCAAATAAAAAATCTTGAGTGTTAGATCGTAATTTCGAAAAGTGTTCGTGTTTTATTGATAGTAACATATCATATAGATAAATCTAAAGAGAAAAGCAGTGTAATATAATACTGATTTTATAAAATTGTAATAGTGTTATATGTACGTGTTTGTGTGTTTGTCTGTATGTATGTTTGTGGATTTGTTGGAATGGTCACGGCTGAGTGAACCACAATTATTGTAAAGATTGATCGATAAGAATTATACATAAATTTCGTAAAATCACCTTTATAAAAGTACTTTCACATTTAGCTAATATTGGTCAGATCAGTTCTAGCATAGAAGATATTTCCTGTACGAGCGTGACATCTCGTCTGTAATATCACATTACATCTTTGATATTAACATAACATCTCAGTATATCTTCAATGTTGGTGTGACATTACATTATATATTTTATGTTGGTATGATAACTCATTCTGTATGATGTTATCGTGATATCACGTTTTGGTCACTCAAGCTGAAGAAAGATATTGGTATGATATTTTATTATAGTTTTAATTTTAAATAACTATTCAAAGAAACATTTTAAATAAGCTAATAATGCGGAAGTACTCTTAATTAACCTGTCGCGCGCTTGTTTACGGCGTTTAAATTAATATTTTTAAAACAACGAATGTATAATTCTTGTCGGACCGTACGTGTAAAGTTGTAGAGTGTTTTATCATGTAACAGTAACGGCAAGGGCTCGGTGGTAGAGCGTATTACAGATAATTCGAATTGTACAGACAGTAGATAAATTAATGTGTGGTGTAAAATGACGTTTTGTAATCCATCTTCGAAAATAAGTCGGTTGTATAAAGCTCCATACAATCACCGCCTTTAATCCGTTGTTGGAGTATGTTCTAGAACCATATGACGTCACATTTGACATACATTGTAAGTTATTGGATAAAATATTAGTAAAGTGGTTATAGGTTGTCAGCCTTTCGCTCTGACTTACAGAAGTCACCTAAGAAGGCATATTCTAAGTTTTTCCACTCCCAGTCAAGAGTGGAAGTTATAGGAAGGAATTTCTGCCTACCCGACGGGTTGTAGCCGTGAGTTAGAGCTTTTTGTAAACTATGACAAAAAAAAGATGACGGAAGCCTTACACTCAATCAAACTTCATCATGATGGATTACAAAAGCGAACTATTTATTAAATCTAATAGATTCATCTTATTAAACCTTGAATGTAAATTGTCCATCGTCATAGTATAGTTTAGCTACGTACGGTGATAAGGTCTAGTTAATTGTTTGGGTGGGGGATGTGGCGATATGAAAGGGTTAGGCGAATAAAGCCGACATTTTGATACGTAGGTGACGTGCATAAACGCATTGATGTACGCAACAGATGCACTGTTGTACGGTACATATGCGGGTTCGTACGCAAAAAATGTGCGGTCTTACGTACGCTATTACGCTATTACTTACGTTTTTGAATGTCCGCGTCTAACCCTTATTAAAATTAACACGTTACTTCGCTTATCACCTTATTAACAATGTGATAAGATAAGAAAAAAATATAATAAACTTTAATGTTCAATATCAAAAACTCTTAGAATCTGATCATATTTTTTCCCGATAAAATATATTTTTTTAAAAACAATAAGATTAATATTTTTTAAATCACTCGTTACATTGCACCAGACAAATCAAAATCTGTATCTAAAAACGATTTGCACCTTCTAAAATTTATATTTATAATAATCAAGTCACAACATATTTCATAATTGTCGTTTTAAAAAATAAAGTCGAAATTTTCACAAAATGTGCCAATTTATTTGTAGAGATTTTCCGGAACCTTTTTAATATAAATTCAAAAGGCGTGGGAGCAAAAAGTTGTTAAAATATTCAGAGTTTATTTAATTGTTTTTATTTTTATAATAAATATCCTCTGATTTTTTACTATCATCAAATCCAACAAATTATGGAAATAGAAATATATTTGATCAACATTTTGGTTTAGTTAAATTTCTTGCCACATACGACTCCGTTTTACAAATTAGAACATAATAATATATGTAGCGTTGTGGTTGTGAGATATAATATTATGTTTTTTATTCATTAATTTCGACACCAAACATGTATATAGTTGAAGAATGTAAATAAAAGCCGAAAGTGCCTCGATTCATCTTCATCTCGTAATGTTTTTAAAAATTCACACGTCTATATCAAATCATACTTTTCAGCAGGGAATGAAGTTTACTATTTAGGTGTTATAACTATCTTTTTGCACATTGTTTCTTTCCGTATATTAGTATATCGTAGATACTGAAATAAAATACTTCTCCCAACCGAGTTAACATCCGCGCTTGACAGAATTTTGTTGTCTTTATCGTTCTACCTATTCCGTAGTGATGGAATGAGATATATATGTCAAAGTTACGTCCCAAAGGCGCGTATACTAGTTCAGCTGGACCCAAAAAGTAATTTCTAAACATACAGCTTATTGAATTTCCATTCCTTGCGGAACATCTATATTTTATATCAGACGCTGGTGATTTGTAGTTCAATGACTAAAATTAGAGACTTAACAATCTTAGCATCATTAAATAAAAATGAGAATCCGCATTCTAAAACATTCGATTCGGTGCCCCGACACTCGAAAAGCTCAGTGCATCTCTCTCGCACTGTACAGATGACAGTAGCAGATATGACAGTGTATGAGCGATGTCGAATAATTTAGAATACAGGGCAAGGTTAAAGTTTGCTGAAAATATGTATTATTCAAGTAAAAGTGACAAAATTAAAATGGCACAAATGGTGTTTCATAAATTAAATTAAAACCTAATCAGCAAACATTGGCAGCCTTCAAGTTTTTCATTATTAAAATAATTAATGGTAGTATAGGCACTGGTCTTGTTAAATTGCTCCTTTGTGCCAAACTGTACGTTTTTTACTTCTTAACTTCCTGAAATTAACCTACAAAAATACGAAATTATAGTAAAATATATGCTTTATTTTAAAGGCTTAAAGTTCAATTTTGTTAGCAAAACCGACCCCAATATTATTTACACAATGCAATTTTCAAAAAACATTGCCCACGCAAAGCGTTAGTTGTCTTTATCACACTTACAAACATGTTTTTGAGCTAGAAAGAGTGAAGGATATTTAGTGTAACTTAGCCGATTTAGAGTTTTAAGTCTTTGACATAAGGCATATAATCCACTATTTTTTTCTAAAGCTTAGCTTGACGCTAAATTAAAATCGGAGTAGGTCAAATACAAATGTTAATGAAACTTAATTCAGCACTAATGGCTTCATGACAATACTTTAATGTCAATTTTATGTATCTTGGTGTATATTATTTTACTATAGTTATGTGCTTCTTCCTCCAGGGAGTGACACGTAAGGTGAACCTAAGTACATTAGAGTTCTATATTTGTTTTATCGGGCAATTTAGATTACATTGCTTTTAGCGATGTCCTCTTAAACTAAGCGATTTAAAACGAATTTTAAACCTATGGTAACATGTTCTGTATCGCGATTCGAAAACGATAAAAATCTGATGTAATTAATTGAGGTTTACCTACGATGTCTCGTTGAAGGAAGACACATTGTAGTTCGCCTCGCTCGCGAATTTTACTTGTCATGCACATTATAGTGTGCGTGCAATTACGAGAACGCGCACGCATACATAGGATACGTACGCACAGTTCTAGACGTAGTTGTGTAATGTGCATACGTATCAATTTGTGCAAAAGCAGTGCGCGTGAGTATTGCAAGAACTGCATTGTTATTTTTTACTAAATGGACAAGGTATTAACACCTAACAAAAAAAAACACTTCTTTCATAAGTGTAGTAAACTTGGCACCTAAAGTCCTTTTTAAATTATTAAGATAGTATGGTTGATTATTTCTTTCTACAAATTGTTATTACAATTTATAACCAATTTGGTTTTACAATCATGATTGATAATATTTAGAAATACGTTTTGAACGTTAGTTTTATCGTTTTAACTTTCACTTTTATGTTACTAGCTAAAATACACGCTTATTGGCCGTCGATTGGCCAATCAGGTTCGAAAGTGAATTGCAGCGCTCTGATTGGCCACAGCTAACGTCACGCAGGCCATGCTCAATTCTCACTTAAATTTAGAATAGTTTTATTTTACTGTTGAACGTTATAAATGTTATTTATTCGGCTTCCGAGTAAGCGGCCGGCCGTGACCTCAGGTATTAGCGCAAATGTTTTTATTAAAAAATCAAATGTACAGCTCCTTTCATATTCTAAATTTAGCAAAGTAAAAATTTTATGTAAAATCTTCGATTAGAATAAGAACATCTGCGCTGAAACCCCCTAAATGTTAGTTTTACCATAGATTACCAAAATAGGGTAAACGCAGGTGTTTCGATGTGGAGTATTATTGATTATAGGTGTTTGTTGTACGTAGATTGTTGCGGTTACCCTATTTGATCGACTAGACGTAAGTTTACCGTTGTATAATAGATGCCTTAAAACGAACAGTCTCTGATAACTTGTTACCTTGGATAGTAAGACTCTTACTGTGATAGCAATCTAGTAAAAAGAAAATGACCAAAAATTTCATCTTTTTATTTGTATTTACT
Organism: Aproaerema taeniolella; assembly: GCA_949987775.1. Taxonomy (NCBI): domain Eukaryota; kingdom Metazoa; phylum Arthropoda; class Insecta; order Lepidoptera; family Gelechiidae; genus Aproaerema; species Aproaerema taeniolella. The sequence goes on along the minus strand of OX465262.1, from coordinate 873,990 downwards.
TCTTATTTTGTCCGTATAATGTGGCTTTCCTTATAACTTGACCGTTTTAGTAATTTATTTATTAAATCCAAGTTTTAGTCTTCCATATTATTGACATGACAAATTACTTTATACTCTTAGTCGAAAATAGGATCCCCTGCGCTTATGTTGCGTCTGTTAGTCCTAAGTCATTCGTATTCAGTGTAAAAGAGACAAATATATTAAACAATAGACTGACACAAGACCCGAAACAAGTTAACGTGGAACCTAACACTTCAAAATGCATACAGCAGTACTACTTTTATAAAGCACAAAAAAAACTTCGACAATCATTGGTTCCCTTTTTTTAGCTTTATGAGGGAGATGACACGAGTCACTGTAGTTGTATTTGAAATCTTATTGGAAAGGAATAAGGTCTTATATTTCATCAGTACTCACGTTCGGTTTTGGTCGGCTCGGGTAGCGATTTCGAAATTGCTGATGCTGCTTATAAAAGTGGTACACTCAATGCCTCAAGTGTAAGGGCCAAGTTCTTTCTAATTTGAACCTTATGAGCAGATAAGAAACATCGGTGGATTTTTAAAGGAACAGATTGTTTGCCACGTTGAAGGATCTCGTTTTAAATTAACAATACACTGCTTAATTAAATACTAAAACTGGTCCCAAATTCGCATATCTATCATGATTTTACCTTTATCACGGGTAAACTATTGTTGTTCCAGCAAGCTGTCATCAGAGTGGTGAATCTACCCTCAGCGTAATTAAATTCACTGCGGGTCGAACCACAAAAACTGACTATTCGAGTATGACATTTTATTTGGTTACATATACGCGAATTTAGACCAGTTTTAGTATTTAATTATGTGTTCAAATTGCGAAAGTTTAACCTTTTTAGCGCCAAGAGTTTTCGTCAAAAACGTTCACCATACACCACGATATTAAAAAAATATTATTGACGTTGATAATTAGAAAAAATACAGTTAAATTGGTTATTTTATTTGTCTGATATACTTATCAGACTTTGGCGGTAAAAGGGTTAAAGTGTTATAATACACTGCTTATTAATAACTTCCTCTATGTTGTCAAGCTATCGGACGAAAATTAAGGCATCTATTGCAGTGTAAGCAGGGCTCTCCAGCCAGCTCATATTATAAGCAATGTTTACAGGATTGTTCTATTATATATTGCGTTTCAACTGTTAGTGCCATAAGTTTGTGGGTTGCGTCGGTCCGTCATCTTTTTAGCACGCTTTCTACTTAATTTACATCATTCAATGCCGATGTCGAGTTTATGTCCCTTGGGAGAAAAGTGATGTTTTGCTCAAGAAAAATAAAAAGATTTTGAATTAAACTTCCAGTAATTGATAGAATATTTCTTGCCTGTGTGTTTTTTACCAGAGCACTGTGCTCATGAGCTGCTCGAGCTCATGCCGCCTGCCCCTTTCTTCTACCCAACGTCCAGACACTCCTCGAATCTGTACTGAGCGCTTCTCTTCATCTTTTATATTGCGCACCGCCAAGGAATGGAATTCTCTGCCTGCGTCTGTATTTCTGGGCTGATATAACTCAAATCTCTTTAAAGTTCGAGTGAATAGTCATCTTCTGGGTGAGCTTGCTATATCCTCGACCACATCTTCGCCCCTGGGGTAGATTGTGTTAAGAGCAAACCCATTCTCTACAAAAGAAAGAATACAAGCCTTACGAAATCAATGCTCGATGTGTTAGGTTGGTAAATATTTAGAAATCTCCACAAATAAGGATTAATTTAGCATTCAATGATTGGCCACCCTGGTTTGTGCGGGGCGGGCGGGAGGGTGGTGTACAGAGGGCCGTAAATCAGGTTACCACAAGCGTACACTCTGTGCTGTTACGATAAGGATGGTTTTGCAACGAAAATAGAGTAACTTGATGCGCTGGCCTCTGTACATTAGAATGCCAAGCTTACTGTTATTTGCGGAAATTACTAAATATTTACCTATCTAATTAAATACCTATCCATTGTTTTTAATAGCTGCAGTTGTAATTGTAGATTACACAATATGAGTCAGAAACGCGCAGTGCCTCTTCTCTATCGCTATAGAGTTAACAGAGACAGGTATAGTCTTGTCCAAACTTTTAGGAAACGGGGACTTGTTGAAAAACCATGTTGTGCTAAAAAGTAACATCACAACTTTTCTAAGTTGCTGTATTTCGAATTTTCTTATATTCTGTCCATAGGCTTTACATCTATGCAACCGCACCGTTAACCAGTGTTGCCACAAGAAAAGTCTTTTTTCCTACTATTTTAATATATTTTTAAAATTGGTCTCGTGATGACGGGCCGCCGCCTCGCCTCTCCCTCTCGTGAACATTTGTACATTGGTTTCGGTATAGGTAATAATTGATTAATATTAATGCAATATATTAATAAAGGTCTTATTTTTATACCATATGTTTTCATTTACTTCACAGTGTTTGTAAATACGGAATTCTATTACTTAAGGTAAATGTATGGGGTGACTTTAAATAAGTTAGTGAAACTTTAGGGGGTGTTCTCGCCATTAAACTGAACAACTTTCCCCAGGGAACATAAGTCGAAATATGGAAAAAAAAATTGCCACTCCCTTCAACTTAAGCCATCAGTTGATTTATGGAAGTCTACATTTTTTTTGGGAATTTCATATGGGTTCCTTAGGGAAAGTTGTTCAGTTTCACGGGGAGTTGTTCAGTTATAGTTTCGCTAACTAATTTAAAGTATTTAAAATAGGCATCTTTCTCATCATTCTATCTTCTCCATTGTTGGATTATGGTGTATCACCATCGTCATCGTGGTGTATGAATTTGTAAAAAAAATTAAAATTATGGGAAAAAAACACTTTCAAAAACGTTAAAAAAATTAGTTTATTTTATGGTCGTAACAACTAACAACAAATATACAATTCCTCGATCACATTTACAGTGGTTCAGCGAAATAACAACAGAACTACATGGCAGCTCTTTTAATTACAATTATTGATGTTGTATATTGAGGGCTCGTATTACAGGAGACTCAAGACTTGATCTATACTTATGATTAAATATCATATGATTTTCTTGTAAAAAGTTAATTCTAGTAAAAAAGTGAGTTAAATGCTAACGGATCCTTTAAATTGGAAGATTTTTGGCCGTGTGGTGATCAGTTGAAAATAACACCACCCCATCTCTTTCCGTGGGTGTCGTAAGAGGCGACTAAGAAAACACAAATGAGACCTGCCTCCCAGTAATCCATCCCAGGCAACGACAGTTAATTTTTTTCTGAATCTGAGGTGTCGTCCTATGGTCTCATGCGGTGTGGAGGCTCTGTAAAGGGCCGTCTGGTTCGCGACCACCCTCCTACCAAAGTCCGACGCCAAACACTTGCTGTGTTCCGTCGTTGCGTGGGAGTACCAGTGCCTGTATAGGCATTTTCTTAACTCGCTCCATCGTCGACCTCATCTTTGATCTATATGGTCAAGATTGAGGTCAATAGTTAACCCATCTTATAATAAAATAAAAAAATTCTTCAGTTCGTGTATAACCCTGCCAAATCAAGAGATCCTATCCTTTAGGGAAATACTATTAGCGTAGTATTCACTATTTCGAAGAGTAATAAATATGTTGAATCAGATTCTCGCGGTTATTTTCACTAGTGTTAAACATATGTTTAAAACTAGAGTAATAATAGTAGATTACCCAACAAGTGAAAAAAGGTGAATTCTTTTCGAGGCATTGAGTTGTATCCCGAGAGGAGCGAAGGATTCTAGATTGGAATCCTGAGCGGATCGAGGGTTACAAGAGCCGAGATGATTTTTTTTTTCACGTGTTAGGTACTTTACTTTTTACCATTGACTACGAGAAAAAGAAAATAATTACTCTGTGACAGTAAATTATCAACAATAGCGGCTGCTTTAACGCGAACTGACTCTGGAACGAGAGGTTCACTTTCATCACTAGATGTCGAACTCATTTTATGATTTTGAGACAAAAACTTTTAACAGAAACTTTTAATTGCATGAAAATTGCACAGAAAATTGGCTGAATTCCTTATTCTAAATTTAAAATTTTTAACCGAGCCATATTCCACACAGACAGTTATTACATACTTACAGCCAAGTCTTAGTACGTTTTTATAGCGAGAGTATGCAACCTCCTTGCACATTTTCTTTTGTTTTCTTACTAAAATCCGCATATTCGCGCATGTTCCAAATTCAAAATGTTTTATTCACTCAGTGAAGTAAACAGCGTTTTATTCACTGTTTTTGAAGAATAACGGACCCTTTTCGAGGGGCAATGGTAAAAACAATCTGGCACGGAGCACACAACAGTTCTAACGGTAATAGCACATAAAACGTAATTAAGAGTCAATTGAGGGTATAAATCTGCATTGGCGTTATGGCAACCAATTTTAAGATTTATAACTTCAATCTCTTAAAATAAAAAGTGCTTTAAAGGTGCGGCCGCTGCAGTAACTCATATTATTTTATTTATTCTTTATGTAATCAACAGCGTTACAGGTTGACTGATAAATTACAAATATATTACACAGCGTAGGGACAATAACAGATTACCCCGAATACAAAACATGTACAGTAAGTATATATCTATGTAGGTAAATCTAAATTATTAAAGATTAATTTTATTTATCACTTGATCGGAAACTTGATTTCGAGTTTAACGAAACAAACTCGCATTTAACCCTGCTTTCTGTCTATCCTGAGATCACGGACCTCTAAAGTAAATAAGTATTTGACAGCTGGTTTGGTCGAGTGGTAGGGACGCTGCCTGCCTCTTGACGACGGGTCCTGGGTTCGATTCCCGGCCGGGGTGTTCGTGTTAAAAGCAGATGTTTGTTCTCGGGTCATAGGTGTTCGTGTCTGCGTTGTGTATGTTCCAAGGGACCCACCACCAGGGACCCACAATGTAAAACCTTAGTGGTGGGCCTTTGAGTGTGTAGCGTTTACTTATTAGATCCATGCCTATTTGTTATGATTGTTTCTTGCTGTCACCATATCCGGTCGCTGCCGTGACCACTCCATGACTCACTGAGTCGAAAGCTTGCTTCATTATCTGAAAAAAACATGTATAGCATATTAAGGCGACTACAGCACCTAAATTACGATTTTATAATGCGTAGATAAGCATGACGCACTGCATTAAATCGAAGAAAAAAATACTACGGTAATATTCAGGACATAAACCTTAGTGGTGGGCCTTTGAGTGTGTAGCGTTTACTTATTCGATCCATGCCTATTTGTTATGATTGTTTCTTGCTGTCACCATATCCGGTCGCTGCCGTGACCACTCCATGACTCACTGAGTCGAAAGCTTGCTTCATTATCTGAAAAAAACATGTATAGCATATTAAGGCGACTACAGCACCTAAATTACGATTTTATAATGCGTAGATAAGCATGACGCACTGCATTAAATCGAAGAAAAAAATACTACGGTAATATTCAGGACATAAACTAGATAAGTAGTTTGCTGAAAACATGATTCAGCACTTTTGGTTCGATAGAAAACGCTCACAAAGTCACCTCTAAATACCCAATATTGTGTATCTTTTAAGCTGTAAAAACGATAATAAAATGCACACAGGAACTTGAATTTGCTATCAAAATGTTCGCGATTGAACACTCTCGATAAGTAGTTAACGCATTTTTCGATTTAAGCTGTTACCTTTCCATAAATCTCATTTTTCTAACTTTCGAACATGTTTTTTACGCACGCACGCTTTCATAGTTCGTAAACTTCGTGTATCGACACTGTTCGCACTGCCGGCCCAGGCCTGTTGAGAGACGGAGATGGCACTATTCCTATGTGTGCTGCCTTTATCGGGTGCTGTAGTCGCCTTAAGTTTGCCACTTAATTTTGTACTGTTTTAAACATACTCAAGGGACGTGGCGCGGCAACGCGAAGATCAAATCAACGTAAAATGAATCTTAATTGCTACGAAGGATAGGTTTTTTTGCCGAATATAAAAGCACGAAGAGACATCCGCCACCTGAAGATGGAGCGACGGACGACAGAAAACCTTTGCTCCGTAGCTGTTAATAGATTCATTTTACGCTGCTTTTATCACCGTGAAACGGTATTTAAATAGCGCCGTAAACCCACAAGATAGTTAAATAGGCAGACCCCTTTTTAGTTTAGTAGTAGTTTTTTTTAAATAGGGAATATGCATGTTTTTTTTTATTTAAAAAAATAATCCTCGTTATCCTTTACATTCGAAAGGTTGGGAGGAAAATGTGTAGTTTCATGGTTTAGAAGAAGAGTGATCGAAAGGAAGTTTTCCTAGTGTTATAATAGGTGTTATTGAATACTCACGTAGTTTCGTATAGTGTCTGCGAATTCATCTATTTGTACAGCCGTATCTCGTAATTTGCCCGTTAATCTGAAAAGGAAACCAATCACATCAATATTAAGAGTAGCAATAAAATCAATGGTTCTTTGGTAAGTAGGACCACGTTTTAAATCCACCCATGAATATACTTCGAAAGAGACCGTTTTCAACCTTATCTAACGTTCTTTTATCTTACTTCATACTTCATAATTAATATTCTTTTTCTGATTGGCTCGGCAACAGAGTGCCACACCGCATGGGACTATAGGACACCACCTCAGATTCAGAACAAATTGAGGTGGCGTTGCCTAGGACGGTTTAAGGTATAGGAGGCGGTCCTCATTTGTGTTTCTTTAGTCGCCTCTTACGACATCCACGAAATAAGATAAATAGTGTCGTTATTCTCAAACGATTACCACCGTACAATTCTAGTAGGAAAAAAAAAGCGTTACAGACCTGCTATATGCCCAAACGCCCAGCACGACGGCAGCAGTAACCGCGATCATCTGGCCCACCGCGACGAGGGTCTGCACGCCCACTGCCGAGCCCACCACGCCCACTAAGTAGCCCATCACGCACAGTATGGCCAGCACTGCCGGAGTGCCTGCTATTCGGAACAGGTTTTTCCCTTCATTGTGCGCGCGGAGTTGTTCGAATTGTTCCTCTAGTTCCTGTTTAAAATATATCTTACTAATATTATAAATCCGAAAGTTTGTGAGGATGTATGGATGTTTGTTACTATCTCACGTTCAAAGGGCTGGACCAATTTTGATAAATTTGGAATGGGGGTAGCTGACACCCTGGATTAATACATACTACATTATTTTCCCGAATTCCCATGGGAATTTAATGAAGTCCTGGGCGAAAAGCTAGCATTATCTTCTATATCTTCTTCTTCTCTATATTATAAAGAGCAAAGTTTGATTGTTTGTTTGCATTGAATAAGCTCCGAAACTACTGGACCGATTTGAAAAATTCTTTCACCATTAGAATCCTACATTATCCGTGATGAACTTAGGATACATTGTTTTCCCGAATCCCCACGGGAACGAAGTCCAGCTAGTATCTAATAAGTAGGTTCTCCTATTCTGCCCATAGCAGCACCAGTAATCCTCCGCCATTTTAGTGACCTACCGACGTGATTGGTCATCCGATATACCTTATACAACTGGTCTCCATAACTCCGCTCAAGTTCCTCCCCCCCCATCTTCCTCTTGCTATGGAACGCGTGGAGTGCCTTGTCCCTTGCCCTCCCGTGCTCGGCCTCCAGCTGCCTCGGCTGCAGGTAGGGCCTGGAGCCACCGCATACCTCCTCCATCAGCGTCTCGTACACCTCCTTGGCTTCGGCCACTGCTGATAGGTTGTTCGCTTCTGCTGTCGCCTGAAAATTGCAGTTTTTTATAAAGTTCAAGTATTCACCTTAAACAGTGAAGTCCCATGGGACTAACGCCTCAGGTTTTGTGAACCCCAATTTTGTTGAAAACTCATTTTTATCGTAACAGCACAAGGGCACGATTATGGTAACTTTATTTACTGGCATCTGTAACTGAAAAAAGCGGGTATTTCAAAGTCTAAAATTTGATGACGAATTCGATCGCATATACAAAATATGTGACTGTGAAAATGGAAAGGTACAACTTTCGTGATAGTCGTTAAGGTTCACAATTAGTGTGATGAGCTATTGTAAATAGCTCTTATTGACTACCTCGAAAGTTGTACCTTTTACTAAACACAGTCACTTATACGATAAAACGTCATCCGACTAACGAAATCGATATCATGACCTCCGGGAAAAGCCTAAAATATCAAGGTTCAAATATGACCAAAACACAGTTACTTACAGGAGACAGAAGACACATAAACTACATCCTATCATCGAGACAAACATGTAAAATACAATTTAAGATCAAAATACATAAATAATTTGCAACAAACACATTCAACGATGGAGCTGTACAGATCGGGTCCTTACTACTCAGCCGTAAAAATATATAATAAAATCCCAGAAACCATTAAGAATGAATCTGACTATGAAATTTTCTACAATAAGCTGAAACTGGGTACCTACCACGATCGTTTAAAAGCATTTCTGTTTAGGATCTAACTTTGAACTGCTTCGCAATTGGAATATTTTTTAAAATGGTACCATGATGGCGCTGCTTTTGAACTGCTCGTTTGTCTATGGTCCATTTTAAATGTCTACATAAATTGTCGCTGGTCTGCCTTTGAATCGCAACAGCGCCAAAATTTAATCGCTTATAAGCCATCATGGTACGAATAAGCGTTGCAGACTTGTTTAGGTCCTAAATTGGATCGCGCTAAGCGATCATGGTAAGCCTCCAGTTCTTAATTGAAAAATGTTATTATAAAATTGACGAGTATCTAAAATGATTGAAAAGAAACATTAAGAAATTTTGACTAATTGATTTTACTAATTATGACAAGGTACTTTTTTTATTGTAATTATCACATTGACGGTAATTAATTAATTAATTTATTTGTCATTTAAAATATTAGAATATAATTTAATTTGTCATTGAATTTCGTATTGAATATTATTACTATGATTATATTAACATACCTTGAATTTATTAGAATCTACCACATTGACTTAGACTTAGAAAAAAAACTGACATAGATGATTATATATAAAAATAATAATAATGAGAAAATAATGTATTTTTTTAAATGACTATTAAGTTTGCTGTACCTTGTACAAGGTTTCAAATGATGAACTTGATAATTAGCTTAAGAACTTATTGTACCATTTGAAGGCAAATAAAGAAATATGAATATGATTTCAAACGTCTTAACTAATACTAACAGTTACTATCAAACACCAAAACCAACCTCTAAAATAGACTTGGGCTCAGGCAGCTCCGACCCGTTGAAGATGTGCATGTAAGACTTGAAGTAGATGAGCAGGTCCTTGGCCTTGACGAGCTGCCCGGAGATCCGCTTCGGCACCAGGTGCTCCGGGGCCAGCAGCGTCGGCACTAGCTGCTGGAGGTAGTCCTTGAAGTCTGAGCTTATTTCTGTGGAGAAGGAAATGTATAGTGATAGATAGATAAACACTTTATTCACTGCTATACAAAAACTTGTATAACTATAAGTAAACCTAAAATTAAATACTTAGTAAAGTAACGCAGTGAAAGGGCGCTGACCCGGCATACGTTCTGTGGGTAAACCACTTTGGATTTTGTTGCATAATGGGCGAAAGGCTGACCACCTCTCACCATTATACGTGTCAATTGGTTCGCTACAAAACACTGATGCAGACCTACCCCGTTCTTTTTTGCGGGCTAATTTGCGGTTTGAAAACTCTGACACTAGGGTTAGCCAAGTTCGCCAGACTAAATCAATCTCGATGGAAAACCATGGGAAGGATGGAGCGCTTGTAGCGTGAAGACTTGGTCGAAGTGATACCTTCAAGCCTGCCATCGAAGTGCGGATTGGTGGCGACGCGGAGCCCCGGGTGCGGCAGTAGGAAGCAGGCCAGCTCCTGGAAGCAGGCCGAGATGTGCCGCCGCAGCGCCTGCAGTTCGGGATGTTGACCTTCGTGCACCTGGACATTTTAATTAATTTATTAATATTATAACTGGATTTTGACTCGAGGATAATGCTATGCTTTATGTTACTAGCTTTGTGCTTTATTATATAAATGTTATCTATCTATATCTATAAGCTGGTTTTTGATACTTCCACGTGGATGTTGATGACCGTTACGAAAAGGTATGATAAGACCGGTATATGATTCTGAATCGACGGTGTGTGGGTTCGATGCCTGGCTGGAGCGAACGTTTGTATAAAACGCAGATTTTTGTCTCGGCTCTCGTATATGTGGTTTATCGAGTATTTTCCGCACTTAGCCTCTCGATTGCACCATTGTGCGTAAATTAGGTAAATACTAATTGAGGCGGAAAATATTTTTAGTAAAAATTCGTTTCTATCTTTAGGTACCACGCCCAAAAGGGCACAGGATACAAGGGAACACCTTGTGACGTTAAAAAGGATTCATAGAAACAAATCCATACCTCCAATCGCTTAGCTAACAGCTTCTCTCCCCCCTTAGTTCCGAAGGGGTATTCGTAGGGGAAGCTCCAGTCCCTCACGAGGAACTGCAACCGCTGGAACGGCTTGCCGCTGTTGCTCTGCTGCGCCAGGCGACCGTATTCTGTGAACAGCTGGAAAGTGGAGATTGTATGAGTGCCTGAACTAAGATGATATGGTGCTCTAATTTGATTTAAATCGGTTCGGTTCAGGAGACGTATTTTTGAAACAATAGATATCCAATTCGCATACGAATTGACAAGATTTGTATGCGATTCTCATGCGAATCTTGTCAATTCGTATGCGAATTGGTATTCTATTGTTTCAATAATCAGGCCCCAGTTCGTATTACAAACTGAACCGAACTTCGTAATCCAACAGTTTTGGTTCAATTCCCTCAGTCTCTCTATCCTTTTCTCTATCTGTCTCACTTTCCGGAAATGAAATGAAATGAAAGAAAATGAAATGACATTTATTCTGCAAGAAATATGGTAGAGTGCATTATTAGTCTTAAAATTAATAAATAGTTTTATATTTTTCACCATTTTCGGTATGCAACATTTATGTGAAACCTTGCGCCTGCGCGGTCACTTATGGATAAGCAGTGTTCCTGAAAGCGCTGATCTATTTTGTTCCCACTAGGATAAGTCCTTCCAGGTTGGACTGGGATTAGAAGAAAAACTTAGAATGAACTATCTGCCAACTCTTCCCATGCATACTATAGAAGTCAATAAGGGGTCGTCCACAAATTACGTAACGCAAAATTCTTGAATTTTTGACCCCCCCCCCCTCCCCTCATGTAACAGGACCGTCACGCTTAGCTGAGACGCCCCCCCCTTCAATTCCGTTACATAACAAGTGCTTTGTAAAAATCTTTAGGGTAATATTCAGAAAAGAAAGATACGAGTAGGTGGTAGTATTTAATAAGGATACTTTTTAATCACCAAAAAATGTAATCATCTAATGAACGGGTTTTGGTTCCATTTCTTAATACACTCTATAAATTTCAAATCACAAATAACTGCGACACTTGCAGCACAGTACGGCAAGTAGAACTGTCAGTTTATTTTTTCTCGCGTTTTTTTTTATAGTGTTTTACGGCTCTGGAAACTGAGTCCGCCCGCTCGGTGTTGCCAAATTTGCCAATATTATCTCAGAGAAATAACCGCAAATGAGGCATGTGCAAAACTAATTAAAAAAACATGTACTAATAAAAAATTGTGCGTCACGTAACGCAAGCCTTGACACCCCCCTCCTCCAACGTAACAGGACCGTAACGCTTGGCCGGATTCCCCCCTCCCTCTAGTTTGCCTTACGTAATTTGTGGACGACCCCTAAGTAGGCTCGAGAGTTTTGCTGTAAACCGTGGGCAAAAGGTTGACAACCTCTCACCACTACACACCATGTATCACCTGGATCAGCGGAAAACAACGATGTTGTTTAAAAAAAAATGTTCGAACTAACCTGAAGATGCTGCAGGTCATCTTCTTCTATGTTCTGCGAGAGGTTGTATATCTGCACCGAGGACAGCATCGTGGACAGAGCGAACACTGTGGCGTTATCTCGGACGGTGGACTCACTGTCGAAGGTACCCTGTGTGTCCATCACTAGGATTACCACCTGCCAACAAAATAAGTCAACATTAAAATACAGAAACACAGATGCTTTTATTCGTTCCCGTGGAATTCGGGAATAATGTAGCCTATGTTACTCAGGGATAATGTAGCATCCTAATTGTGAAAGAATTTTTCAAATCGGTCCAGTACTTTCGGAGCCTATTCGTTACTTACAAAAATACAAACATACAAATCTTTCCTCTTTATACATATATATTAGTATAGAGTATTATATAGATATAGATTAACGCGAATTAAAGTTGAACAAACATTTGTAAGAACACAATGTACACATGAAGGCAATAAAGAATTGAATTGAATTGAACACATTTTTTTATATATTTAGAATGTTACAATGCGGCGGGCTTACTGCTATAGAGAAATTACAACTTACCTTTTCTGATAATCATGGAGTGGTGTCATTCGGGAGTTTCGGGACAACATCATATGAAATAACTATTAATAAGTATTAAAAAGGAAAAGGAAGAGCCCAAGCTCACCTTCTCTCCAGTGTCGAGGGTTGCCTTAAAGGGCTGCGACCACAGCAGCAAGCCGGTGGTGTCTCGCTCGGAGCCGCCGCGCCAGCTGAACCCCTTCAGAGGCTGGTCTGCGGATCCTAGCCAGTTTCCGCCTTCTTCTCCCAAGTTGTACTGAAATAGAAACATGCTCTTATGATCCCTGTCATAGATGCCTTCCAGAGCGAGATAAACAAACACATATATGCTTATCTCCGGTTAAATCTTCTTCTTCTTCTCTTATATATAAAAATGAATTGCTGTTCGTTAGTTTCGCTAAAACTCGAGAACGGCTGAACTGATTTGGCAAATTTTAGTCTTGAAATATTCGTGGAAGTCCAGGGAAGGTTTAAAATGTGAGTAAATATGAAAAAAAGGCGTTACAAAGTTGGCCGGGTCAGCTAGTATTATATAAATAAATAAAATAAAGGGTTTTCTACCGTAGTCGAACACTGTCTCCCAAGATACAGGTTTACCTAGTTTGGAAGGCAGGGCTTAATATATTTAGAAATACCTATAAGTCTTATAAATATTTTTTAAGGTTTTCTTAAGGATGTATTTAGACTTAAGTTTTGCGTACCTAATAAATATTTTATTATTATTATTTTTTTTGACAGTGGATGTGACCCTGTATTTTTACGAGCATTTTACTCAGCGGAAGTAAAGCTTTTTTAACCGACTTCAAAAAAAGGAGGTTCTAAGTTTGATCTGTATGTATGTATGCTTGTCCGCAATTATTTCATTCTTAAGTTATCAAGTTGCGTAATTAAACTTTGGATGAATATTGTAGATATGTGACTGCAATACTAAACTGCATCAGTTCTTTGAATTGCATCCCACTATGGAAGCAAACACGCCGAAAGAACTGGCATAGGACTAGCATTCGAGTTACAGAGAAGAAAGATATGTCGAATAGAATAGAATAGAATAGAAAAATCTTTATTTTATAGGACATTCAGGATGTCACTTAAAACAAGTCAAGATTACAATCGCGCATTAGACTTTTCGCTTCCACCTGTCTAGGGACAGGACTCAGGACAGCACTCATTTGTTCACGTAAACAAAACTTCCATGCTGGACTGGCAGTGCAAGAAAAACTTAGAATATGCCAGCTGTCAACTCTTTTCAGGCATACTGTAAAAGTCTGTAAGTGATGAGATGCGAGGGTTTTGCTGTATCATGGGCAAACTTCCATGAAATGAAATGAATTATTTATTTGCAGTGAACAGGTACAATGAGGTACCACTACTGCTATGTCAGAAAGTTTACCATTTACTTCGTCTACACCCAACTAACCTTACCTTATGATGCATATACCGCAAGAAAAAGTCCAGCAGGAAGGACTTTCCCTTCCGAAAGGCACCGGCCATGGAAATGACCACGACGGGCCGATCCCGGATGTCATCTCTAAGCAGCAGCTTTCCCAGGGCCGCCTCGTCCAGGACGAAGGTGTGCTCCGGCCCTGGAGTGACCACCTGTATTCCTCGACCATTCTCTGGACTCTCTATTTTGCCTGGAATTTTGGGGGTTGAGAGTAAGTTCTTGTTTAAAGTACTTAAGTAAATCAAAATATAGTTTATTGTAACATATTATGTTACCAACGTTTTATGTTACTAGCTTTCCGCCCGCAGCTCCGCCCGCGTGGACTACAGGTTATATTGTGCCCAGTTGTGGGATAAAATTAAGCCTATCTATATCCTTTCCCAAGGTCAAATTTCATCAAAATTGGTTCCGTTTTCCGTATATAGTTTTAAGCGTGAATGCGTGTCATACAGACAGACCGAGTAAATTAGAATGCTACATTATCCCTTGAGCAACATAGGACTACATAATTTTCTGAAATTCTCACGGGAACGAAGTCCCCGGCGGAATGCTAGTGTTTCATAAAACGAAAATTATTTTAGTGAGGCCTCTATCTGGCGATCAAAATATCGGCTTTGCTATTACATATACCTATAAACTACAGCAATGCAAATTATCAAATGTGTTATTAACACCGCGACGGCAACCTGTTTTTATGTATGTATGCATTTATTCTTTACTAGCTTTCCGCCCGCGTGGACTACAGGTTATATCGTGCCCAACTGTGGGATAAAATGTAGCCTACGTCCTTTCCCAGGCACTAATCTATCTCTGTATCAAATTTCATCAAAATTTGTTCAGTAGTTTAGGCGTGAAAGACGGACAGACAGAGTTACTTTCGCATTTATAATATTATTAGGTGTATTGGTAAGGATTGTACATGAGCATAAGTTACACAAGACATAAGTTATAAGAAAAACAGTACAAAGGCGGACTTATCCCACAAGGGGATTTCTACCAGTCAAACGGTTTGATTTCTGTCAGTGCAGAGGTCGATTCCACGCGTGTGTCCCTGGGGACGCACATTTCAAAGGAAACCAGAGTCTGGGCCTTTGAGTGTTATTTTTTTACACTATCTGGGTGTAAGTGAGTGAATTACGAACAACACGGTCGAAAGGTCATCAATAAATATTCGCCTATTAGCATGAATACAATAGCGAATTAAAAACTTACGGTTCATTTAAAGTGATCATAATTTTACGAGTATTGATAGATAAGAACCATTCACTTAGGTAGATATTATACTTGCTATCCGCCCGGGACTTCGTTCTCGTGGGGATACAGGAAAATTATGTAGCTGTTAAGTACCCTCTGACGGAGGAGCTTTTTATTGGTGAAAGAATTTGTAAAATCGGTCCAGTAGATTAGAGTTTATTTTTTACAAACATGCAAAAATTCAAATCTTTCCTCACTATCAAAATGACAAAGACGACGGCTACTCAAGTATAGATCAGAGTCTGAGTCACGTTCTGTAATACGGACCCAAGTGTATAATTTGGTATGTACCTAGATTCTGAGCAAAACCTGACCAAAAACATCTAAAACAAGAGATTACTTCACACGATACCTACTTTGATTCACCGGCTGACACAATTCTCTATAATTAGATACATAAACAAATCCATTTAAATCTTGTTCGACTAATAAAATAATCGCTTTACTTACCAGGCATATTATTTGTAGTTTTTGAACTGTAATCACAAGTTTAATGGCTGAGTTGAGTGGGTTTTCCTTAGAGAAATGAATTGTCGTATAAAACAAATTCTTATAAGTGATAGCATGTGTTATTGCCGTGAATGCTTCGAGTAGACTAATGCAAGTTTCACGAGCCGCGTAAGGTCGCTCGCATGATGTCAGCGTGAGGCCAGGAGAACAACGGATGAAATCTTCTGTAGATAGTGTAGATATATATACCTACTTGTCTTCCGGAGATATAACTAAATTCTCAAATGACGATGCGCGAGATCTCTACGTCATACAGTCCAGAAAATGTCGCCCCAAGATGAGTACCTAGAACTTACGTCTCCCAAAAAGCCTGAAAATTGAAACAAAAAACTGACAGCAAAATTGATTTTTTCTATTATTCCTGAAAAGATTTAGGCCCATATTACATGAGACTCTTGGACTATAGTCTTGGACTATACTTAAAAATTGATGGAAACCTAGGAAACCTAGTTAGGGCACCAGTCTCCCACTTCAAATACCTAATAATTATTTGTAAAAGCAGTTTTTGTACCAAAATTATTTAACATACTTTGTGGGAGAAATTAATAAACTTTTTGAATTTTTTTTTTAAATTGATTATCTCTTTCTATCACTATCAAAATGACAAAGACGACTGCTACTTAAGTATAGATCAGAGTATGAGTCGCGTTCTATAATGGGGACCTTAGAAGCTTGCGGTACTTACCGTACCTAACAAACATTTAAAATCGTCCATGTAATATGTATTCTGCGATGAGTATAACATTAGGGCAGCAGGCAAATCGCGTTATAAAATAAATAAATGACATTACACTCAAAAGTTATTTTCCTTGTGTCGTGGGTCTCTTGGAACATACACAAACACCCACGACCCGAGAACAATCATCTGCTTTTTACACAAATGTAGATTGAAATGCGGCAGTTTCACAACTTTTAGACAAGAATGCTATCGCGCTATACCATTTTTGACAAAAAATTGTTTTCAGCGCGACTGCTCTTGAGTGCACAATCTACATTACACGGCAGATGACCTTCGCGTGCTTTTTGAACACATGGTATACGAGATTTGTACCGTGGCGTAAACAAGCACGCGACGGGTTAAAGCCGCGGTTTTCGTGGCCACCGCTGCACCAGTAGGACTGGCTCCATATTACGCGTGGATGATGTCACACGGCCATTCAAACGCGGTTACTACGTCGTATGGGGCCGAGGGCGACTAACTTCAGTGTGATGCTGATGATTGATGCGGGGTTCGAATCCTGGTCTCGGCACCAAATCCTTACTAATATTATCAACGCGAAAGTTTGTATATATGGATGTTTGTTCCTCTTTCACGCTCAAACGGCTGGATCAATTTTGATATAATTTGGTATGGAGGTAACTGACACCCTGGATTAACACATAGGGTACATATAGTTTTCCCAAATTACCACGGGAACGAAGTCCCGGGCGGCTGGCTCGCCATCCATAGATAGCTAAATGGCGTACCTAATCAAGGGGCGAATAAGTAAAACGGAAAAGGCTCGAAAAACTAACTCTTTTTATTTTATTATAAGATGGGTTAACTCTTGACCTCAATCTTGACCATAAGGTCAAAGATGAGGTCGACGATGGATATTACTACTTTATATTACTCGTACTATAAACGGCGTACTTACTCCACACAGGGCAGCGAGCACATAGTATTAGCTTGGGAACTTACATGAGGGTCGACTATTATTGATGTATGGAAGTTCAAAGGGCATAGGGTACAAGGGCGGATCCAGGGGAGGACGTTGGGGGTCATGACCCCCCGTGGGCTGGGTCCAGGACCTAGGCGAACCACTAATTAAAATTAAAAAAGAAATGTTTTTATATATTTTGACGTAAAACGCCTTCGTCTCAAACGTTCAGTAAACATCGCCGATTTCGTGAACACCTCTTCGATTTTATTATCAAAATTAAATTAATTACTTCTTGTGACTTGACCTCGACTATGTGAACTCCCCCTGGCGCCAAAGCTGGATCCGCCCTTGATAGGGTATAAACGGTAATAACCCAATTAGTATTTTTTTATTTTATTTTTTTTATTTTTAAGATGGGTTAACTCTTGACCACAAAAGGCAAGTTAACCCAGAAAATGCCTATAAAAGCACTGGTACTCCCACGCACCGACGGAACACAGCAAGCTGTTTGGCGTCGAACTTCGGTAGGAGGGTGGTCGCGAACCAGACGGCCCTTTACAGAGCCTACCACACCGCATGAGACCATAGGACGACATCTCAGATTCAGAAAAAAATGAAGTGTCGTTGCCTGGGATGGATTACTAGGAGGCAGGTCTCATTTGTGTTTCCTTAGTCGCCTCTTACGACACCCACGGAAAGAGATGGGGTGGTGTTATTCTCAACCGATCACCACACGGCAGACGGCATTAACCAGACCGAACTGGAAGCTTGCGGGTTTAAATCCCGGAGCGGGCTCGGTTATCACCAAATTCGTTTGTTTCGGATTTAGATTTGTTTTAATTATCACTTGCTAAGCGATGGAGAAAAACATCGAGATGAAACTAAGAAAATTCCTATTCAAAAGGCGCGCGGTCCACCGACCCGCATTGGGGCCAGCGTTGGTGGACTATGGCTTAAATCCCCTTCATGTTCCGACGGGAGGCCCGTGCTGTGCCCCTCGGTGGGGACTTATAGGGGCTAAAAAAAATGTGTATATGTATGGTATAACATGTTGCGCGACCCTTTAGTTAGGTCAGGGTTTCTCAAAGTGGGGTAAACTAAACCCTAGGGGTTCGCCATTCATCGGTAGGGGGTTTGCGGCAAGATTTACGTGATGGCGGCGGCTTGATGACTGGCGGCCACGTGCGGCACTTTGTCCAAAATTACTCCTAAGATTGACTTAATTTGCGACAAGAAACACCCATCACATTAATATTGAAAAGATATTTCTTTTGACACTGTATTTGTTACCTTTGGTTAGTCAAGGGTTCGCTGTCATCTGGAAACTTTCAACAAGGGTTCGTGGAGCCAAAAGTTTGAGAAACCCTGAGTTAGGACAACATCGACTTTACCTAAGTATTTTTTTTTGGGTTGTTTATATAAGGAACCTTACAACGTTCCGTAAAAAATAAACAGCGCAAACACTCAAAGGCCCGCATCAATCATAGTGTCACTTGCATAGTGGGTCTGAACACACCCCCGAAGTTTGTATCGTCTTTATTCCATGCGATATATAGTTGAAAATCGTACTGCACTGTGCACTGCTACCGAATACTTACCTACGTAAATATTTAATGAATTTTCCCGCCATTGCTCTCGAGAATCCGCTTTCAAGACGCATGCGCTCGCTATACTTAACGCACGAAAGAACACGCTTCTTATTCAGTCAAATACTCACGCATTTAATTCCTATTGGGGTAGGCAGTGCATTATAAAGTAGAATATCGCTTGGCGAGTTGAAGTCACACTAATTAAAATAAACTAACTTAACATACTCGTATGTAACTCCAGGTAAGAGCGGAACCTCCCACAAGAACAGGCATATTATTATATTCCTGCAACTATCATTGACGGCCGGTTTGGTCGAGTGGTAGTGACCCTGCCTCTTGATCGGCGGGTCCTGGGTTCGATCCCCAGTCGGGGCAAACGTTTGTGTAAAAAGCAGATGTTTGTTCTCGGGTCATGGGTGTTTGTGTTTGTCTTTATGTGTTCCAAGGGACCCGCGACACAAAGGAAAAGCTTAGTGTGGGCCTTTGAGTGTTAAAGTAACTAACTATTATAAGATAACATTAATTTTTTAAATAGGATGTGAATTGACTCATTAGAAACTGAAAGACTTTTTTCATTATTTTAAAATTTTTATTGGAAAATGTATCTTATAACAAGTGAATAAAAAACAGTTATACAGGGAGAAACAACAAAGGTACTTAGTGAAACTTAAAGTGATTGTACGATTTAATAGCTGTTGATATAATATGCAATTCGTCTAAAACCAATGCGGTTTGCGATTCATCTAATACGTGTAAGTACACTCCCCTCCAGGCTGGAGGCTCCAGCATTAGGAATAACCGACCTAACACTCAGTTGCAGAAACGTCCATTAAGCCGCAGACCTACCGCGACGCACGAAGAGGCTACGCACGTGTCTTAAACTTCGCTTGGCAAGAAAATGTATGTGATTGTGTCACTGCAACCCACGAACACGCTACGCGCGAATACGACATACGTCAGGTGATTATTAATCTACTCAGTGAGTATGACATTTAAGAAGTATTAACTTTAAGGCGCAGACCCACCGCTGCGCACGCTGTGCACGGACACGCGGCGCATTTTAGCCACGTGGATTAGATCAACATCTAATTTGTGCCTTAATGTCATATTCACTAAGTAGATAATCGTTTGTCGCATTAGTGTGTAGCGTGTTCGTGGGTTGTCACGTGGGTTGCCACCAACACGCTACGCACGAATACTATACTCTACTCGGTGAGTCTGACATTAAGGCTCAAATTAATGTTGATCTAATCCAAGTGGCTAAAATGCGCCGGGTGTCCTAGCATAGCGTGCGCAGCGGTAGGTCTGCGCCTTAAAAGTTAATGCTTTAAATGTCATACTACCACTTTTAAACTAGACCACATTTAATTAAACTTTAATGACTGTTTCTGCAATTTAGTATAAACCTATTTATTAACAGCCAAATTGAGGTGTAACCATTTTTCATCTAACACATGCAATTACACTTTTTTTACTGCATGTTGCATATTGGGACCGTGCGTGCGCGACGACAGCACCACGTGATATGTGGCCATTATGGACTGGACAGTATTGTCACAGCTGTCAAGCGAGAAGTAAGTAAATATTGTGAAAAAAATTAATTAAATCTTGTGTTATTTTACTATATTAGAGAATACATTCGCAATTACACGTCTTACTAGGACCATATTAAATTTATCTCAAAAACGATTAAAAAATGTTTACTGCAATATGGATTTGACAGCTCAAATCAGCGACAATAATGTCAATTTTAGCCGTAGCGAGCGCTGTGATCGTTTAGGCTACTCGCTCCACCCGCTTTGCACCCTGCCAATAGACTTACATGTATACATTTATATGAAGTACAAAATAAAAATTCCTAGCATATTTAACTCTGTTCCCATTAAAAAATATACAAATTTACATTATGGGTATTAGAATCCCAATTTTATTGCAATGTGATACTTTCTTGATCACCAAGTCTCTCTTAACCTTTATATGTAAGACTTAGATAAACGCACAAAACTTTTACCGGAACATGTTTTTAATAACGGAATTATAGTCTTGATTAATTCTTTCTATGGTAGGTTTTAATGAAGCGGCTCTCTGTTGTGCTGCTTTGTCGTTTGGGGATACCCGTAAAATTGTCTGAACGTCCTTCCATGCTTGTTCGTGCAATGTGAGGCCAGAATATGCTAGACTCCGTCTGTACAATGCTTTTACGTTCTTGGGGTCGAGTTCTAATGCTCTTCTGCACAGTTCTAATGTTGCTTCGTACTCGTTGAACTGAAGTTGGCAATGTGCTAGGTTGATGTACAGCTTTATCTATAAAAAAACAAAATTAAAATTCTTTACTTTTATTAAAAAATATAATTTTGTTAAAATTTTAAAGGTAATGTAGGATTTCCTGGACAGGCATCCCAGTCTAGGGATGAATGGAAACGTCTTGAGGAGGCCTTTGTCTTAGGACAACTTGCCTCAAAGGGATCATTCAACAATTACGTGATCACCGGAAGGGGGGGGGGGGGGTCGGGTGCTTGTATAGACATCTGATTATTTGGGGGGAGGGGGGGAGAGAATCCATGATTACGTCATCATTTCATAACTTGTTAGCTAAAGAAATTTTCTAAAAAATTAAAAAGGTGTTGTGGAAGCTAGAAATACTTTTAATTAGAAAAGTAATAAAATTACTTTAGTCATCCACCTGAGAACATTATTGTAAAGCCAATTTAAACAAGCAGGCGCCGCTACTGATGAGCATGGAGTACCGAATACAGCTTCCCACCACGACTGGGTTGTGTCTCGCCACAAGCTTATTCCTAGGTCATTTATTAAGACCCAATAATAAACAGCAAACATTACATTTTAAGCACTGACGAAGATTACGTAATCAAGGCGAGGGGGGGGGGGTTAAAAACAAAAGATTACGCTGTGATTACATAGGGGGGGGGGGGGGTTAAGAAAACGGCCACATCTTGTATCAATATTGTTGTTAATGTTAAAATGTAAAATTTTGAAATGATCACTGGCAAGAACAATAGACTTTTTATTTATTTATTAATGTAGGATTTAGGGCAGCATTTGGTTAGTGTCGTAAAAGGGGTAGCGATACAAAAAAAGTCTCGTGCAGTGGGTTGCCCCTTTTCCCACTCAGCATTTTTGTTTGGCGTGTCACAAAAGGAGTTGTGAAACGCCAAACAAAAATGTTAGGTACTTGGATAACTAAAATTTTTTTTTTGTATAACTGTCTTTTGCAACGTCAACCACAATTTTTCTTATTTATTACTCAGTTGGAAAAATAGATAAAATACAAACCTTTAGGTCTTTTATCTGTTTCATACTTTGATCATCTACTCTCTGAGGATCCATAGGTTCAATGGCCACGAGAAATTTTAATGATTTACTGAACCTTTTGAAACCATCGACAAGCCTATTCTCTTTCACTAACTGCACTCCTTTCTCTTTGTGATGCAGTACAGCCTCTAGGAGCCTTTGCCAGCTCCAGTCACTGATGACTTGCTCCTCTGTTAATTCCTTCAGCTCTACGTTACATGATATCTGTTTCGCCAGCTTGCCATCGCAATCTCTGTACAAAAATGTAGCAAAACATTTTTCTTCTGCACACATCTGTTGGAGAAGTAATTCGAAGTCTCTGTCTATAAAGTGGTCTGAATCCCCTATAAGTATATTCCCGTTGAACGAGGAACTGAAAACAGAACTTCCTGTGACCATTTCGCACTGACCAGAGCTATCACAACACTGAACTTCGCTAATAACAACTTTGCAACGAGAATCTTCAAAAGGCACAATGTTGTAGTCTCCCGGTGTTAAGATTTTCTTCCGAATTTCTCGATCCGGCCGGGAACTTACAATAGTTTCTTGGTACATTGTGAATCTGTTAATGAAAACAGATTTTTATTCCATAAATGGCAACCGTTCGTGATAGAGAAACGATAAGGAAACAGCCAAGAAAAAGAAATTACAACAAAACAACCAACAAAATTCCAAATTTACTTTATATTTTTTTATAGCCGAACGAACGTGGTCATTAGTCTCATATGTTCATTCAGCCAATAAGCAACACCATTGGCAAAAAAAAATACCTTGATAGTACGCGTTTTTCCGCACGGAAAAGGAAATAGGAAACAAGGAACGGAAAACACAAAACAAAATCCAAGTAACAAAAAAAAATTTTTCTCAAGCTTACATAAAAGAAAATGCAAAACTAACAAATTATGTATGAAACTTGGCTTTATGATCTAGTTTTGTTCTTTTCATGCAATGATCTTGCGAGCGAGCGAGGTTTAAATTTAATGTCACTGTCAAATCAAATCTTAGCGTTTCACGCGAAATTTTCGAATTTGGATTTTGTTTGGTTGTGTACGTATTTATTTTTTTATTTGTTTCTAATTAATTATTTATATTTAATTTATTGGTAGTGAGCCTAGCGAATATTTTATTTAAACCTTTTTTTATCACTGTTGTGTGGTTGCGTTACAACATCAAAATTGTACTTTTACTGACGTAAGTTTTTGGCATAATTTTTTTGGGAATCTTACAAGAATTAGGTACTGTTAGGAAATTTTATTATAAGTAACATAATTTTATATTGCTAAGGAATTATTTGAAACCACTCATTAGTTTATTTTTCTAAGTTTACATAATTTTGCGAAGATGAAAACATAACCTTAAAAAGTGCATAGCAAAATGCAGTACAAAACTCATTTAGACTTATAAGTAAAAACATACACTTAGTGGTAATTTGGGTTACAAAGTAGGGTCACAGGTGCTTTTTCGGGACGGTTCAAATATTTAAGATAAAATTTATAATATTCTCGAAGGACATCATTCATTTTGGGCCCAAAAATCCAAAGTGCCGGCCAGCAAAAAAGATGTGTCTCCTGATTAGGTAGTTCCATACATCAAATTTTAACTATGGCACCAAATTTCTATGGTCATTTCTTCAACTGTTATTTTAAGTTGAAAAATCTGGCTTTCATAATTTTAAATTTGCTCCGATTGGTACGAAATTCGGTTTATGTTAATACTTTGATGTTAGTTACAAATAACATAAAGATATATTAGAAACAAATGTGATCAAAATTAATAATTTTTAATTTATTTTATACATTGATAGATAGAACAACAAAACATCAAGTCAATATTTTTAATGCGTGTCACTTTGTCAAGTTATACACTTCAAGATCAAGAAGAAATAAACTATAAGCAAACATTCATACTCTTTCAGTTTAAGGTTTTATTTGGGGACACATAATCTAAATATGGTGTCTGCGTTTAGATTTTACCATTTTTCAATATGGCCGCCATAGTAAAAAATTGTTGGATGGAACTATCCAACAGGAGGGTACATTTTTTATCACTGGCCAGCAATTTGGATTCTTAGGCTCAACTTTACATGGGCCGTGAATGACCTTTATATCATTATCGTTGCACAACATGATGGATTATTCATTACACCAAACCAGTGTGCCTAATTGTAAAAAAACATGATAATAAATGTATTTTCAGAGGGGATGAGCCAGCTTCTGAAGAACATGCTTTTGCGGGTGACCCGGCCAGCCCTGGGTCACGCGCGCCTGACACCTAGGGGGCTGGCCGCCCTTGGTAAGTAACACCAGTAGCCCTAAGGGTGGTATCCCACTCAAGCAAGACCTTTGTCCAATTATTTGATCCTTACTAATATGAATCCGAAACTTTGTATGTATGGATGGATGTATGGATGTTTGTTACTCTTTCACGCTCAAACGCCTGAACCAATTTGTGGAGGTAGCTGTCACCCTGGATAAACACATAGGCTACATATTTTTCCCAAAAGCTAGTCTGACATACATCTGACAGATGGCCCATATGGGTGTTGTCAGTGTTCGATCCTACCTATGAAATTGATGTTTTTTTCTCAGTTGTAATTTTCTACTTACTTTCTTTGATTCAGCAGCTATATTTTAAAAATTGTTTTGTTATTAATACTTGATTATATTATCAAGATTTTGAGCAAGATTATTATTTGTTTTGGGTTTTTAGATAGGTAGATAAAAGTTTATTTATTTATTTAACAGGTAATTGTACACAGGACCAATCACAAATATTTATACAGACAAATAGAAAAACGAACACAAAAGGCACAGCTTATTTCTTTAAGAAATCTCTTCCAGCAGACCTGGGACAGTGAAAGGCGTAAAATATAATTAAAGACAGACATGCACAATTAACCATTGAAATCTAAAATACTATTATACACTTAGACACACATGTTATTTACAAAATCAAAACAATACATACAAAAATAAAAATAAAGAAAAAAGAAGCCTAATAATAAAGATACAAAAAAACACAATTGTAAATGTGAATGCCATTAATAAATTATGACCAGGCTGAAATACAGCTCATTTGACCGGATATACGAGGGGTGATCAAAAAGTAGTGATAATGACCCACTTGTACAATTCATGATTTACTCATTCATACCAATAATTAAAGATCATTTTATTACGTGGTTAGATACAAAAAATTAAGTCTTAATTTTACGAAACATAGAAACCGTGTCTAGTTGTTTGACGAATTCCGACGTAAAATATCATTATGGAGAAAAACGAAGTGCGAGCCGTTATTAAATACCTCAGTTTTAAAAGTTAACGACGCAAGAGATCCATCATGATTTAGTGGAGACTTTAGGTGAGTCTGCTCCACCATATTCTACTGTGGCAAGATGGTCACCTCAATTCAAGACTGGAAGAACATCGACAGAAGATGAGCACCGCTTATCTTTAGATACAAAAAATTAAGTCTTAATTTTACGAAACATAGAAACCGTGTCTAGTTGTTTGACGAATTCCGACGTAAAATATCATTATGGAGAAAAACGAAGTGCGAGCCGTTATTAAATACCTCAGTTTTAAAAGTTAACGACGCAAGAGATCCATCATGATTTAGTGGAGACTTTAGGTGAGTCTGCTCCACCATATTCTACTGTGGCAAGATGGTCACCTCAATTCAAGACTGGAAGAACATCGACAGAAGATGAGCACCGCTCGGGCCGGCCATCGACGTCAGTTACGCAGGAAAAAAATGAAAAAGTCCAAAAGATTGTTCTAGACGATCGTCGTGTTACAGTGCGTTATTTAGTCCAGGAAACTGGCATTTCATATGGCAGTGTTCAATCAAAATTAAAAGATTATCTGAATATGAGAAAAGCCTCGGCGCGTTGGGTACCCAGAATGTTAACAGAAGATCGGAAGAAAACCAGTCTCAATCTTTCAAGGTGCTGGTTGGACAGATTTCATGTGGATCCTAATAATTTTTTGGCTCGATTTGTCACTATGGATGAAACATGGGTTCACCATTTTGATCCAGAAACAAAACAACAATATTTACAGTGGAAAAGACCGTCGTCATCAACTCCAAGGAAATTTCAAACCACAGCATCGGCAGGCAAAGTCATGGCCTCAATTTTTTGGGATCCCGAAGGAATATTATTAATTAATTATCTTGAGAAGGGACAAGGGAACGAATATTAGGAATATTATTAATTAAGGAAGGAATATTATTAATTAATTATCTTGAGAAGGGACACACAATAACAGGCGTTTGCTATGCATCTTCAATAGCTAAATTGAGAGAGGCTATAAAAGAGAAAAGACATGTCAAACTCAGAAAAAGCATTTTGTTTCATCAGAACAACGCGCCGGTTCACACTTCTGCTGTTGCACTGGATGCCATTCAACAAGCTGAGTTCGAATTAGTGGATCACCCACCTCATTCGCTGGACCTGGCCCCCAGTGATTTTTATATTTTTCCAAAACTAATAGATAAAGGGTTAAAAATGTTGGAGAAACGCTGGACTCGGTGTGTAGATAGAGAAGGAGACTGTGTTGAAAAACAAATTTTAATTATTTAAAAAATATATTATTTTCTGTTTCATTATCACTACTTTCAATTATTAGTCGAATGTTGTCCCAACTAGGGAATCCAATCCCGCATCAAAATCGTGATCCCGCACGCCTGCGGGATTGGGGTTATCAATCCCGCGGGATCCGCGGGATTAAGATTTTTTAATATTTTATTTGTTTTAAGCCCATTTATTAGTCTTAAAAAATGTTTCCATACTTCACTTGAACTTTTAAACTCTTCATAAACTAAACTCACGCTCGTTTTTCATAATAAATAACCAAAAGAATTTTTCACTCGTTTAACTTAGTATGAAAACTTTTGCAACAAAAATAATTGTAGGTACCTTTGTATCGTACCTTTTCACATAACAATTAAGACACAAATGACACAATAACTTTCTCTAACAATAATTAACCGACGGAATATGCGTGAATGTTTCTATTTTTTTTTATTATTATCTTTATTGGGTTGACTGCAAGAATTACCCTTGTGGGATGAGTCCGCCTTTGTGCTGTTTTTCTTATACTGTGACTTGTATAACTTATGATCATGTACAATAAAGAATAAAAAATAACTTATATCGCTAAATAATCATTGAAAAATACCGAACTGAAAAAATAACTGAAACGGGTACTTTAAACGGCCACGATTTTGGCGCGATTAGCGTGACAGTTCACAACTATTTTATGGATTTTAATATATTTTGACTAAAGTTTCAACTAATTCACCATGGAACAACATTCTCCAACCAATATACAAGTATTAATTTATTTGAGTAATTTTGTTGTCATAAACTTTAACGTCATATTGACTCTTACCAATAGAAACGCGTTTCGGATATTTAAATTTTCCGCAGCTTTGAAAAAATAATTTCAGACTCAAAAATAAATCATTATCAAAAATATTCAAATAGACATTATTGTGAAGTTATTTTTAAAAAATGACTCATATCTGAATTACATGTATATTGTTAGATTTTTCTGTTTTAATACCTACAGTATTCACATAACACAAAATAGAAATTCAAACTATATTTAGCTGTAAAATAAAGACTGAAACAACATTATTTTCTTTAAAAACTTCATAGAAAAGTCACGTATTCCATAGGAAAAGTCTTAAAATATTTATTAATGGGGCTTTGCTGTCTAGAGCATCGTCTGAGCCCATTTTACAAACTCTTAGTTCTTAATAAATAAAGACATCCAACGCGGGATCCCGCACGACTAATCCCGCATTTTCGATCCCGCAAAAAAGGTGCGGGATTGGATTCCCTAGTCCCAACCTTCCCTCAATATTTCACATTCATAAAAAATATTTATAAATGTTTGCATGATAAAATCAGTATTCCAAAAATGTTGTATGGAAAACAGCAATTTCATAGGTGGGGACCTAATACATCGGTTGAATGGAATACAAAAGAAGTTGGGCACAGACCTATATCGAGATAGACGAAAAGAGCGCTTCAAATTGTATGAGAACCTAGCGTGTCCAATTTTTCGTACCTAAAATGACGTCACGTGCGAGATTTAGTCATGGGAAATCAAGACCGCGTGGAAAAGATTCAAAAGTAAAACAATAAGTAAAACAATAATGTAAAACCGATTATCATTTACGGCATAGGTCTCAAGCGGACTGACTTAAGTCGGACAAAACTGTGACCGTAAATCACACTTTTTACACGCAAGGTAGGTAAACTTTTACCATCTATCTCTATATAGGTCTGTAAAGTTGGGTAAGGAACATGACAGCAGAAGCTTGTATTACTTTTGTATTTGATTGAATGGCCTTATTCGCTCAGTTACCAATTGCACAGTTGGCTTGCCAACTGATCTGAAGTGTTGCAGGTTCAATTCCTGACCAACATACACAGAGAAAATCATATTTTCAATTATTTTTGACCCCCAACAAAAGAAGAGGGGTGTTATAAGTTTAACATGTGTATTTGTGTCTGTCTGTGGCATCGTAGCTCCTAAACGAATAGAGCGATTCCGACGAGGTTTTTTTTGTGAAAGCTGACGACAACAAGATGGTTCTTAGCAATATTTGTTTAAAATTGGTTTAGCGATTTAAAAGCTATAAGCAAACGTAACGCGGCGCATTTTAGCTGCGTGGATCAAAATCTAATTTGTGCCTTAATGTCATACTCACTGAGTAGATAATCACCTGGCGTTTGTCGTATTCGTGCGTAGCGTGTTCGTGGGTTGCCACGAACTGATTTTCTACATTCCAATTTGAGCTTTAATGTCCGAGTATGACATTAATTAAGGCTCTAATTAGATTTTGATCTAATCCACGCAGCTGAAATGCGCCGCGTGCCCGTGCACAGCGTGCGCAGCGGTGGGTCAGCGCCTTAGCTTAGACCATACACTCTATAGACGGAGCCAGGAGCGTGCCCCTTTTAGATAGCAATAGTTTACCCCTTCCCTGTACCCAACCATACCTCACTGTACAAAAGCTGTACAACAACTTAACTAATGGAGTCTCTTTTCTCACAAATTCACCACAAAAACGAATAAACTTTAAGCACAAAACCTTAAAAACCGTAATGACTGACAGAAGCTGCAGATCAAACGCTTTGTTTGTCACGAATTGAAAATCGTGACATCAATAAATGGGTTACGCGCACATATCTCTTACTATCTTGTAGGAACTCGCATGTTTGCATCTCTTTCAAAAGTACTGTAACGTCATAAGTACTCCGTCTATAGAGTGTATGGTCTAAGCCTTAAGGTAATGTTTTTCTGGCAATCCGCATTCCTTTTTGACGTTATTTTTTTTAAACGGTTAGTGACCGAGTCATCGGTTCCCCCGCGGTCCCCTGACCCGATATCGGCGCAGCTGACGGGCGCCGGCGACGCCGGGGCTCTGCTGGCCGCCGTCCAGCGCCACCTGCCGGCTATGGGGCCGAAGCACCATCTGCACGCGCTTAGATGCCTCTTCGAGATGCACAAGGCTGATAAGTAAGTACCGGTTTGGTCGAGTGGTAGAGACGCTGCCTCTTGATCGGCGGGCCCTGGTTTCAATTCCCAGTCGCGTCAAATATTTGTTTAAAAAAACAGATGTTTGTTCTCGGGTCATGGGTGTTGACTGTTGGTGTCTGTCTTAATGTGTGTTTCAAGGGACCCACGACACAAGGGAAAACGTTAGTGTGGGCCTTTGAGTGTAGTGTTTATTTATTTATTTACCTGTTGGGAGTAAAGCGTCCCCAAAAATACCATTTGCAAATGACAATGTTTATATGTATACAGGTTGTAAAGGACAGCTTAGCAAATACTTAAATGGTAGAATCTACCCAATAACTATTATCAGCTATAAGTAATTATTTTTTCCGGGAAATGTTAAGGAGGTTTCGTTATTTACTTACTTTGGCGCTACGCAACGTATCGCTACACCGCGTCCCGCGCGCGATCCCCCCGCGCCGCGCTGCTATCGGAGTGCGATTTACATTGCTTGTTTTCGTGTTTTACGTTGTTATGATTGTTTTTTATTGCAAAATGGAGTGTGTTCGATTAAATAATAAGAAATGTAAGCAGAAAATATTAATTAACATGAAAAAAAAAAATTCCGGAGAAAAATTCCACTGGAAAATCATTCAGAATGATTGTCTGAGTCCAGGGTTTCAGTATTTGCTAAGCTGTCTTTTGCACCCTGTATGTGAATGACGACAATTTATGCGACGAATGATCGTTTTCGCTGTAGTTTTCGTTAGGCGAATGAAACAATTGTTAAAACTACTTAGAACTAATTTTAGTAAAGAGTTTCTGCTGAACGAATTTTATTTTTATACTACGCCCTTCGCCCATGCAGACACGGCGCGATTCTTAAGAACTAGTCGCCGCGGAGTATCTCACACATCTTAGTAACTTGACTATAGCATCTACGAGTATTCGTAGCAACTGTCTACATTTGTAGCTAAACTGGCAAATTTTCCGTAGTATACATATACAAGGTGTTTCAAAAAAAAACCAAAAAAAGAAATTCCAAAATTTCATTTAAAAAGTGAATAGTCGCCAACTCTAGCACGGTTTGACATTTACAAAATGAAAGTTTCATATAATTAATATGACATACTTGTCAATTTGTAATAGAGCTGTGCAATAAGCTTAATTTTAATTAATATTAAATTATTTATTTTTTTGGGTTTTTTTGAAACACTTTGTAAAAATCCCCAAGACTTACCAACTAATTCATCAACGCCCAAACCAAACGATTGGACCTTGAAAGCTGAAAGGCACAAGGGTTCCTTTTGTAACGTATGAAAGGAAGTATTTTACAAAGGAGAATGGGTAATTTTGTATGGACACTAGACCCAAAAACAAAAATTTGACTGTAGCATAACGGCCCGTGTTGTTTTTTATTGCCTTGGACCCAATTTCACCATACTCTGTAGTTATTTAACAGACGATTAGCAGCTAATCCGAGATTTGACAATGTCATTTTCATACTTTTTGTTTGACGTTTTGTCTGATTAACTTCTTAATGGTGGATTAACTAACTAACAGAGTATGGTGAAATTGGACCTAACTGCTGTACTCATAGACGTCAATTAAAGTTAAGTACTGTTAAACTCTGATGTTGTCTCTTTCACTCTTGTTGATATAAACAAGGATAGCATGACATTTAATTACTTCTTAACTTTAATTGACGTCTCTGAGTACGGCAGTAAGTAGTAGTTTAATTATTCTAAGAAGCATGAACAAAACTTTTTTCTCCAATAGAATTCAGATGTGCCGCTTTAGAACAAATTAAACTACTCCATAAGAGCAATGATTACCAATATAGGTCATAATGCTACAATCGACTTTGTATTTGGGTACGCTGTTACCCATTCTCCTTTCCCTCGGAAACGAAGCCCCGGGCGTCCTGTAGTGATAACTAAAACAGTAAAAAAAATGAAAATTTCAGGACCAAAGCCGTCAAAGGAAAACTCATAAGAGATCCGACGTTCAGTTTGCTCTGTCAGAACTTTAAGAAGCACGTTAGATCTTTGGACGTGAACGAAGCGATCGAAGCAACTAAAGTCCTCACTTTCCTTGGCGTCCAAGTCGAATCCCTCATCTTACAAACCTTGCTGCAAATCCTCAGAGCGGAGATCAACACCTTCAACATCAGACAGATCATGTTCCTCGATTTCCTGCTATCAAGGTTCAATACAAAGAATCATTTAGTTGATGCCTTAAAACTGGCTTTACCTTTAGCTTTTCAAGTACATTTACCGACTGAATTAGACACAAAAGATGTTCCGTTACTACGCGATATGCTCGCGTATTGCTGCACTCATAACATGCCTGACAAATGCATAAATAATGTAGTGACCGGTTTATTACTAAACGATCAGACCATAGACGCGCAAACCGCCATGTCCATCGTATGGTCGTTATGTCTCATCAACTGCACAGAGCAAGTTTTCCGCACAAGGGCCCAACTTTTGCACATATCCTTTGACATATTGACGCAGAATATAGAGCAGTTAAGTTTCGAAGAAGTGTTAAGAACAGCAGCTAAAATAAAAGGGAGAATATTGGAGAAGCATCCGGAGTATTACCATGAGCAGCTGATGGATGCGATCGCCAATTTCGTGGTGAAGAGTGATGTGGAGTTTGAAAAGGGGCTGCTGATTGCCAGGGTGCTTTCCAGGATCGTAAGTAGTTTTATGTGATACTAGTTTTTCGAACGTATTGTATGTATGCAAACACTTTATTGCTCATATAGCCCAGTTGGTAATGAGCCAGACTTGTAATCGGAAGGTCAAGGGTTCAAATCTTGGTGCGGGCCTGTACCACTACATGCGTCTTTTCGGATTTATGTACGGATTTCTAATTATCATTTGCTTAACGGTGAAGGAAAACATCGTAATGAAACCCGTCCGTCCAAGAAAATGCATTTACGAAAGATTATGGCCTAAATTTGCTTCGTGTTTCGGAGGGAGGCTCGTGTCCCTCGGCGGGGACTGGTAAAAAAATAGAAAGAATAGGTGGGTAAAACCACAGATCAAAATGCTCAAAGACGAACTTGTCCCATTAGAATGATTTCTTCCAGTATTTATTTATCATGAAACCCTTTCCGTAATTCGGAGGGCACGTCGGTCCGGCTGTTGTCGATTGACTACGGTCGTTAAACCAAGTCAGAGGCCATTGTGCGGTTTGATAACTCTGACACCACCTCCAGGATTAGTCAAGTTCGCTACATACTTGATTATACCTACACGATAGACATTTTTTAGACAGGCAAGATGGAAGAACGAGACAAACGGCCTCCGTTGTTGGTATCTCTCTCGGCTCGGATTATCTGTACAAGGCGCAATGGAAAAGATACTTTATTTTGTTTAGAATACTGTTAATTTTCCTAAATCAAACTGTAACGAATTCTTTATAGCCTTCTTCTTATCGTGTAGGTATAGTCAAGTGTGTGGCGAACTTGTCTAACCCTCAGGGTTTTCAAAACGCACAATGGCTTCTGACTTGGTTTTAACGACTGTAGTCAATCGAAAACAGCCGGGACAGACAGCTTAACGTGCCCTCCGAAGCACGCACCTTTCATAGTTATAGGTTCTTGTTAACTATTAGGTCCATGCACGGGCGTAGCCAGAATTCTGATCAGTCTTCTTTTTTTTCCAATACTAGGTACTTTACAGTGTTTCGTAGAGGGATAAGGGCAGGGAGATAATGTTGATTTTGAAAATTTCCCATTCTGGCTACGCCCATGGGTCCATGGGACTATAACTTGCCTTTGCTTTCAGGCTCACACTCATCTAGGCCTAGTAGAACACATTTGCAACCAAGCAGAGGCAAATGGCCAGATTTTATCTGAAGCCAGCATCCACGTGATTCTCGGCTTCGTCAACTGCCTTTCAAATAACAACTACACGCCGCCCCCGGAGCAATGGGCGGCCTTACGCCGACAAATCTCTGCCAATCCTGCGCTAGACACTAAGAACATGACTCTGCCTTGGCCGAAATTCTGCTTGGAATTAGCCTCGCTTGGGCATTTTGAAGACAAACTGCTGGATAAGGTAATATTTCGTTTGCTATTTATTTTACAATGCCATAACATTGTAAAATAATTAATTAGGTTACACCAATTCTACCTTATCCTTTCTAATATTAATATTATAAATGCGAAAGTTGGTATCGATGTATGGATGTTTGTTTCTCTTTCACGCTCAAATGGCTGGACCAATTTTGATAAAACTTGGCACGGAGGTAGCTGACACCCTGGATTAACACATAGGCTACATAATTTTCCCAAATTCCCACGGGAACGATATCTCGGGCGAAAAGCTAATATGATATAAAAGTGGTTAATAAGTATAAATACAGTTTAATGAAGGCTTCAGACACAAATTGATCTCAACATTTTAGTTTTAAGTATGTGTATAAGATAAATGTTATAATTACAAATTAATAAGAAAGATTGTTATAGTGCCCCAACGGGGTTTGTGTATGTGCTTTATTGTTTGTAACATCTTTAAAATAATTTTCTTTAAAATAATTTTCCACGTTAAAAAACGTATGAGTCACCGACTTCAATCCCAACAACAGTTCGCACAAAGTAGATAACTAGTATTTTTTGTAGACTACAATGCCTATTAGCAGATAACCAAAAACTAAAATGTCGCTCATTTATTTCGATGATGTTTTGGTTGGTAGTATTTTTTTGTTTTTGTTGATTTTTTTAAAAGCGCTGAATCATTTACGATGAAATTTATATAGGACTACCTCTGGAGTATACTCTTTCGAACAAAAAAATAATTTTGAAAATCGGCCCATAATTGGTGAACATACATAAAAAAATATACATACAGTTGAATATAGAACCTCCTCCTTTTTTGAAGTCGATAAAAACTTAAAAACTCACGACACAATAAAGAAAATTGAATTTAATTTTTCTCATCCAAAGGTGTTCTCTACGGAATACCTAGACAAGTACCTGTCTAAAGACGCGAACACTCTGGACTATCTGCAGCTGCTGACTCTACACGAGGCCGTCAACGCGTTCTACAGCCAGAAGTACAAACTGCCAGATGAGATGCTCGAAAAGGCCAAAGAGGTAATTACTTACTTTTTTTAAAATTATGAGATGGGTTAACTCTTGACCCCAATCTTGACCAAGGCTATAGATGAGGTTGATGATGGAGCGAGTTAACCCAGAAAATGCCAATTAAGGCACTAGTACTCCCACGCACCGACGGAACACAGCAAGGTGTTTGGCGTCGGATTTCGGTAGGAGGGTGGTCGCGAACCAGACGGCCAGACACAGAGCCTACCACATCGCATGAGATGAGACCATAGGAAGACACCTCAGATTGAAAACAGACTGCAGTGTCGTTGCCTAAGATGGATTACTAGGAGGCAGGTCTCTTTTTTGTTTCCTTAGTCGCCTCTTACGACACCCACGGAAAAAGATGGGGTGGTGTTATTCTCAACCGATAAACCATACGGCGATCACCATTACTAATGATACCTAGTAATACAAGCTGCCAGATGAAGCGCTCGAAAAGGCCAAAGAGGTAATTACTTACTAATGATACCTAGTAGTACAATTGCATAGCTAAAATAGACGCGTGACAGACCCAAAATATGTCTATCACACACACACACACACAAACAAACACACACATACACGCAATTGCACATGTACACACACAAACACACATACACACGCGCGCGTGCACGTAAACGCACACGTACACACTCATACTCACACAAATGCACACGTACACACACAAACAGACACACACGCGCTCGTGATAAATCGTGTTGCTTGTCTGATAAATAATCATGATTTATTTTTGTTTGACAACGCCCTGCCTTGTTCCAGCTGTACCCGACGCACAGCATCAGCGCTCAGATCGAGGAGTGCCTCGGGAAGGCAATCGGACAGCCGCAGTGCGTCGTACGGAACGTATTGCTGCCCAACGGATTCGTAGCAGGTCAGATTATACAGAAAACTAGCTTCCCGCCCGGAACTTCGTTCCCGTGGGAACTTCGGGAATGATTTCTTTTTTCATTTTTTTTTTTAAGATATTATTAGCATCTTTTTTTTTTAAATTATTAGCATCTACAGACTTGATGTCCGTGCCCTTGTCTAGATTAAGTTTTCTTGTTAATACTTGCTTTTTCTTTTAAAAGTATTTTTCTATACACATAAACCACAAAAACCTCTTAAATTACTCCATTATAAAATGAACTGAACGAGTAGTTTTTGAGTTTACCGCGTTGAGACAAACTGACGCGGCGGTGACTTTGTTTTATGATATAGTACTAGCTTTCCGCCTGCGTAGTCTACAGGTTATATCGTGCCCAACTGTGGGATAAAATGTAGCCTGTGTCCTTTCCCAAGGTCTAATCTAACTCTGTAACAAACATCAGAATCGGTTCAGTAGTTTAGCCGTTAAAGCGTGGTAGACAGATAGACAGGGTTATTTTCACATTTATAAGAAATTTTTTTTGTCACCCATTTCATTGGGCGTTTTCCGACTGGCCGGCACGGCGACGGCGACGGCGACGGCGAGAGTGACAGAGCTATACCAGGAAGCAAGTATCTCTGTCACTCTACTACCGACCGACTACCGATTTCTTGCTTCCTAGTATAGCTCTGTCACTCTCGCCGTCGCCGTCGCCGTCGCCGGAGCCGGCCAGTGGGGAAACGCCCATTCTCTAAATCTTTTATTTTCGAAAAATCGTGAAACACGTACCTCACGAAATGTTTAGTCTTAAATGTCCAAAAAAATTGTTATCTTAATACAATCTTCGAACCCGTTTCACCCCCTTAGAGGGTGAGTTTCGAAAAAAGACCTCATAAGAAATCTGCGTGTCAAATTTGAAATCTCTGGACCCAGCGGTTTGGGCTGTGCGTTAATATGTCAGTCAGTGAGTTTCTTCTTTTATATATTTATATATTAGTAGGGATGATGGCTTTGTTCTTGAAGCCAGGGTCGAAGATGTGGTCGAGGATGTAGCAAGCTCACCCAGAAGATGCCTATTCTCTCGAACTTTAAAGAGACTCGGGTTATATGAGCTCGGAAATACAGACGCAGGCAGAGAATTCCATTCCTTAGCGGTGCGCAGTATAAAAGATGAAGAGAAGCGCTCAGTACGGATCCGAGTATAAGGGAATCAGCAAAACCCATCACAACTCGTACAAACTTGGTTTATTTCTTCAATTTGACTACTTGTAACATCACAATTAGTTCGCTTCTAACGCTAGCTAAAAACTGATTGCCCGGGCTCGACCAGCGGCCGTAATCCCCTCTCCCTTACTTTAAAATGGCGTGCTTGGCACGTGGTTGGTTGAGGCAAGAACTGTGTCTTTCTTCGGACAATTATGTCACGAAATATTTTTGAAAATATAGAATCACGACACGAGGAATCTTGACAAGGTAAGGGTGGTACCCCGCGGCGCGTCTGGATGCCTGGTAGAAGTAGTATGGCTAAGATTTCAAATTAAAGTAATTTGTAAAAAAAAATGCATGAGAATAAATCAGAAAGGAGAATGGAAATTTTGGTCTATAAATAATCAAAAACAAAAAGTGAGCGGCAGTCTCAAATAACCATAGAATATCAAAGTTAGACTCAAAATAAGAAACTTTAAATGGCAGCCAACTCGAGTCATGAATAGTAATATAAATAAACCGTGATATATATTTTGATATGTATCGTTTTTGTGATACAAGTGCATTTTAAAACTCATTGAAGTATTAAAAAAATATTATATATTTCCTAAACTATTCACACAATTGTTTTTTTTTTTAATAGTTCTGTATTTTAATGCGTTTCTAGAAATACTTAGTCCTGAGACTGGCGCTTAGTGAATAAAACATAGACCAAGCTTTGTACATTTTTGCCCATTCTCCTTTCATATTTAAATCTTTACAAAAATATTATTAATTTTTAATGAAGTTCTTGTCTCTGTAGACGTGCTAATGTGTATGAAGAATGGATACCCCATTGAGTTGCCTCGAGTAAGCTGCGACGGAAAAGTACCCATCGGGAAGCTCAACCTACCCCCTGAGGGTGTCGTGTGAGTATTTATTTATTTTAGCGAAAGTAACAATAATAATATTCTCGGTGATATATCAAACACACGCAATTACACGCACACACACACACACACACACACACACGCACACATATATATACAGACACACACACATAAACATATGCACTCACACAGGCACACACATACAGGGTGTAAAAGACAGCTTAGCAATAACTGAAACCCCGGACTCAGACAATCATTCTGAATGATTTCCCAGTAGAATTTTTCTCCGGAAAATTTTCAATTTTTTTCATGTTTTTTTAATATTTTCTGCTTACATTTATTATTATATAATCGAATACACTCCATTTTGCAATAAAAACCAATCATAACAACGTAAAACACGAAAACCAGCTATGTACATACGGGGGGATCGCGCGCGGGGCGCGGTTTCACGATACGTTGCGTAGCGCCAAAGTAGGTAATAATTCCTTTCTCCTTAACATGACGTTTCCGGGAAAAATAATAACTTGTAGGTGATGATAGTTATGGGTAGATTCCACCATTTAAGTATTTGCTTAGCTGTCCTTTACACCCTTTAATAAGAACACACACTTTAAGAAATTTTGACATTTTTTATATTTTTTTAACCCCGACATTTTTTAACCCCCGTTACACGTTTGTATTTGTGTATCTGTGGCATCGTAGCTCTTAAACGAATTGACCTATTTCGATTCGGTTTTTTTGTGTAAAAGCTGACGCAACGAGATTGTTCTTAGCTATATTCGATCAAAATTGGTTTGGAGAACTTACAGCTAATTTATCAAAAAGAAGAAACATAAAATTGATGCCAAAATCTTCATAAACAGATGTTATTAAAAATTACGTGAAATACATACAAACATATTCGTTCATTCAGGATGTTACATTATTTATAGGATTTAAATACATACAAACATATTCGTTTATTCAGGATGTTACATTATTTATAGGATTTAAATACATACATACATATTCGTTCATTCAGGATGTTACATTATTTATAGGATTTAAATACATACAAACATATTCGTTCATTCAGGATGTTACATTATTTATAGGATTTAAATACATACAAACATATTCGTTCATTCAGGATGTTACATTATTTATAGGATTTAAATACATACATACATATTCGTTCATTCAGGATGTTACATTATTTATAGGATTTAAATACATACAAACATATTCGTTCATTCAGGATGTTACATTATTTATAGGATTTAAATACATACATACATATTCGTTCATTCAGGATGTTACATTATTTATAGGATTTAAATACATACAAACATATTCGTTCATTCAGGATGTTACATTATTTATAGGATTTAAATACATACATACATATTCGTTCATTCAGGATGTTACATTATTTATAGGATTTAAATACATACAAACATATTCGTTCATTCAGGATGTTACATTATTTATAGGATTTAAATACATACATACATATTCGTTCATTCAGGATGTTACATTATTTATAGGATTTAAATACATACAAACATATTCGTTCATTCAGGATGTTACATTATTTATAGGATTTAAATACATACATACATATTCGTTCATTCAGGATGTTACATTATTTATAGGATTTAAATACATACAAACATATTCGTTCATTCAGGATGTTACATTATTTATAGGATTTAAATACATACATACATATTCGTTCATTCAGGATGTTACATTATTTATAGGATTTAAATACATACAAACATATTCGTTCATTCAGGATGTTACATTATTTATAGGATTTAAATACATACATACATATTCGTTCTTTTGACTCTACTGACTCTATTTATGTCCTCATCCCCAGGGTATGCGTGCTAAGTTTCCAAGCGGGTTGTTTCTCAATGAACAGCAGTCGCCTCCGGGGCGTATTCCGCCTCGTACTAGACGTACTGTCCCGTAGCGGGGTGGCCGCAGCCCCCCTTAATGTCTCGGAGTGGCTAGAAGCCCCCGCCCACCGCCGCGCCCCCCTCTTACTCCGGGACCTCGAACACACTTGCGCCGTCTTCGGCCTAGGAGCTAAACTTTGCGCCGGATCCGTCTGAAACTACATCTCACTCTTTCAGTTTTGAGAATTTCTGAAAAACTGACTTTAATTGTTCGCGAAACTTAGGGGTGATTCTGTCAATGAAAGTGAACTGTTTTCCCAAAGGAACTTAGGTTGGAAAGTGGAAAAAACATTTGCATCTGATATAGCTTCTGATATTAACAGATAATAACTGATATTAGCTTCTGATATTAACTGATGTTTTATTTTATTTAACAACAATTCATTTTTATTTATATAGATATGAAACATCATCAGTATCAACAAACAAATTAGAACTGAAGTATAGATACATAAAACCAATTACAGACGTTCGCTTATAGATATACAGTAGCAATATCAAAGAAGGTAATTCTTAAAAAAAATTCGACAAGAAGCCTTAAATCATAATTCAAGTCAATTTGAGAGACAATAAGTGACGCCGATACCCACACCTCCAAGCCTAGTCCCTCAATTAAGTTATTAACAGATGTTAACAGATAATAACTGATATTACCTTCTGATATTAACAGATATTAACAGTTTTACTGTTACCTAGTACTTTATTTAGCTTGATGTGTCCAACGCTGGATAGGCTGCCCTCGCTTTCCATTAACTGATCTTGATTCTTAATCGACGAGAAATTGATAGAAAAGGCTGGAAAGTGGAAAGATATGGAAAGTCGAATATTTTTTTCAGAATTTCATATAGGTTCCTTAGAAGAAGTTGTGGAATATCATGGGAAGAACCACCCCCTAAAAGTTTCGCTTATTTAAAGTCACCTTTATAAATACGGTAAACAGCTGCTTATTGTACTTTTGTAGTTTTATTTTTTGATTAAAATTGACTTATTTTTGCGAAGATTATTGTTATTTTTGGTGTTTATATTTAATTCTGTCTATACTATAAAAAGGTTACATTAATCTTTTGTTACTGTTTATTTATTTTATTTAGTTAATTTTTATTTCATCCGCTACATCGTGCCCGTTTTTTTTGTAAGGCTAATGATTTTCTTTTCGGTTTAGCTCTTTAAAATAACATCATGAAAATGTGAATACAAAAAAATAGTACAAGATATGTAATAAAAAAATTACTGTAAAAAATGACATCATTTTTGATATTACAATTATTTATTTCAAATAGGAAATTATAAAAACAAAAGTAAGGCACTGTTTATAAAATAAAGCTGTCTTTGGTAATTTCAGAACTAATCAGAATTGATTACCTATTTGTAAATAAAAACATTTTAGATTCGTAATTAGTTAGTTAAAACAGTTGCCTTTCGTCGTAAAAGACAGTTATATTTCTTTTAATTATATTGACTGACCTATCTTTTGAATTAATGTTTTGCACGAAAAAATCCCTTCTGTGATATATGCCAATGAATAAAAACCTACTTGTAAAATTAGTATACTAAGTTAAATTTAAGTTAAAACAAAAAAGTTTTTAAGTTTAGATTTAGACAAATTCGAAGTTATTGTGAAACGCGCCAAATTTGTCACTAATTATGTACTTAATTTGGTTAATTACAATGCAATAAATTAAGTTTTTTATCATTTGTTTGTTTCTATTTTCCCATCTATCCATTATCATTATCAGTGTTTTTTTTTTAACAGCCCATATACGTCCCCACCGAGGGGCACGGGCCTTCCTTCGAAACACGAAGGGGATTTAGGCCATAGTCCACCATGCTGGCCCAATGCGGGTTGGTGGACCGCTCGTCTTTCGAAAATGATTTTTTTTCTTGGACGAACGGGTTTCATTACGATGTTTTCCTTCACCGTTGAGCAAGTGATAATTAGAAATCCGTACATAAATCCGAAAAGACGAATTTAGTGGTACAGGCCCGCAACAGGATTTGAGCCCGCGACCTTCGGATTAAAAGTCTGGCTCATTATCAACTGGGCCATCACCGCTTATCAGTGATGGGGGGGTATATCTGTCACATCATCATTATCAAAACCGTTATATTGTAATTTTA
This sequence comes from Aproaerema taeniolella, assembly GCA_949987775.1. NCBI lineage: Eukaryota > Metazoa > Arthropoda > Insecta > Lepidoptera > Gelechiidae > Aproaerema > Aproaerema taeniolella. The sequence goes on along the minus strand of OX465262.1, from coordinate 832,235 downwards.
TTTGTATTGTTAAAGGGTTTATTATAATTATTGTGGGTGGAATAAAGGTTTCTGTATTTCTGTAATAAAAAAAATAAACACTACACACTCAAAGGCCCACACTAAGGTTTTCCCTTGTGTCGTGGGTCCCTTGGAACACACATAAAGACAGACACGAACACCCAATGACCCGAGAACAAACATTTGCTTTTTACACAAATATTTGCCCCGACTGGGAATCGAACCCAGGACCCGCCGATCAAGAGGCAGCGTCACTACCACTTGACCAAACCGGCCGTCAAAATTTACTTTCGAAAATTTACTTATTTGTAATGTTTACTTTCGGGTAGACTAAAAATAAGTTCTATCTATACACTCACTCCTATAATTCCTTTCGGGTTTTAGAACCAGTTGACGCCACATTGGCGAATCATTACGAGGGCTCATCATATCAGCCCATTGCAGTCCACTGCTGAACATAGACCTCCCCAAAGGTGCGCCACTTTGCACGATCCTCCGCTTTTTTCATCCAGCCACTACCCGCTATCTTCTTTAGGTCATCTGACCATCTGGCTGGGGGGCGTCCTACACTACGTTTGCCAAGACGTGGTCTCCATTCGAGAACCTGTCTACTCCAACGCTCGCCGGTTTTGCGACAGACTGCCACTTCAGCTTGCTACACTTTTGGATAATATCCATCACTCCGGTTTTCTGTCGGATGACCTCGTTTCGGATTCTATCCCTTAGCGAGATCCCGAGCATGGAGCGTTCCATAGCTCGCTGAGCGACGTGCAATCGGTGGGCCAACCTCACCGTCATGTTCCACGTTTCGGCTCCGTAGGTCATGACTGGTAGAACGCATGAGGGCTATTAGATCACAAATTAATAATAGTAATGTGCTTTATTAGATGGAACATGAGTATAGTGGTGGGAGGTTGTCAGCCTTTCGCCCACCATACAGCAAATCCCTCGCGTCCCACTTATTTAAAAACTAGTTTCCCGTGCGGGACTTCGTTTTCGTGGGAATTCAGGAAAATCATGTAGGTACCCTAGGTCCATCCCGGATAATGTAGGATTCTAATGGTGTAAGAATTTTTCAAATCGGTCCTGTAGTTTCGGAGCCTATTCGATGCAAACAAACAAACAAACAAACAATGAAATCTTTCCTCTTTATAATATGTATATAGATAGATAAGTTAGTGTATTATTAGTGTTATATACATTTAACTTATTTTTTCTATGTCTATGGTGTTATATCTGTCTCTATGGATCCTAAGGCACCCGCAATCTGAGATATGAAAGAAAACAGCGTGACTATTAAACATAGAATATGACTACTTAACAGAGGAGCTTTTTTAGGAAAAAATTGCTCAGACTGTATGAAGTATCAGACTTGTTTAAAATGAAAATATAGTTCATGAACTCTTAATCTATTTCACGATCCTAGAGCATAGACTTAGAAATAAGTTATAATACCGAGCTGCCGATTCATTTCTAAAAAAAATAGTTTATACAGTGCTCATAGACATAGAAAAAACATAGACCGTAGACATAGAAAAAGTAATGTCAGTGACATAGACATAGAAAAAATAAGTTGAGTTTACGTTATTTAACTTATTTTTTCCATGTCTATGTTACATTATAATGCTGTTTGTCGTGCAGCTACTGAGCGCACTAACCGAAATCACTTAACTAATTTTATACCTACTTTTGCGTTTATAAATAAAATAATTTATTATCAAGGATCTAGGCCCATAGATTAGACCTTATAGATTAGATAGATAGGTTTATGTTTTCACTATTATTTGATTTTAAAAGAACCTCCCAAATGGCTGGCGGATGGCGAAAATGCTCCGTTACTACTATACACTTGACCAGCGGGCGGGTTGGTACACTCAAAAGCACTTGACACTTTGGACTTTGGACCGGCCATGGATTGTATGGCGCGCAGTATAAATCAGAGCTCAGCTTAAACTGGTAGTGTAAAGCGTGACCTGCTCTTGACTGTACGCTGTGTGGTCATGCCACTGGTGGTATTTAACTTATTTTTTCTATGTCTATGGGTCATGCTCATTGGCGTATCTTGGGTTATTTTCTGGGGGGGGCCGCGGGCCTGGCGAAAATTAAATGTACTCTAGCTTAAGGCGGTTGCTGAGGTGTCATTTTCATACAACACGTTTCACCAATACACGCCGGACTGAAAGTATATCAGATTCTCCAAACTTCTTTGAAAAATTGTTTAAAAAATCTAGTTTTCGGCAACCGAATAAAATTATTAATAAATCAACCCATTTTTAAATTATAAGTCTTCGAAATTATTAAAATTTTTGCCTAGCTTCTGTTTGTGTGCGTTATATTTACAGAAATTGACAGATACATAGATAGGAAATGTTTCCCGCCATACATAAACTGGCCGTTCTGAGACGTGATACTGTTTAACTTTGTTTCATAAAAAATAATATAAAATGAGTTAAATATCGCGTTATTTTAATTAAATTTAAATTTAAGGTAACATATATATAACAAAAACTACTTAGAAACGCTTATACTTATTTATTTTAATTTTTTACGAGGCTTTATCCGAAATGTATAGTTTTCAAACGCATTTTGATTAATGTCACAGATTATGAAATGTGTCAAGTTGTCATTGATTTGTTTGTTATGATTATAATTTTTGTAGATTTTGTATTTCCTCTAATTTGAGAATGGTACAAATGGTTGTTCATAAGAACGTCCGATTACCATTAAATTGAAATAAGCAAATCACCTAACAGCTTACGCGTGACCGAGGCCGAATCCCAAGCTGTCTCGAACTATATTTTTCCTAAAACATGAACCAAAAAATGCGTCGTAAGTATTTGTAAGCCGTAGGTAGGTATAATAAGTGAAAATTCTAGTAACAGTAATCTACAACAAGTTTTCATTTTATTGTAGCCGTAGAAAGGGTCCCGTTCTGTTTTCCCACTAAACTGAAAAGCTTTTCCCAGGGATCAGGTCAAAATGTGAAAACAATAGTTTGCCTCTCCATTCAACTCGAGTTATCAGCTGATTTACCTACTAAGTAGGTATGAAAATTGAAGAAGTCGAATTTATTTTGAGAATTTAAAATAGGTTCTTTGAGGAAAGTTTTCAGTTTTAAAGAAAATTAGCCTCTTAACTCTAACTAAAGGTTCGTTTACTTAGACATAGACATATAGACATATACTTTATTGCACACCGTGACACAAAAACATTAAAATAACAAACAAGGACAGAAAACAGAAATGTACAAAAAGGCGGCCTTATTGCTAAGGTAGCAATCTCTTCCAGGCAACCTTTGGGTAGGAAAATAATTAAAAAAATATGAAGCAGAGCGGGTGGTGGCTAACAATAAAAAAAAAAAAGAAATAATAATAATAATAAAATATATTTATATATTACATAAACTACAGCTCTAATATTTAAGTACATAATATAACAATATTACATATACTAATACATATAATACAATATTACTATGAAAGAAAGGAACATATGATAACAAAAAGGGTTCATTGGGTAGAGGAAACGGAGTTGAGGAAATGGGCTTTGACTCGTAACTTAAAGGATTCTAGGGAAGGAGAACGTCTTATGGATTCAGGAAGATTATTCCAGAGACGGATAGACTGGACCGAGAAGGATTGAGAGAGGAAGTTAGTAGTGTGAGGAGGAATATTTAATGAAAGATTATAGCAAGAGCGGAGATTTTTATTTAGAGTAGCTGAACGGAAGGTGAAGAAGTTTTTGAGATAGGCGGGAGCATTAGGATTGGACAGGATAGTATACAAGTGCGAAAGGATGTGACAGTCCCTACGAAGGCGAATGGGCAGCCATTGAAGACGGGAACGGTAGTCGGACACATGATCAAATTTCCGCAGACCAAAAATAAAACGAATGCAAAGATTTTGCAAACGCTCTAATTTATTTATAAGCTCAACCGTTATATCAGGGTAACAAACATCGGCATAGTCTAATATTGGCAGAAGTAGTGCATGAGCCAAAGATATTTTGGTTTTGATAGGCAGAAAGTTTTTAAACCGTTTGAGCGAGCCATACGCGGCAAACACCTTCCTACTTACCTCTGAAACGTGAGGTTTCCAGGACAAACTACTATCAAAAATGACTCCAAGATTTTTTACTTGATCGCTAAAAGGAATACGTACGCCATCAAAAATAACTGGTGGTAGTGTATTATAGTCAATCCTTGCAGCGTACCATCGACCTCCAATTATAATGGTTTGGGTTTTGCCTGGATTCACATTAAGACCGTGAGAGCGACTCCATCTATTAATACTTACAAGGTCCTGATTAATAATATCAATCGCATTCCCGAGTTGTGAAATTGGAGCCTGTGTATAGATTTGGAGATCGTCTGCATACAAATGATAGGAAGAAACAAGAGGAAGGGTTATGGAATTAATGAAGATAGAAAATAAGAGAGGGGAAAGGACGCCACCCTGCGGTACGCCGGCAGACGTGTTACACCACGTAGAGAAGGTTTCTTCAATACGGATGCGTTGCCGACGCCCATACAGGTAACTATAAAACCAAGCCACCACAGTTGGAGATATGTTAAGTGAACGCAGCATCGCAAGGAGAATATCAAAATCAACAGTGTTGAAAGCGTTACTGAAATCCAGTAACGTCAACACTGTCAACTTCTGATTCTCCATACCCGTACGAATGTCGTCAGAGATTTTAACTAAGGCAGTTGTCGTACTATGACCGGGGCGGAAGCCGGATTGAAAAGGATTGAAAAGATTGTTCATGTTAAGGAAAGAGGAAAGTTGTTGCTGAACAAGTCTTTCAAGGACCTTGGACAGGAAAGGTAATATGGATATAGGACGATAGTCTGAAAAGGAACTAGGGATGGGCTTTTTGGGCAGTGGGACAACGTGGGCTTCTTTCCAAGTGGAAGGAAACACGCCTAATGCAAAGGAATTATTAAAGATTTTTGCAATGATAGGGGAAAGGATGTCAATGATGGGAACGATCATGTTACGACTAACGCAGTCACCTCCGACCGCATTCGACGAAATGGCGAGAGCATTCCTTTTAACATCACAAGCCGTGATATGACGAAAAACAAAAGGTGGAAAATCTGGAGCTGGCAGTGACGAAAGATTACTGATGGTACTAGACTTAATGTTGCTATCAATCGAAGCAGAAGAGGAGAAGTGAATGTTCAAAGCATCAATGTCAACATTGTTAGAGGTGGACTCGTTACGTGACTTGCCAACTCCAAGTTTATTGAGAAACGACCAAACCTTAGAAGGATCACCGTTCTCAACTGATTTGTGAAAATGGCGTCTCTGTATATCCCGTATCTTCGTATTGCAGCGATTCCTTATTTCACGATAATGATCCCGATTTTTGTCCGTTGCGTCAGTCCTGTACTTGGTCTTGGCTCGCGTCTTCCTCTCCATGAGGCCACGGACCTCATCGTTTAGCCAAGGTGCAGGAAGATGTTTTACACGCACAGCTCGCACAGGAGCATGCTGGTCATACAGTTCAATGATTTTACGATTTAAAAACGCCACTTGTTCGTCCACAGACCCAAGATCATCTATGGTAGACCACTCTATTCTCTCGGCATCCTCACAAAGCTTATTAGTATCTATACCGGCAAAATTTCTAAGCATCAAGGTTTTAGCTTTTGCTTTAGGCGGTCGTAATCGGTATGAAAGATACACCAAATCGTGATACGAAAATTGATCTGCGGATACCTGACCATGCTTGTCTACGTGGTCAAGGGAAGAAACAAAGATTAGATCAAGAAGAGAGGGTTCACAATTAGGAAAGTGGTGAGTAGCCTTTAAGGGAAGAATATGCATATCACAAGAGTGAGCTAGTGAGCTGAGTTTTTGAGAATTAAGATTATTTTTCAACAAATTTGTGTTGAAGTCGCCTAACAAAATAGTGTGTGCATAGGAAGGAGATAAATTTACAATCAGCGATTCTAAAGAGTCAAAGTAATCATTATGCATAGAGGGATTGTAAAACACTCCGAGAAGAAATTTGCAGTGGGAAAGGCTCACCTCAAGGAAAAGGTGTTCAGCTGTACCAGGGGGAGGAGGTTGAGGAGATCTATGAACGATAGAGTAGAAAAGATGAGAACGTAGATAAATGGCTACCCCCCCACCATGAGTGGAACCGCAACGATCATTTCGCACAAGTTGAAAGCCAGGAAGAGAGAAAGAGGTGGAAGGGAGAGAAGGATTAAGCCAGGTTTCTGACACGAGAACCGCATGAATATTTTTGCTGTCGAATGAATCAAGCAATTCAGTATAGTGACCTGGAATGCTCTGCGCATTAATGTGGACTATGTTGAAATTCTTTTTAGTGTCAGAAAACGTGGCGTCCAGAAAGTCTGATAAAGAAGGTTTAAGACTATGAAAGCTGTTATCAGAGTCAGAGGAACAAGAATGAAATAAATCAGATGAATTTCCTATAGTAATATCCATAAATAGTATGCAATAAATAAATAAATATAAGTAATAAACACAAATGTAATATATAAAAAAAAAATAATAATAATAAAAGAGTTAGGTTTTACATCTAAATACCTGCCAGCAGCCTAGAAGAGAAAACAAAAAAGAAAAAAAAATACTTATTATAAAAGTTGTTGCCAATTCTGCAATAAGTAGTACCATTAGAAATAATAATAACTCATAAAAAGGAATGAAAAAAGGAAGCAGGATTGACAACTTCAACATAATCATTTTATACGTAGTAAGCAAAAGATTAAACAACACAAACACAGAAAGCAGATATAAGAACAGGAAAGAGACAAAGTAGTGACAGAAAATCACACTGCACACTTTATAGTTATTAATTACACACATAAAAAACAAAAAAAACAAAAAAGTAAAACACAAAAAAAAGGAAAAACTTATCACACGATACAGGCGCAGCTTGCACATAGGTATATTATGTTATAAGACTACCAAGCAGCTAGTTATCAAAGTCCTTATCAAAGTCGCCTTATAAAAAGAAACGCCTTATAAAGAGAAACAAGCTTTTGAGTGTTTTAATATGCTCATTATTTTAAAAACTTCATTTTTGCAATCAATGAGCATTTGACAGGCTCATTCATTGCCTTTTTCTAGAGTAAGTACCTAAGTAAGAAATAATTTCATTACAGATACAGGGTCAACTCAGAACATCGGGAAGGGGGCATTGGGGGGCTTGAATTCGGTTAAGGTACGAGGTTACGGTACCGGTATAAAATTTCGATATCGTATTGATTTAAAGGTAGAGCTGAAACGGTTGGGAATAACGGTTCTGGTACCGGTATAGAAAAACGATACCCTTATATTTTTTCTCTACCTTTATACCTCTATTTTAATGATACCTTAACCGAAATTATTTCGGTACCGAAAAAACAAGAGAAAAATCGGCCCGAGCGCGCGACGTTGCCACTCTGCTCGCAATGCGTTCGGCACATCAAAGGACTTTTCTTTCACTTCAATTACTTAATCATAGTACATTTCTTTCGCTTATTGACGCATCGAGTGACGAGTGTTGTTTTGAATTACTTACCTACTTAACTTAAGTTTTAGAAAGAAACCAAACTAATAATGGGAAGGAAAATAAAGAATGCAGTGTACTCTTTCTTCTCTTATAATAAAGAGACAAATTCATCTAATTGTTCGATCTGGCAATCAAACATCAAGGTCAATATTTTATTTCAATTTATATTTTCTTATTATATTCATTAACAATATTATGTACTTAGGTATTGTAGATGGTTTCGTTTTTAGTAACTTACGATGCCCTAGGACATGTGATAAGTAACCTAGTAGGTACCTGCCTATCTAGCAAACTTATCTACGTAGGGTGGATGCCCCTCTAATACCAGCCTTTTGGAACAAATTTCAATTTCAAAAAAATGTATTTCTTGAACTATAGGTCAGATCCAGTCACAGTTTTTTTTTTTAAATCAGAAGGTTACTTAATTGAGAAATATATTTAGCACAAAACTAACTTGTGACTAATTCCTTTCTCCACAATATAATAATTGTTAACTTGAAAGTCCATCAAACTTTCAAGTTTCTCTCTCTCTCTAAAGATTATTTAATCTTTCGTAAAAATTAGCCAACGACCGTAGTCGCTGGCTCTGACAATGATCTTTCTCAAGGATCAATGTCTCCATTCCTTCTCTCTAGAGACTATTTAATCTCTTTATAAAATAGCCTATGACTGTAGTCATTGGCAATGGCAATGATCTTTCCCGAGGATCCCTACGTTGTGTTTATTTTTCGTCATATAGTACCCAGAGCCTTTTTAAGTACTTTGGTATCTCAATCTTTGCTTATTCGTTACCGGTTTCTTCAACACCCCTGAATAAGCAATTTTGGTTAGAAAAGCATATAGTTTTTGGGGATGAAGAGGGAGGAAGCTCCGACCAGCGCTCCCTCCTATGGTCGACATCCTCTACTACTGTGCGGATTATAAGGCGACCCCCACCGGCAACACTTGGTCCCTTCAGTATCGTTGCAGTCCGAAAACTGCGGATCGTTGCAGTCCGAAGACTGTTTGAGGGATCGGCACAACCACTTCTGTGGCTGAAACCGATCGGGTGGGTCTTGCCCGAGAACTCCAAAGTAATTAGCAGCTACCTTGGTTGGATCATAGCCCGGACTGCCTTGCGCTACTATCCTTCAGCTAGGTCTTACGTCATGCAGTATCGTTTATAGTCAGCTCCCCGTCTCTAATTAGTGTATTTCATGTCGGCTGCCCGACAAGTTTATTTCAAGTCGGCTTTCCGACGCCCATGTTGAAGACCGCCTTCCGGCTCTTCAAGAGCTAGAGTCGTAACTCCAGTGTTTAGTGTGTATTTTTCAGTAAACCAATACCGAAAGGCTGTTTGCCGAAGCTACTACTGCCTGAGGTTACATTTCTTTATAGTTGGTGCCCCAACTTAATATTCTACCTTATAGGTGGTTAATGTAGTTGCCTTAGAACGTAGTTAGGTTTGGTAGGTTAGTTTGATAGGTTCGTTTTGGTAGAATAGGTTAGGATAGATTAGGGTAGATTAGGTTGGGTAACCAACGCTAAATAAAAGTATCCAAAGGCAATAGTAACTTCGGTGAACAGCCTTTATAGTTAGTCGAGATAACGACGATAAATAATCATAGGCAGTAGTAGCATTAGCGAACAGCCTTAAATGGATATAAAATCCACGAATGAAAATAAGCTTTGGTATTTTATATCTTAGCAAATCTCACATCAAATATAAGAGACGTTAGTAGCATGAGCGAAAGCGTTTCATATAAAGACGTTTGGGTAGCGTCTGTAGTTTACAGTCCTTACCTACTGTAAACTGCGCTAACCATCTATAAGATGGAATATTAAGTTGGGGCACCAACTATAAATATATGTAGGTAGGTTTTTACCGTTCTTTTAGAGATCGAGAAACAGACAGTAGTAACTACGGTGAACAGTCTTCGAATGCATTACGGTTGGGGCACCAACCTTAGAATTATGTAGGTAAACATATGATTCGTCCTTTTAGGGATGTATATGATAATTTATATAAAGGCGTGCGTAGCATGGCGCCTGTAGTTGAAGTCTTCAAGTTGAAGCCTTTATATAAAATTATCATATACATCTCTAAAAGGACAAATCATATGTTTACCTACATAATTCTAAGGTTGGTGCCCCAACCGTAATGCATTCGAAGACTGTTCATCGTAGTTACTACTGTCTGTTTCTCGATCTCTAAAAGAACGGTAAAAACCTACCTACATATATTTATAGTTGGTGCCCCACCTTAATATTCCATCATATAGATGGTTAGCGCAGTTTACAGTAGGTAAGGACTGTAAACTACAGACGCTACCCAAACGTCTTTATATTGTTGTACATAAAGCCTTTTCTAAGGACACTGGCAGTTTTTATATGACATATTAATTTGAATATGATTGATTGTACCTATTGTTTTTTGTTTACTCGTGTGTCTAACTTGAAAGCCTTTACCACTGTTTATAAATAAAATTAATATACACCTGCTTAATTCTTATCTACTGTACTTTACTTCCATTTCCTGAACTGCAGGTTATGGGCCCAGAAAGCCTATTGACCTTGCAGGTGCAGAATATTTAATTGTAAACGCGGTGACTTGAAAAATCAAGAAACATGAACTCGTCGGGACAGGCTGTTGGTGCGGCGCAAGGCGACGGAACAGCGGCTACGAGAGCACTACTCGTCCCCAGCGGTGTCCCATCCACCATACCCAAGTTAGAAGGCCGTTTTAACTACGGCTCCTGGAGCTTCGGTATGAAGATGTTTCTTATAGATTGTGGTCTGTGGAAGTGCATCGAGGAACCTACCGTCTTCGCTACGGAAAGACCGGACTTCGAAAGACTCGACGAGCAGGCACGGGCGAAGATTTGCCTAACCGTGTCTCCGCGCATGTATTCAGTGGTGAAATCGGCTAAGACAGCTAAGGAAACCTGGCAAAAACTGCAACGGCAGTACGCAGACACAGGCCTTGACCGCAAACTTAGCTTACTCAGGCAACTCTTCAACACGAAGATGACAGGCAATATGGAGACCTACATAAATGCTATAAGGGATTTGCAAGAACAACTTCTTGAGATTGAAGCTGGATTGGACGACGAATTTGTTGGAGTGATAATGCTCGCTGGGTTGCCAGATACCTACAAGCCTTTGATCATGGCGTTAGAACACTCTGGCGCGAAGATCTGCTCAGACTCCGTGGCAACAACACTTCTGAAGGAAGATCAGCGTTCCACGCCTGAAGAACCTTCGACCAGTGCATTAGTTTCGACCTCAAATTCTAAATCTAAAATTCAGTGCAGTTTTTGCAAAAAGTTTGGACATATTATTAATAACTGTAGAAAAAGAAAAGCAAGTAAGAAATCGAATTCTGTTAATAATGAAAACAAAACTAATATTATAGCAGAAATTACACTTTCATCTTCTTTTCATCACTTTCCTCAAGGTTCTCAGCATGACAAGTATTGGTTACTTGATTCTGGAGCAACTTCACATATGTGTAGCGATCCTCGCAGCTTCCAGTCGATGACCAAAACTTGTAAGCCCATTTTCGTTGCCAATAATGATCAAGTTTCGTGTGAAGGAACAGGTACTGTTCATTTGCCTTCTAGTAATTTAAGCACTATCTCGAACGTACTTTATGTTCCCAAGCTAGCTGCAAATTTACTTTCGGTAAGTAAGCTCGTAAGTGACGGCTATGTTGTTATATTCTCCCAGCGTGGTGCTACAGTTTTACGTAAGGAAAACTGCAAAATTTCAGGCGAAATCGTAGCAACTGGATCTAATTATAATAATTTGTACAAATTGGATGTTTGTCAAGCAAATTTGACACACCAATGTTTACAAACAATGTTGCTATGGCACCGACGTCTTGGACACCTTAATGTCAAGGCAATAAATGTCTTAAAAAATAGACAAATAGGCATAGACTTCAAAGACAAAATGCTAAATCCTTGTGTGCCATGCTTACAAGGAAAATTAGCAAAGAGGCCCTTCCCACTTTCTACGAAAGAGTCTAGTTGTAAGTTAGAGATTATTCATTCGGATCTGTGTGGACCGATGAGTACCCATTCTTTCGGAGGAGCTCTATATCTCTTATCTTTTACAGACGATTTCTCACGGAAAACCTTCGGCTATGTTCTTAAGGCAAAAAGCGAAGTTTTCACGAAGTTTGTGGAGTTTAAACATTTGGTCGAAAACCAAACTGGCCTCAAAATTAAAACACTCCGTACTGACTGCGGTGGTGAGTACGTTAACTCTCAAATGCGTAATTTTTTAAAGGAAAATGGGATCATTCAGCAGACCTCTGTTCCTTACAATCCACAACAAAATGGATTATCCGAACGAGTTAACCGTACCGTAATAGAAAAAGCAAGAACAATGCTTCAAGATGCTGGACTTCCTAAAGCTTTCTGGGGCGAAGCTGTTAACACAGCCATATACTTAAAAAATCATTCGCCAACACAGGCACTAAATAATAAAATTCCTGAGGAGGTATGGTCCGGGAGAAAAGTTAATCTTTCTCACCTGAGGATTTTTGGATGTGAAGCCCATGTACTAATTCCTAAGGAAAAGCGGGATAAACTAGATCCAAAAACCCAGACTTGCGTTTTCGTTGGCTATTCAACTGAAAGCAAAGGTTATCGCTTGATCAGCCCGGGAAATCCCTACAAAATTATAGTTGCTCGGGATGTTGTCTTCATCGAAGACAAGATGCCTTACCACCAAATTGTGAAGTCCAATGTGGAATCAACTTCCGACGTGGTACCTGATTTTTTTGAAATGCAGCAGTCTCTTACCCAAGTGACTCTCCCACCAGCGCCGCCATCCCCGACAGTAGAACCGACTGTCTCAAATTTGGTTATTCCTCCTGTTGAAGTGTCCCAACAACCCAGTTCTGATCCCACTCCGACTACTGTCGAAGAGGAACCTGTAGAGGTTTTTGCCGATGCTGAATCGGAACCTCCACTGGAAGCATCAGAAACTGAGACGATTGACAGTGAGAGGCGATATCCAACAAGAGAGCGACGACCACCTATCTGTTTCCCTGAAAACGACAGGTCAACTCTCTATATGGTTTCCTGCGATTCTGAACCAGAAACGTACAAGGAAGCTATGGCGGATCCTAATAAAGATCAATGGGTCAAAGCTATGGAGATGGAATACAATTGCCTCATGAAGAATGGGACGTGGGTACTTGTAGACAGACCTGATAATCGAAAAGTTATAAAGAATAAATGGGTTTTCAAAATTAAGAAGGACACTGACGGCAAAATTGCCAAGTTTAAAGCTCGACTTGTAGCCAAAGGCTTCACTCAAGTCTACGGTGTTGACTATGGCGAAACATACTCCCCAGTAGCCAGATTGTCATCAATTCGACTCCTTCTAGCTTTTGCAGCCCAATTTAATCTTACTATCGATCACGTCGATGTAGAAACTGCCTTCCTCAACGGTGACCTGGAAGAAGAAATATATATGGAACAGCCTGATGGCTATGCTTCCGAAGGCAAAACTAAAGTGTGTTTGCTTAAAAGGTCCTTGTACGGTTTAAAGCAGGCTCCTCGTCAATGGAACCTAAAGGTTCGTGAAGCGATGAAGTGTCTCTCTATGACACAACTAGAAACGGAGCACTGTATTTATTTCAAAAGAAATGGCAACGATCTTTTAATTGTAGCGGTATTTGTTGATGACTTCTTTATCTTTAGTAACTGCGATTTGATGAAAACTGAATTCAAAGTTAAACTTCAGGAAAAGTTCGTCATCAAAGACTTAGGCCCACTTAAAGATTGCCTCGGGATGCGTGTGTCTCAGATAAATAGTGTTATAACACTAGACCAAACTAATTATATAGAAAAACTCATTTCTAAATTTGGTCTGAATGATGCCATCACTGTTTCGACCCCTCTCGAACCGGGACTTAAACTCATTTTACCCCCAAAAGAGGATGAGCGACCTGATCTCCCCTATCAGCAGCTTATCGGCTCATTAATGTATGTTGCTATTGGCACGAGACCCGACATCGCACACGCGGTGTCACTTCTCAGCCAATTCAACACACATTACGGGGAGGTGCACTGGCGAGCCGCTAAGCGAGTCCTTCGCTACCTTAAAGGCTCCAAACACCTAAAATTAAATTTCAGTCGGCAACCCGCCCCCTCTGTGGTAGGATTTGCCGATGCCGACTTTGGATCTAGTCTGGTAGATCGTAGATCGTACACAGGCTACGTCTTTGTGCTAAGTGGCGGTCCCATTTCATGGGAATCACGTAAACAGCGTACAGTCGCCCTGTCCACGACGGAAGCTGAGTATATGTCTCTCAGCGAGGCATGCAAAGAGGCGATCTACATTAGGTCCATTGTAAATACATTGTTTTTCATTAACTCACCTATCACTGTGTACTGTGACAACCAAAGTGCTTTAAAATTAGCTCACAGTAACACCTACCATTCTCGCACCAAGCACATAGACATTCGTCACCATTTCATACGATCACATCCGGACGACATCATTCTCAAATACATATCCACTACACTGATGCCCGCTGATGTTTTAACCAAACCTCTTCAGAAGTTAAAACATCAAAAATGTACAAAGTCATTAGGTGTAATTTAGTTGTATGTATGTAGTTTGAATTGTCATTTGTTTTTATTTTAAGGATGTGTATAGTTTGACGTGTATAGTTTGGATGTTAGTGTTAGGTATAGGTTAAGGTGTAGTTAATGTAGATAGATGTTTTTATATTCATATTTTAGTGTCCTTATTACGGGGAGGTGTTGTACATAAAGCCTTTTCTAAGGACACTGGCAGTTTTTATATGACATATTAATTTGAATATGATTGATTGTACCTATTGTTTTTTGTTTACTCGTGTGTCTAACTTGAAAGCCTTTACCACTGTTTATAAATAAAATTAATATACACCTGCTTAATTCTTATCTACTGTACTTTAATTCCATTTCCTGAACTGCATATATGAAACGCTTTCGCTCATGCTACTAACGTCTCTTATATTTGATGTGAGATTTGCTAAGATATAAAATACCAAAGTTTATTTTCATTCGTGGATTTTATATCTAATAATATGTCATCAGTTATTGTTTATTTTTTATTTTTTTTTACTTTATTATAATTTTTTTAATTAAAAATTTTGCAATTTTATTAAAAATTAATTATTGACTCTTTTCCCCACCACCCACGAGGTAGAGTCTAGAGGCGCGTTTTTTTTTACGTGGTATCCCCGATAGGCCTAATCCACGGTGATTTTCTAAATTACAACTACTCCGTCCTCAGTCGTTTCGATGGACCAGGCTGCGGCTCAGCATCTGATCGGCTTTCTAAATTAAATACCAGTGGGAGAACTGGCGAAGGAAGGGGTGTTAATGTTGGCGGTTCATCATCAAAGTCATTTTCATCAATTAATTCTGAGAGTTCTATTACGTTGCTGCAAGTCTCTCCAGAACAATGGAAGCACACTGCAGAACATTTCAGTCCTGCTTTTCGACATCCACACATCGCTCCACAGTTTCCTTTGCATTTGCAAAAAATCAATTTTAGAAGCTCAGGGGGTGCTGGAGGTTTTGAGTTCTGCACTGGCATCAATAATTTTCCACATTTTTTCCAGCCCCAGTCTTCAGGATCATTATAATTACCAAGCCACGACTGGACCTGATGGTAGACTCGGAAAGTATGAAAGCGAGCTGTGACTTGTGTTGGAGGAAGTGAATAATTAATTTTTAATAAAATTGCAAAATTTTTAATTAAAAAAATTATAATAAAGTAGGTATAGTTAAGAGTACTGAAAAATAGTACTCACTTCGGAGCGCTGTAAAACCTTAGCTATTGACTTAATGAAAAAATGATGCAAATAAAAGTTGTTCCTCAAAAAACGATCTACAAAAATGGTCTGATATCATTTTTTCGTAAAAATGATTTTCATTAATTTCTGAAGATTTTCGCTTATAACTTTTTTATTTATAGTTCTACGACAAAAAGTTACTGGACCAAAGTTGTAGAGAATTTAATTTGCAACAAAAAATGTTAACAAATTTTTTTTATAAAATAAATAGTTTAAGAGATATACCGTAAAAACCATTTCAACCCCTATTTTCAAGATGGCGGCCGTGGGACAAGGGTGGCGACCCCACAAACTTGGTTTTAGCTTTACACTGACCCCCCCTACACATCAAAAAAATAAAATTGCGTCCTCTAAAAAACGCAAGGTAAGGCCTAAAAAATGTAACATTTCAATGGACTATGTGTCTCGCTCTCTAAAAGAACGGTAAAAACTTAGCTACATATACGAGGAGTGATCAAAAAGTAGTGATAATGACCCACTTGTACAATTCAGAATTTACTCATTCATACCAATAATTAAAGATCATTTAATTACGAGGTTAGGTTAGGTTAGGATACAAAAAATTAGGTCTTAATTTTAAGAAACATAGAAACCGTGTCTAGTTGTTTGACGAATTCCGACGTAAAATATCATTATGGAGAAAAACGAAGTGCGAGCCGTTATTATTACCTCAGTTTAAAAAAGTTAACGACGCAAGAGATCCATCGTGATTTGGTGGAGACTTTAGGTGAGTCTGCTCCATCATATTCTACTGTGGCAAGATGGTCACCTCAATTCAAGACTGGAAGAACATCGACAGAAGATCAGCACCGCTCGGGCCGGCCATCGACGTCAGTTACGCAGGAAAACATTGAAAAAGTCGAAAAGATTGTTCTAGACGATCGTCGTGTTACAGTGCGTTATTTAGTCCAGGAAACTGGCATTTGATATGGCAGTGTTCAATCAAAATTAAAAGATTATCTGAGTATGAGAAAAGCCTCGGCGCGTTGGGTACCCAGAATGTTAACAGAAGATCGGAAGAAAACCAGACTCAATCTTTCAAGGCGCTGGTTGGACAGATTTTATGTGGATCCTAACAATTTTTTGGCTCGATTTGTCACTATGGATGAAACATGGATTCACCATTTTGATCCAGAAACAAAACAATAATCTTTACAGTGGAAAAGACCGTCGTCACCAACTCCAAGGAAATTTCGAACCACAGCATCGGCAGGCAAAGTCATGGCCTCAATTTTTTGTGATCCCGAAGAAATATTATTAGTTAATTATCTTAAGAAGGGACATACAATAACAGGCGTTTACTATGCATCTTCAATAGCTAAATTGAGAGAGACTATAAAAGAGAAAAGACATGTCAAACTCAGAAAAGGCATTTTGTTTCATCAGGACAACGCGCCGGTTCACACTTCTGCTGTTGCACTGGATACCATTCAAATCAAATCAAATATACTTTATTGTACACACAAACAGAAAAATAACTAAAAATAACAATACATTTACATAAACCCAAGGCATATACAATAAGGCGGCCTTATCGCTTTAAGCGATTTCTTCCAGGCAACCTTAGGGAAGAATTTGAGAGAGGAAATATCATAGCGGGTGTACTGAAAAAATTATTAAGTTACCATTCAACAAGCTGAGTTCGAATTAGTGGATCACCCACCTTATTCGCTGGACCTGGCCAACAGTGATTTTTATCTCTTTCCAAAACTAATAGAATACTTGCGTGGTAATAGATATGCCGATGATAATGAAGTGATAGAGGCCGTGGAAGGGTTTTTGGAAGGCCAAGAGAATTTTTTTTTAAAGGGTTAAAAATGTTGGAGAAACGCTGGACTCAGTGTGTAGATAGAGAAGGAGACTATGTTGAAAAACAAATTTTTGTTATTTAAAAATATATTATTTTCTGTTTCATTATCACTACTTTTTGATCACTCCATATTCATAGTTGGTGCTCCAACTTAATTTTCCATCTTATAGATGGTTAACGTAGTTTACAGTAGGTAAGGACTGCAAACTACAGACGCCAAGCACAACGTCTTTATATTAAGACTGTTCGCCGTAGCTACTACTGTCTATGTTTACATATTTTTAAGGACCCAACATGGATCTAATACATCAGGATAGAAATCTTCGAGCTCAAACGCGGGCCGAAGAAGAGATAGAGCAACGAGGCAGAACGTCTCGTTCTAGTAGGGTGACAATGCGATTACTCGTATTATATTTTTATTTTGGGAGTGCAAAGTATACGTAACAGACAAATACAGGCTTCCATTTAAGGATAGAATTTTTCCTGTAATTTTATTTTTATATAACAAACCATCAGCAACATTTACGTTACTACATTTTTGTTATGAAACACCAAATTGTATGATAATATACAAGGAGGACACAGAATAGTGGACATCGGGAATGTTTTTTTTTTAAATTATAAGATGGGTTAACTCTTGACCTCAATCTTGACCAAGGTCATAGATGAGGTCGACGATGGAGCGAGTTAACCCAGCAAACGCCTATAAGGCACCGGTACTCCCACGCGCCGACGGAACACAGCAAGCTGTTTGGCGTCGGACTTCGGTAGGAGGGTAGTCGCGAACCAGGCGGCCCTTTACAGAGCCTACCACACCGCATGAGACCATAGGACAACACCTCAGATTCATAAAAAAATGAGGTGTTGTTGCCTGAGATGGATTAATAGGAGGCAGGTCTCATTTGTGTTTCCTAAGTCGCCTCTTACGACACCCACGGAAAGAAATGGGGTGGTGTTATTCTAAGCCGATCACCACACGGCACAAAGTTGTGTAGTTAGGTTGCGAAAAAATAAAACAAAAACTCACCTTTCGTCTCATCTTATAATCAAATCATTAAAACATGCTTTTAACTTAATTTCAAAACTTTTCCCATGAAAACATTTTCCCCAAGCAATCCATATTGGATTTTTGTAAAATTGGAGTTTTATGCTTAGAATTTGTTTTTTCCTATTCTATCTAACGGACCTTAGTTCCATAGGAGCCCGTTTAGTTCCACAGGTATATGTAAGTTAATTTTGATCTTATGTTATTTTTTATTAGAAACTATTAAATAATAAATTTCCCTTTCACAGAATAGAATAGAATAGAATAGAAAAAATCTTTATTTTATAGGATAATCAGGATGCCACTTAAAACAAGTCAAGATTACATGAAATACATACAAACAAACATTAAAGGATTTAAATACATACCATACATACGCATTCGTTCTATTGACCCTACTGACTCTACGCCTGTTCGTAAAGGTGCAGTCTTCCCCAGAGAAGAACAGGCAAGAAACTCTGAGGGTGTTCTTTTTAATCGCATTACAAATTTTCCTATTTTCTAATTTTAACTAATTCTGAAATAACTCTAAAGCTGAGCAGTCATTCCCATGGCTCCATGTCAGTTAGGTCATCAGAAATTTTGTAATAGCCCTTTTTTAAAGTTTTTGTTTAATTACTGACTTAAATTTATCCAAAGGTAAATTTTGAATACCTTCGTTCGTGACCTTGTGGAGACGACTGTCTAGTACTTCCAGTTTATGCTTGGTCCTAGTATTTATATTGTACCTATCGCTATTTTTCTTAAACAAATGTTCATTTTTCTTCACATATAAAAGATTGTCACATATAATATATTGGGATGCAAAAGTCAGAATATTTATTTCTTTGAATATTTGTCTAAGAGACATTCTAGGTCTCATTTGATAAATCGCGCGAATAGCCCTTTTCTGCAGAACAAAGATCTTATTGATATCCGCAGCATTACTCCACAGTAAAATGCTATATGACATTAGGCTGTGGAAGTGAATATACGGTTCTCGCGGTTTCAACGTCCGATAATTGACAGATTTGTTTAACTGCGTAGGCTGCTGAACTGAGTCTGCTCGCTAACTTATCAATATGAGGACCCCATTGAAGCTTTGCATCAAAAGTTATTCCTTAAGAATACAGTAGATTCCACAACGTCCAGTTTTACATTCTTAACCTGTACATTGGCATTAACCTGTTTAACATTGGGCAAGGTAAACTTAACACATCGTGCCCCTCGCTCGGTGGAGACATTGTATGGGCTGATGAGAGTCAGAGAGATATTTGTTATACATGAGTGCAAAGTTGCTTTTAACCGCGTGCTCAAATTTAATGACCGACCAAGCGAAGGATTCTAAAATTGGATCACAAGCGCAGCGAGTGCTACAACAATTAGAATTCTGAGCGTTAGCGAAAGAATCAAAAGAGCACAAGGTCAAAAATCGTGGCACTCGAGTCTAACACGTAACTTTTAATGAAGTTATTGGAAAATGAGGAAAGCTTCCAAAAAAATCCCATAGATGGTGCTGTTTAAGAACGCTACACATTTTCGTAGTTTTCTTCAAAAATAGAGTATTTTATAAAATATCAACTGAAGTTTAAATTAAAGATCTCCCTGATACTTTCATTTGGACATGATTGGAATTTAAAACACTTTGCAATGTTGTATTAAAACCGATCTTGGATTTTGTTTCGCTCAAAAATCAAAACTAGAAATTGTGACTAGTACTTCTTACCATAGGTCATTCAAATGTCACAAGGTTGAGTTACGATGAAGTTATGTAATAAATATTTTCTTTATCAAGAAAATAGGTAAAGATGAGCCACTGATTCTCTGCCTACCCCCTTAGGAATTACTGACGTGAGAATATATGTATACAGGTTGAAAAAGAACCTCCTAGCTTTAAATGAAAATCCTGAACCAGTACCTATCACTTACTGAACACTTTTTTTTATGTTTTTAAATTTAATTTTGACATGGTGTCGTTCGGCGCTGAGTCTATTATAGTGTTGGGCTCAGGTATACTTTAAAAATATGTTTTACCATATTAGGGATTTAAAAATATACCCGACGTCAACGCGTTTCCGGGGTATATTTTCAGACTGGAAATTCCGTGTTGTGTTATTGCAAAATATAGAAATATACTTCTAAATTCCTTTATCCCTACTGAAAATTATAAATGTAGGTAGATAAAAGTTGTTTATGAAAAAGCTTAAATTTTCAGTTTAATGGGCCTTTAAGTTTAATGAGACTTTAGTTTAATGGGACTTTAAGTTTAATGGGACGTTAAGTTTAATGTGACTAGTTTAATGGGATTAGTTTAATGAGACTTTAAGTATAATGGGATTTTAGTTTAATAATGGGACTTTAAGTTTAATTAGACTTTAGTTTAATGGAACTATAGTTTAATGAGACTTTAAGTTTAAAAGACTAAGTTTAATGAAACTTAAAGTTTAATGACTCTATTTAACTTTTTACGTACCTAATGAAAATTCGTTACTCGTTGTCAAAGTTAAGCGGGCGTTCTGATCTAAATGAGTGAGTGCGTTGCCGTGTTGCGTTCGGGTATGTTTTCAAATATCTACGCGCGTTTAGTAATTTGAAAATATACCCGATGTCAACGCGCGCCAGTGACGTCACAGTGTTGGGTAAAGGTACATTTTAAAAAAATCTTGTCTTTTTTCGATTCGTTGTGACTAGGTATATTTTCCAAATATGCGGTTATTCATTAGGTTGTAACATCCTAAACAAGTCAGCAAAAAATCAGAACTACCAGATTTAATGCAAGGTCGCTAGGCTTTCAAACTACAAGGTAGGTACAACCTTGTACCTGGCCTAATTATTTTTTTTATATTGTTAAATTACTGTCTTAAATTTCTCTAAAGGTAAACTTTGAATACCATGGCGCAACTTTGAAATTTCACTCTCAACGCGCCCAAAGAAGTTTCATTTCAAATACTCCAAGTTTGAAAAGGATGATGATGCTAACTGTACTTGGACGGGGGCGGTTTGGAATGAGGGCGGAATAAAGTAACCCTGGATAGTGAGTGGGACCTGTGAGCGGAGGGTCGTGGGTTCGATGCCAGGTTGAGGCCTGTGTCACTATACATTCGTCTTTTAATTGGTATTTAATAGTTATCACTTGCTCAGCAGTGAAGGGAAACATCGTGAGGAAACCCGTAACTCTAAAGGTTATTTCCGAAAGACCCACCAACCCGCATTTTAGGCCAGTGTTGTGGACTATGGCCTGAATCCCCCTTCACTGTTCGAGGGAGGCTCGTGCCACTCGGTGGGGACTTTACATTTAAAACTATAACTGTTAAGTAGTATTTTATAGGTCTACAAAGGTGACAGTTGTAGCTAGAAGAACTTGTATTGTAAATAAAGGCGTCACCATGGAAACCGCGGGCCAAAAGATCTTTGTAGACATGTAACGTGTATTTATGGTGTATTGGTGTGCGAATTCAAAAAAATACAATTTCGCAATAGTACATAGTTTTTACCGTGGGAGGAATAGTAGGAATTGCGTTCATTTTGAGTAACTGGCGGGAATTCCCAGCATAAAAGCAAGTTGGCACAAAGTGCCGGCTGCATACAACGCAATTTTTTGTTATCTTTTGTCTAATCTCAACGCTGTTGAGCCATTTTTGTCTTTGTTCTGAATGTTTAGGCACTCTGCAATAAAATAGCACAGCATTGTTGAGAACCTTTCTCCGCCAAACACAAGAAATCATGGACAACATAGTAATAGATTTATAAGAAATTATTTTAGCTCACTTGTGAAAATATATGTTACATCCACCATACGATTCACTTGAACAAGTGTGAACACAACATCTTTCTACCATTTTGTCAGTATTTTAATTTAAAAAACTGGTATAATCCTTGCCGTTACGAATTATTTTTATACGATTTAAAGCATGCCGCCATGACATTACGATGACACTTTACGGGATGCCAGTTGTAATAAATGGTTTGAAAAAAATTTTCTTTTCTTTTGGTAATTTAGGAAAAGATGACGAAGTTATTATGATTACAATTAATTTACATCAATTTGAACTGAAATTCATTTCAAATGCAACGTATTTCTTCGTTATTAACTTCATTGTCAAAGCCGGACTTTTTTAATTAATGAAGTTTTTTTAAATTGGCAAGAAAAAAGAAAGAGACAATCCGCCTCGCACATCGGTGTCCCTTTCGGTTTCAATAGAGGCTGTCGGAGAAACAGTCGAAAGTGTACCTTATTGCTATGGGGTTAAGTTTCATATTTCTTAATACGATTTTTCTAAGTAATCGGTCCTTTAAAAGAGAAAGTACTAAGTCCATGGGACCCAACCGTAATGCGTTCGAAGGCTGTTCACCGGAGTTACTATTGCCAGTGTCTCATCCTGTAAAAGGACGGTAAAATCCTACCTTCATTTATTTAAAGTTGGTGTCCCAACTTGATACTCCATCTTACGAGTA
Source organism: Aproaerema taeniolella (assembly GCA_949987775.1). Lineage (NCBI taxonomy): Eukaryota > Metazoa > Arthropoda > Insecta > Lepidoptera > Gelechiidae > Aproaerema > Aproaerema taeniolella. The sequence continues at coordinate 809,570 of OX465262.1, read as the reverse complement.
TAGATGGTTAGCGTAGTTGACAGCAGGTAAGGACTGGAACTACAGCCGCCAGATCCAAACGTCTTTATCTGAAGACTGTTCGCCGTAGCTACTACTGTCTATGTTTACATATTTTTAAGGTTGGTGACCCAACCGTAATGCGTTCGAAGGCTGTTCACCGAAGTTACTACTGCCTGTTTCTCGTCCTCTAAAAGGACGGTAAAACTTACCTATATTTATTTATAGTTGGTACCCCAACTTAATATTCCACCTTACAGATGGTTAATGTAGTTTACAGCAGGTAAGGACTGCATACTACCTACAGACGCTAGAGCCATACGTCTTTATCTGAAGACTGTTCGTCGTAGCTACTACTGTCTGTGATTGTTTATAGTCCTTATCTCGACTATGTACAATGATTTCGAGCTTTTGCGCTGGATCCTTAATTCACTTCAAAGGCTATGAAGATACGATTTTCGTACGTGAACCTTACGGAACACTGATAATCGATATCAATCATTTTGTGGAGTTTTTCACACTGATCCGGTCGTCTGTGCTAGTTTACACTCGGAGACAGATTTAGCTCTACACTACACTACCACCACTCTAAAAGCTGAGCTCTAAATTATACCTGCCCTACCTACTACGCGTCATACGTCAGAAGATACCTGCCGATCTCATCCTTTCCTACATTTTAAGAGATTTAGTAGGCATGTCCATGCAATTGGCAATAACGTCGTCCTTGAATTGTAGGTATGGGCACTAAGACAACCTTAATTAAGTACTTACAGTAAAGAAATACGAAAAAACTTACTTTTATTTATTGTGCGGCGATCCATGAGGCGACCTACTTAAGTACTTAAGGCGACTACAGCACCCGATAAAGGCAGCACACATAGGAATAGTGCCATCTCCGTCTCTCAACAAGCCTGGGCCGGCAGTGCGAACAGTGTCGATACACGAAGTTTACGGACTATGAAAGCGTGCGTGCGTAAAAACATGTTCGAAAGTTAGAAAAATTAGATTTATGGAAAGGTAACAACTTAAATCGAAAAATGCGTTAACTACTTATCGAGAGTATTCAATCACGAATATTTTGATAGCAAATTCAAGTTCCTGTGTGCATTTTACTATCGTTTTTACAGCTTAAAATATACACAATATTGGTATTTAGAGGTGACTTTGTGAGCTTTTTCTATCGAACCAAAAGTGCTGAATCATGTTTTCAGCAAACTACTTATCTAGTTTATGTCCTGAATATTACCGTAGTATTTTTTTCTTCGATTTAATGCAGTGCGTCATGCTTATCATCGCATCATAAAATCGTAATTCAGGTGCTGTAGTCGCCTTAATTGAATAATGTTTTTTTTCAAAATATACAAATTGTACGTCGTGTGCTAGACACGCAGTCGACCATCACCCGCGATGAGTGAATATAATAGAATTTGTTTACTTACTTTCTTTCGTAATCTCTCGCAAAAAATCAGCCCGCGGTGTGGTAGGTATAAAGAAAACCTTTATTTTAAAATTTCGGTAGCGCTAAAAATAACGGTACCGAAATTTTCCGGTAGAGAAAAATAGCGGTAGCGATATTTATGGGTACCTTTAATATAAAGGTATGACGTCATACCGCCTACCGTTTCAACCGAAATTTTTTCGGTTATTCAAGCCCTTGGGACAAGACTAATTTTTATAAAACATGCATGCTGCCAAAAGAATGCCTTCCAAGATCCACCGTCTTATAAAGGGCCCAACAAGTACAAAACGAGAAAAAATTAATATCAGCCCATTATAGTTTTGGAAAATAAAATGTTGATTTAAAAAACTTCTAAACGAGTCTTTCTTTTTTTTTACAACCTGGTATGATTAGTTATTAATTCAAATCCCTAGAAACACCAGCCAAGTTTGCCACACACTTGACTTTACCTTCACGATAAGAAGAAGAATTCAAATCCCTAATTCCCGACTAATATTACAAATGCGAAAGCAACTCTGTGTGTTTGTCTGTCTCTCAGTTAAGTATGCTTTCACGCCTAAACTACTAAACTGATTACAGAGATAGATTAGACCCTGGGAAAGGACATAAGCTACGATTTATACCATAGCTGGGCAACCTGTAGACCATGCGCGCGGAGCCGTGGGCGGAAAGCTAGTTATTTATAATTTAACACGATATATCCTCAAGTGTTCAGGCTCATATGATATTTTTCTTAAAATGTTCTTTTCGCGTAATATCCTTTTCGAAAAAGGACATTTTCAAAAAGTGGTCAGGCTAATTATGTCTTTTTCTCAAAACGTTTTTTCGCAAAATGTCCTTTTCAAAAAAAACTTATGTACAAGCTTTGGCTTACTACTTAGGTTATTTTAATTTTTGATTGTTTTTTTCAATTTGGAATCTATGATATTTTTATTAATATGTTTTTTATAGACATACACTGTAGAGCTTATACAAAGTATAAGTGTAATATATGATCACAGATATGGGTATATTAAATAATATCTGTACATAACTGTTTTGTAAGCAAGTATCCGTAATTGTATTTCTCAGTAAGTGAACTATGCAATTTCTTTTGAGAAATAAATTTCTTAAACCATAGATCATGATCGGCTCCAAATAACCATTTTTCCCGGAAACTTAAAGAAGGTATTGTTATCTACTTTAGCGCTACGCAATGTACAGAATGCGATATAGGTTTTTGGATGTTTATGATTTACGCTATTATTATAATTTTTTAATATAAAATAGACTATAATTCAATTAATAATTTAATTTTAAACAGGAAACCTTTAAAATAAGCATTTTAAAAGGAACGGAACGAGGCAAAAACTTGGGTCATTGACTTGGGTCGTGGGTAATTTTTATGTGAAACGCTGGCAAGTTTTATGCCTTCCTGAAATCACACTGACTGAGACCTGCTTTAGCATTAAATATGTCTTCCAAAACGATTCATGAAAATATATGGGACGGCTTCGCACAAACTGAAACCCTGATTCAAGCTGTCATTCTAAACAATTTTATAGCGGAATTTTCCACGCGTTTCTCGTGGTTACACTGATTGTGACACCAAATTTCACTCGTTCCTTGTGGCAACACTGGTTTTTACACAAAGATAACTTTTCCCATAGGTAACACCACACTAAACATCGCATCGATTATCGATAAAACACATCAGAATGTTTTTTAAATGATTTTATTTAGCTTGTCTTGTTATCTAGTAATTGAAATTTGACCCCTTCCTTTTGACTGATTGATCTAAAATTTTGTAGGCATGCACCTTTAGTTTGGATGATTATATAGTTTAATACATTCGGTATCATTGTAAACCAATATGGCTGCCAACAATTTTTTTTTTGATTAATTCCATAGATGGATGAGGAGAGTGCTGATATTTGCTTTTTTTTTTTGAATAATAAACCTTCGCGAAAAATATAGTCTGTTGTAACATTAATTATTAAAGAAAACAAACTTCATTGTGATTTAAAAAACAAATTTTCAAATTATTTCTGTGAAGAAAATCAATTTAAGGAGCTCGTTGTTCTATAAAACGAAATAACAGTGAAAAAGTGTAATCCTTCCTTCCTCGTGTAGATGTTCGAAAGATACAAATGAAATATCAAAACGGTGTCTGTACATAACAATGTGTACCTATTAAAAATACCCTTTTTCAGAAAAAAAAGTTCTGAAGAATGTCCTAAGTCAACTGACACAATTTTTAAGTTCCTGGGCTAAATTTTATTTAAAAGCAATGTAATTAATTTTAATACTTTAAATTTAAGCGCAAGGCTGTCTTGTTTACTAATGTCAAGTATATGAATCTATGACATTAATGGATGACTAACCGCGCAACTGATTCCTAGATTTGCGACCATCTTACTTTTGAATTTAATTTTGGATTTCTTTTTATTGGGTTATTTTGAAACACTTGCCGACGTAACGTAGTATGTCGTTTTGATTGGTGTTCCACCAAATATGGTGGACAGGCTGTATGTTGTCTTTTTATTCTGATAAAAAATATTATCTCTCATTTATTCTGAAAAAAGTAACTACATTTCTTTGCAATTTTTTTTGACCTGACTAATAAAGTAAAACCACAAATTAAGAATTATTTGTAACTGTTATGATGTTTATTGTAGAGACGATATAACACGATGTATATCCATTGGCTGTAAAATTTCTGCCCTTAATTTCATCAAGTGGATTTTATGGGACTTTAACGAACTTATAGACTTCAAATTTAAGAGGGTTATTAGTCGACAATTGTTAAAATACCCTGACTCATTCAAACCGAAAAATAGATACTCTAATTCGCTACCAGTTCAGGTAATACCGTTATGAAATAGCATAGTCAGAAAAGCACAACTTTGAATATTTTACTTATTAATACGAAACCACATTCTAATGTGTTACATCGATACTCGATAGTCGATCTCTTCTACGTTGATACTAACGGGGAAAGGGTCTTCGACGTGGTTACACTCGTGTAACAGCCAGGATAACAAAAAAACGAGTGAAATCTGATGTAACAATCAATATAAAGTGAAATGAGTGGAAAATTCCACTGAAAAGTTCAGAATGATAGTCTGAATCAGGGTTTCAATTTTTGCAAAGCCATCCCTTAACATGAAACGTATTGAAAGAAATATTTTATGCTTAAGCTGGTCACAGTTGGTATGCTTTCAGGGAGGCATAAACTTGACAGTATTTTCTTTCACAAACATTATGTCCGTCATTTTGAATTGTAATTTACCTATAGCAACATTTATGACACACAAGTGTGGTCTAGTGGTAGTGGCGCTGCCTCTTGATCGACGGGTCCTGGGTTCGATTCCCAGTCGGGGCAAATATTTGTGTGAAAAGCAAATGTTTGTTCTCGGGTCATGGGTATTTGTGTTTGTCTTTATGTGTGTTCCGAGGGACCCACGACACAAGGGAAAACCTTAATGTGGGCCTTTGAGTGTGTAACGTTTATTATTATTATTATGTAAAAACGTATATCCGTCAATCTGGGTTTCAAAGTGGATGTCCCATATCAATATTTAAAATAAAAAAAACTTGAAAAAATTCGGCTACCTTGCATTTTTGGGGCCCTATGTAAAGCTCGACCTTTGTCCTCGCTTTATAGGCAGCTTGACTTAGCCTGTGGCCTCACCTCCCCGTGAGACGTAATTCCCGTGAGACCCCGCCTAGACTAGACGTAATTCAGTTCAAAATAATATGTGAGTCATTTTTAACAAAAAGACATTTTACGAATATAACATTTTGAGAAATGTACAATATGAGCTTGGACTTTTTAAATTTTCAACACCATGACGCAATCCAGATTTCCTACCTAGATGTATATAGGTGCCTACTAACAATCCGCTTCGGCTTCGAAAAGGTATTGTTAAGTGAAGCACAAAAACAGCAGTCACCTATCATAGTCAACTTTTAGAATGGGGTAGGTACCTAACCTTAAATACTGCTTTTAAATATGATTGCATTTATTTTTGAGTGTTTTGAAGCACAAAAACGGTCACCCATCACGCTTTAATTCTTCAGAAGGTTGCCTAACCTCATTGACCGCATTCAGATTGTCAATGAACTGAATTTTGTGTGCTCAAGAATCGAAAAGCGGCTTTTGAGAACTGAGCGTAAAAACACGCTGAAAATGATAGTGATAAGTGACCAATATGCTAGAGAAGTTACGAACTCAAAATTTTGATTTGTATTTAGATTCCTAATAATCTGACAGATAAAACGCCTCCTACCAGTAAATTGACAGATAAATACGCGAGAATTTATGAATGAAACTCTCAATTCTAACGTCTATGTGTGCGTAATAAACTGTTATTGCACGTTTTCGCAATTCGCAAACATTAAAATAAACTGAATCCTTACTATAAAACAGTCAAAGATAGATACAGGCTTTCGGCAATTTCAAAACATTATGCAAAACTTGTCATAATTATGAAATAATCGACAAAATCATGACGAAATTACCAATTCTAAAAACAGCGCCATCTAGTGGGACTTTTTCAATTTTGGTTTCACAGCAACCGCCTTAATACGCTGTGTATTCAAAAGTAACTAATACAGTATTATAGTATGTAATAATAGTAGGTATGTAGATTTCTCAGCTGTATATATTTTTTTTATGATTTTTGTGTGAAGTTATCAATATTTTGGCATCAATTATAGAATTTCGAATTGGTAGCCCAATATTCTGGGGTGGGCCCTAGACCCTACTGGGGTGGGCACGGCCCACCCGCCCCCCCCCCCCCCCCCCCTATATACGCCTATGGTCATGCTCCTGATGTTATACTGTCGTTGAAGCCAAACATCCAGAGCCTATAACTAATATGAAAACATAAACTCTGTCAAATTCCTTCAAAACGTGTCAAAACATCGCCATCGACCACCGCCTGTCAATTTCCATCAATTTCGAAAGCTGTTTCCATGAATTGAACTGAAATCATTTATAAATCGTATAAAATACAGCCTTTATATTAACAAAGAGTCGCAAGGAACATCGAGCCGTACAGCGTCTTCACAATCGAATATTACATTGTTTAACAATTTAGTTGATCGAATGTTTTATATCGGTGTTTATTTTTTAGGAAGAAAGTTTAGTTTAACCGTTTTCAGTTTAAAATGGACTTGGGGTTAAATATTAATGTTAAACTGGTGTTCTGTGTGGTGTTTTCTTTTATAATAAACTGTGAAGGGAAATATGCTGTGGCAGAGTGGGCTAAGAATAAGATTCACGTGTCTGTATCGGAATACTACGCAGATGTGCGTTGTCCCAGCTCCGTTGCGAGAGCCACCTACTCCAACGATATCAACGAAACGGGGTAAGTTGTTTATTTTATTTATAACGAGCTTCCCGCCTGATGTTTTGGGAATGAATTCACATAAACCTTCCCCTTGAATCAGTCTATTCATTGGTGTAAACCTCATGAAAATCGGTTCGGTAGTTTGGGGCCATCCATTAATTACCTACTTACGTCACACGAACTTCATGATTTTTTGACTCCCCCCCCTCCCGTCCATGTCACAGCTGGTCACATTTTGAGACTCCCCCCTCCCTAGTGTGACGTCACACATTTTGAAATTTTACATCTAGTAAGTAATTATTGAATAAAACAGCAGTTCCGAAATAAGTTATGTTCCATTTGAATTATTTTTTAATAAAATTAACATCAAAAGTAACATTTCAAGAAATTAACAATTTGAACCTTATATTTCAGTTTTTCGTTAATAGTCAAAGTTCATGTTTTTACAATTAGATTATAATAGATTTTGAAATGTGACGTCACGAAATGAAGGACCCCTCCCACCCCCTTGTCACACAATTCACACTTCGTCGACCTCCTCCCTCCCCCTTAACGTGTGACGTAATTTATGGATGGCCCCTTTTTGAGTTGACCGCGTTCAGATAGACGCTTTTTTATAATACATACTAGATTTCCGCCCGGAACTTCATTCCCGTAGAAATTGCAGTTTTGAATTATAGACATAAAATTTCCTCTAGAATAATTTCGCTCATTTATGAAAACCGTAGGAAAATCCGTTCAGCATTTTTTGAGTTTATCGCAAACATACAGACGTAAGCCGGGGACTTTGGTTTAAAATATAGTTAGTATGATAAGACGAAGTAAGGAAATAGGTAACGAAGACGAAGTAGGTAATTATAAATGCAGAAAGTGTATGTTATCGACGACTGCCTACACGATTACGCTTTTTCATAATTTTTTTCTTAATTTGAGCGTACAAAAGCATAGAACATAGCGGCTCTGTTATACAAATCTAATGTGCCGTAACGCCGATAACCGAAATGTGAAAATTTTATCTTATTTACAAAGTCTAACATAAACTCGTTATAATATGTTTAAAACTAGTTATAAAGTCCAAACTATCGGTCCCGGCTGTTAGCCAAGTTCGCCACACACTTGACTATACCTACACGATAAGAAGAAGAGATAAAATCAATTATAAATTGACTTTACATGTATTTTGATTTCGTCAGTGTACAAAATTAAATGTGAAATTGTAATTGTTTCTTTGTCCTTTGTCATAAAGGAGCATAAGGTTTTGCAGTCATAGATGGAGTACTGGAAACATAGTCAACTTTTCGACGTGTAAGCCGCGGACGGAAAACTCGTTTTACAATAGTATCATTTGCATATAGGTGGGCATTTTTGGAGATCCACACATCAAAGGATTGCAGCGACGAGCAGCAGGCGTACGCGGCGGGGTACCTCGAGGGGTACCTCACGCACGACCTCATCTGGATGCACTGGCAGAACATGATCAAGGGGTTAGTACATAAGAAAGAAAGAAAAAAGAAAATACGTTTATTATTCCTATTCTGTAGGACAGTACATAATATAGAGCTAAGCTAAGGAACACAATTAACATACAAAAATAATAATGATTAAATAGTATAACAGCACAGGAAGAATAGGGATGCGACTCAGCATGCGACATTTACACTAAATGTGCAGGCGCTGATATTCATCATGTAACGAAGGAATATTCTTAATTTTGGTTAAACCCTCGCGCGATGTTTGCACAATGCACACCCTTGTGTGAAGGATTTGTATCGCACGCGCCGTAAACGCGCGGGCGACGATTTACTTTTAAGACGACTACAGCACCCGATAAAGGTAGCACACATAGGAATAGTGCCATCTCCGTCTCTCAACAGGCCTGGGCCGGCAGTGCGAACAGTGTCGATACACGAAGTTTACGGACTATGAAAGCGTGCGTAAAACATGTTCGAAAGTTAGAAAAATGAGATTTATGGAAAGGTAACAGCTAAAATCGAGAAATGCGTTAACTACTTGTTCAGTGTTCAGTCACGAACATTTTGATAGCAAATTCAAGTTCCTGTGTGCATTTTACTACCGTTTTTACAGCTTAAAAGATACACAATATTGGGTATTTAGAGGTGACTTTGTGAGCTTTTTCTATCGAACCAAAAGTGCTGAATCATGTTTTCAGCAAACTACTTATCTAGTTTATGTCCTGAATATTACCGCAGTATTTTTTTTCTTCGATTTAATGCAGTGCGTCATGCTTATCTACGCATCATAAAATCGTAATTTAGGTGCTGTAGTCGCCTTAAGTAACTAAATTTATACCTTCCACGCTGGACTGGGAGTGGAAAAATATCTGAATGTGCCAGCTACCTACTCTTTTCAGATATACAGTAAAGGTCTGTACTTAAGTGGGATGCGAGGGTTTTGCTGTACAATGGGCGAAAGGCTGACCACCTCTCACCATTATACAACTTGTTTCATCTAATAACCCTCACAATTTGTAGCAAACGTGGCATCAAGTAGTTCGCTAGAACCACTGATGCTCTGACTACCCCGTTAGGGATTATAAGCGTAAGCGTATGTATGTACAGAGGGCCGCACATCAGGTTACCACAAGCGTGCACTCTGTGCCGTTGCAATAAGAACGGTTTTGCAATTAAAATGGGGTAACCTGATGCGCTGGCCTCTGTACGTTAAATTAGTAAAACTGAACACCTTACCCATGGAACATTAGGTAGAAATTAGGAAAACATTATCGCCTCTCCATACAACTTTTGCGATCAGCAGATTTGATGACACGAGAAATGTCTAAAACCACAAACTAACGCCTAATTCTGATTTTAATATACATATGTTGTTAGGACCACTACCAGTATCGTATATCCAAGTTTGCAGCATCGAAAGACCTGTGCTAACTTTGCAGCACTCGAAAAACCGCGGAATTTTCGCACTTTTTTAGTATCCTCACCTCAATATAAATCCGTTTTATGCGTTTAAAATTAAAATTTATACGTTTTTGAAGTAGAACAAAATTGCGAGAACCAGCTCTGTACTAACCGAGAATGTATAAAAAAATGTTTTTTTTGTCCAAACAAAGTGAAATTTTAAAAATTGCTGACAAGACCAGGTGGCTGCCAAATCTCAAACGAACAATATGTTTCGCGTCACGCAATGTCTTTAATCAAAAAAAGTGCAGAAATTTTGCGATTTCCCTAGTAATTTACTTGAAATCTTAGGAAATTAGCACAGGTCTTTCGAAGTTGCAAATTTGTATATTTACGATACTGGTAGTGGTCCTAACAACATAAATAAATCAGAACTAGCCGTTTGTTTGTTAATATTCGATAGGACTGGCGTAATGTTCCTTATAGACATACCTATAGAATAGAATAAAATAGAATTTAAAAAAATCTTTATTTTGTTGGACATACAGGATGCCACTTAAAACAAGTCAAGATTATTAGAAATACATACAAACATACATTAAAGTATTTAAATACATACATACGCATTCGTTTTGTTGATTCTACTGACTCTATGTAATGCCTATTCGCAAAGGTGCAGTCTTCCCCAGAGAAGAACAGGCAAGAAACTCTGAGGGTGCTCTTTTTAATCGCATTACAAATTTTCTTATTTTCTAATTTTAACTAAATCTGAAATAACTATAGCTGAGCAGTTCATTCCCATAGCTGCTTGTCTGATAGATAATCAGAAATTTTGTAATAGCCCTTTTTACCTGACTGCCAAGGAAGGGTTATGTTTTTGCAAAGTTTGTTCTGCGTGTCCCGTACTAACGTGATGCGGTAGAACGAGGCAACAAAATTATCTCACGTAGAACCTTGTTTAGCGACATCAATTTCTTTTTGCAGTTACTGCTATAATAAAACTGATGTATGTGGCTTAGTAGAAGAGTACATAGACAAGAATGAAGAGTATATAGATTACATGATAAAAAGACATCAACATGTGCCGTACTGGTACCAGGTAAGTCGCTGTTGGTCTAAGAATTTACACTGCAAGCGTGTGCTTTCAGCATTTTAACAGCATTACTAATTATTCTTGCATTCCTTTGCAAAGAGTGTGACATGAGCTTCTTTTCCACGCGCACGATATCGCTGGCGAAAACCCAGTTTATTACGCTTTTTTTAACCGACTTCAAAAAAGAAGGAGGTTTTATGTTTGACTGTATGTTTTTTTTAATGTATGTTCATCGATTACTCCGCCATTTATGAACCGATTTTCGAAATTATTATTTTTTGTTCGAATGAGTATACTCCAGAGGTGGTCTCAGTGTCACCAAGTCAGAATCTGATGATGGAATCCCAGGGAAACCCTCGAGTTTAGTAGGGATGTACATTGTTTCTCACATACTTTAACTTTTTATAAAAAAATTAAACTGACTTCAAAAAGCAAAAAATAAAGACGTACCATTTAATGTGCTACTTACCTACTGATCTGTTTGAAGTCGGTGCCAAGCCAAGTAATTTTGATTAGCTAAACATACATCTGCCTTTGCACCGACTCCAAGCAGATCAGTTATAAAAAAATATTTATGATGTGAATTTTGCGGACTTGGAACCACTTCACATTAAAGTGAATCTCCTGAAATTAACATGCATGTTTTTCTATGTTTGTTTCGTTTCCAGATGAAGTTGTTCTACATTCAGCTGGAGGGGCTGGCGATGGGCTACAACGACGCAGTCACCGACATCTACTCCTGGCTCAGCGTCAGGGATATTCTGTAAGAAACCTACATTTATAAAAAATAAAAATAAAATAGTTTTATTTCAGGCATGGCCCATAAATGGTTAGTAACAAAGGAAACTTACAACTATGTTAGTACTTACTATCTAGAATAAAATAAAATTAAAATTAACTAATCTAGAAGAAGACTTCATATGCCAACATAGGCAGATTTTGTCTACCTATATTAGCATATGAAATCTTAGTATCTTTTGTTTTCTGGAAACGTGTCCAGTGCTGCATAATAGCACTGTCCACGTCCAGCCTACCTGCAATAACTTTCAGGAAACTGTTGGAGCATTCACCCTTCCATACTTTAAATACTAGCAGCTCAAGAGACGCGAAAGATTGTTTACATATTTCAACCTATGTTTCTTGGGGAAAGTTCTTTAGTTTAATGGAGGAATCACTGCAACCGAACAAAGTGTAGGAACACTGTCTCACTCCCGTATAATGTTATACGGACAACACTTGTGTTAATGTTAAGTATATTGTTTCACGAGCGGTAATAGGTAGCCCAGTTATGAGCCAGACTTGTAATCGGAAGGATGTGGGTTCAAATCCTGGTGCGGGCCTGTACCACTAAATTCGTCTTTTCGGATTTATGTACGGATTTCTAATTATCACTTGCTCAACGGTGAAGGAAAACATCGTGATGAAACCCGCCTGATCAAGAAAATTCGTTTCCAAAAGACGAGCGGTCCACCAACCCGCATTGGGCCAGCGTGGTGGCCTATGGCCCAAATCCCCTTCGTGTTTCGAAGGGAGGCCCGTGCCCCTCGGTGGGGACGTACTTGTATGGGCTGGTAAAAAAAAACATTGTTTCACTCCCGTATAATGTTATACGGACAACGGTTGTGTTAAATATATTGTCTTGCATTGTTACAGTTGGATCAACATGCTGGGTGACTTGGACGAGCTGTCGTTCGCGCTGTCGTCGCCGACGCGCGGAGTGCCCGAGGACGCGCTGTTCCCTGACCACTGCACGGGGCTCGTCAAGCTGCTGCCCGATCTCACCAACCTCTACACGTCACAGGTTACGTGGAACAGGTGGGAATCCATGAAATCATGAACATTTTTACTAATCCTATCACTCATCAATCACCTGGCATCTTGTACGGCGGGTGATTGGAGTCACTACCTAAGCTAAGTGTTTGAGAAGGTGTTTATCATTTTTTAAGAAATACTAACTTAACTATAAGACAAACATTGTTACTAATATCATACTAATATTTTTTATGGATCAATGTTATCAGAAATCAACGTTTTCAATTATTCGTCGTCAGCCCTTGGCTCACGTGGAGGCAAGTTAATATTATAGAGGAAGATAAATATATGAATTGTAGTCGAGTCAAGAGCATGAAAGTAAATTGATCGAGCGAGCGCGATAAATGGACTAGGAGTGAAAGAAAAACTTAGAATGTGCCAGTTACCTACTCTTCCCAGGTATACAGTAAAAGTCACATTTTATTGTATACTCCAGGGGTTCCCAATCTTTTTCAGTCCGCGGCGCACTTATAACTACAGAATTTGGTCTCGGCGCCCTAACCTAACTAGACAGTCGGAAATAGATAGATGCAGTTGAAAGAAATAGGTAGGTACAATGATGCTTGTTAGGTAGATAGGCACAAAAATTTAAACATCCACAATATGAAGTTGAGTTTTTTATTTATTAATTTTAATGAATAAATAGTATTCTAATACTTACTCAAAATTTAAAACAAAAACAGCTACCTATTCAATGTGATAGGTTGAGTTTTGTGATCTCCACACGTTTTTCAAAGCGTTGCATTGGAGTGTTTATTTTGTACCCGCCAATCCTTAAGTTAAGGTTTCGGATTGGAGTATGGTACAGAGGATCGCCTCGCGGCGCCCCTCTGTACTGTCTACGGCGCCCCAGGGCGCCGCGGCGCACAGTTTGGAAACCCCAGGTATACTCAATATTTTATTGTATCCATAGGTTTTACATACAGGGTGTAAAAGACAGCTTAGCAAAAACTGAAACCCTGAATTTAGACCATCATTCTTAATGATTTTTCAGTGGAATTTTCCTCCGGAAAATTTTCGATTTTTTTTCAAGTTCATATTTTTTGCTTTAAAATTACATTATTTATTCGAATACAATCCATTTTGCATTAAAAAACAACAATAACACCGTAAAACAGGAAAACCAGTAATATACATTGCATTCGAATAGCAGCGCGGCGCGGGGGGATCGCGCGCGGGGTGCGGTTATGCGGTACATTGCGTAGCGCCAAAGTAGGTAAATAAGGAAAACTCCTTAAGGCGACTACAGCACCTAAATTACGATTTTATGATGCGTAGATAAGCATGACGCACTGCATTAAATCGAAGAAAAAAATACTACAGTAATATTCAGGACATAAACTAGATAAGTAGTTTGCTGAAAACATGATTCAGCACTTTTGGTTCGATAGAAAAAGCTCACAAAGTCACCTCTAAATACCAATATTGTGTATCTTTTAAGCTGTAAAAACGATAGTAACACGCACACAGGAACTTGAATTTGCTATCAAAATGTTCGTGATTGAACACTCTCGCTAAGTAATGGGCTATGTACGACATTTTAAAAATATTTTTAATTTCGTTTAATTTTTTATTTAACATAAAGGAATAAGGTCCCGTTTCCTAAAAAAGATATATAAAAAATCTATCTTTTGAAATAAAAATATAATAATTAAAAGTTTCTCAGTAGGGTAAACTAATCATAAATACGGCATTATACAATCGTGTCTTTGCCAAGCTGTCATGTCAACAAAAAAAAAATAACCTATTTCATTTTGTATTTGGTTGTTTATTTTTTAGTTTTATTTTTGCTTTTGGTTAATTTTTTCTGAAGTCTTTTACTGCTACCGCATACCGGATTACGATTTAACTTTGCACGGACTCGTAGTGCTAGATTTTGACTGATTTTCTCACGGCTACACCTTATTCATACCGGACTCCGAGAACTGCTTCAACGATAGTGATTAATACTCTTCGGATTTGTGGAATAACACTAATAACGACAGCGCAGCAGGCTTTGCTACTCAACATGGCATCTGACGAGTTACAGCGGTGGAGAGAACCAAAAAATGTTTTATACCTCTTTGTTCAAACACTGACATTAACTCACCAGATTTGACGTTTGTTACCATTCCAAAGGAATTAAAAGAAAGTTGGTGTAAAATGGTTGACAGGAATTGTCCCAAACGTCCACTTTTTTGCTGTGAGGATCATTTAAACGTAAGTACATTGAAACGTATCTCTAGTTAGTCTGTGATTGAAACTTAAATGTTGAACTTAAACTCAAAAACGCAACGGTAGGTATAGGTTATGATCAGGAGCAGCAAATGAACTCTCAACTTCTTGACAAACAATAGTTTAATGTAATTCGAAAATAAAGGTAGAATACATATCGAACGTATTTTATAGTTCTAAAAATTAGTTAAGGCGGCGCGGCGTGCGCAGGCCTTGACTTCGGGTGGCGGTCTGTCTGGCGGCCGGGCGAATCGCAGGCGCACAGAGCCGTGGCACCCCTCTCCCCCGTCTTCTCTCCGCACTGGTCCGGCGTGGACATCCTGCCCCCATTGAAAGCTTCGCAGGAGCTTTCAAGCTCTGGTGAAGAGTGGTCCACGACGAAGCGTATTGGTAGCTGAAGAAACCGTTGACGAAGATTGCATGGCGTGGTCATCTTTAGCGTCCGCTTCCGATTCATCAAAAAGAGGACAAACTCGGTTTAAAGCTCTTCGTACCAGGCCGTTAGCAGTTTTAAACTCAGCTACGCGAGTAATTCCATCCTTGCCAGGATACAGTTGAGCGACTCTGGCTAGACGCCACTTGAGAGGTGGAAGATGGTCTTCTTTCAGAACAACCATGTCGCCAATCTTGAGACTTCTCTGCCGAGTTCTCCATTTTGGACGTTGTTGTAGCTCCGACAGAAATTCATTTCGCCAGCGCTCCCAAAAATGTTGCCGAACTTGTTCTATGCGCTGGTATCTAGTCAGTCGGTTGGGATTGAAGTCCAACAGATCCGGTGATGGCAGGGATGTCAATGCTCGTCCAACCAAAAAGTGGCCAGGTGTTAATGGGCTCAAATCATTAGGATCAGATGAAAGAGGCGTTAAAGGTCGCGAGTTAAGTATAGCCTCAATCTGAGAAAATAGAGTCGACAATTCTTCAAATGTTAAATGTGTGTTACCAAGGATACGTTTTAAATGATATTTGGCGGATTTCACGCCTGCCTCCCACAGGCCACCGAAATTAGGGGAATATGCTGGAGAGAACATAAATTTGATACCATCACTGGCCGCGCAATCTCCTATGGTTTGTTGGTGATCCCTAAGAAATGACCCTATTTCATTACTCGCTCCCACAAAATTTGTTCCGTTGTCGCAATAAATCAGATGAGGTTTTCCCCTGCGAGAGATGAAACGTTTAAGGCAAAGAATGAAAACGTCAGAAGTTAAATCGCTTGCCACTTCCAAATGAACCGCCTTAGTAGCAAAACAGATAAAAATGCATAAATAACATTTAGTTATTTTACAACCGCGTCCCTTTCTGTCAGTGATAAAAAACGGTCCAGCAAAGTCAGTGCCACACGTCTGAAATGGAAAGCTTGGGTTCACTCTTTGACTAGGAAGATTTCCCATCAAAGGATTGATTATTTTTAGTTTAAAGCGTCTACATGTTATACACGCACTTACTGTACTTCTAGCTATAACTCTGCCTCGAATAGGCCAGTATTTCTCGCGAATTGAATTAAGCAAAGCTTGAGGGCCGCAATGGAGAAGCCTACGATGCTCGTATGTGAATAACAGTTTGGTCAAAGAATGAGATGGGTGCAATAATGCAGGGTGTTTCCTTCCGTATGGCAGTGCAGCTTGTTGCAGTCGTCCTCCTACACGAAGAATTCCGTCATCGTCAAGAAATGGAGTAAGCGAAAGAATTGAAGATTTAGAAGGTAAGTTCCTTTCTTTACTTAAAACCTTTATATCTGAATAAAAGCAATCTGATTGCGATTGTTTTACCAAGTAAAGTAAGGCCGATTCTCGTTCTCTGGGATCGAATATTCCGATCCGTTTATTATTAGAATGTCTTGTATTATGAATGAATCTTTGTATATGAACAATAACTCTTATTAATTTTTCCAGGTTTGAATATTTAGCTACATCAATGAGCGCTGTGTTTGTTGTAAGGTAAGTATGAATCATTTTTTCAGGTAATTTGCAGGTTTTGATGTGTTCATGTGCCTTTGTTTCAGGTAGATCGACTGGAGTAGCAGCTGGTTTTGGCCAATTCGACGAGTCCTTTAGGAGATACGGAGGACCTTGCCACCACAAGTGAGCAGTGGTAAGCTGTTGCGGATCTACGCCCCTAGAAGCTAAGTCCGCTGGATTCATGCAACCCGGCACGTGACGCCAGCTACCCGAGGCAGTTGATTGCTGAATTTCGCCTACGCGGTTAGATACGAAGGTCTGAAACCGTCGAGAACCGCGAGCAATCCAACCTAAAACGATTAATGAGTCAGTCCAATAATAAGCATGATCAATCTTGCACCTAAGATTTTTCTGAACCTTCTCACTCAATTTTGCTGCCAGCAACGCTCCACAGAGCTCAAGGCGGGGTATTGTCAACTGCTTGATTGGTGCTACCTTGGTTTTGGCACATAATAGTCTTACCATTATTTCTCCCGCATCATTAATCGACCTAAGGTAGATACAAGTAGCGTACGCATTTTCTGAAGCATCTGAAAATGCATGTAATTCTATTCGGACAGAACGTTCAATAAGAGCGCATCTAGGAATTTGCAAATCTGATATTTTATTTAAATTTGTCGCAAATAGAAGCCATTTATCTTGTATCTCTTGTGCTACCGGATCATCCCAACCTATTTCACGATCAATCCAGAGTCTTTGCAGTAAAATTTTTGGTATGACAGTACAGAGACTCAATAATCCTAGAGGATCGAATAATTTAGAAGAATTAGACAAAATTGTTCTTTTTGTGAGACTTGAGTTAGTGAACTTAATATCAACTGGAAACTGAAAAACGTCTGAGGAAGGATGCCAAATTAAACCTAAGGTAGATGCAGTGGACATAAAATCAAATGTTTTTAATGAACGAAACATTTCCTTGTCTTTGAACAAGTCAGGCGCATTTGATCGATATTTTCTTAGTGGAAGACATGCTGAGTTTAATATTTGAGTAACTGTGCTGCAAACATAACGTAATTCATCAACAGAATCAGCTCCAGTTAATAAATCATCCATATAAAAATCGTGAGCTATCACTTCAGAAATGACCTCGTCACTACACTCTTTCGCAAGTTGTGAAATACAGCGTGTGCTAAGAAATGGTGCCGATGCAGTGCCATATGTGACTGTGTTTAATTGGAATATCTTCATCGGCTGCTCAATATGATCCCGCCAGAGAATAAGTTGCAAGTGTCTTTGTTTAGAGTCTATAAGAATTTGACGATAACATTTCTCTATATCGGCTGATACTGCATATTGGTGTTGTCTAAACCTAAGTAAAATTGAGAATAGGTCATCCTGCACTCTTGGTCCCACACACTGAATATCGTTCAGGGACTTTCCAGAGGCCGTCTTTGCGGACGCGTCAAAAACTACACGCAATTTAGTAGTTTCACTCTTTTCTCTTAGAACCGCATGATGAGGCAAAAAGTAACTGTCAGTTGGAAGGGTTTCTGGACAGAGTATCTGTTGCATGTGGCCGAGTTGCTCGTATTCTGATATAAAATCCCTATATAAATTATAAAGCACTGAGTTTCTAGCAAACCGTCTCTCCAAGTTAAGAAAACGTTTGTTTGCTTGAAAATAGGACTCTCCTAAAGACTCCGATGACTCCCGCAATGGCATTTGAACAGTAAATCTACCGGATTCATCGCGAGTTGTATTTTCCACAAAATTCCTTTCACAAAATTGTTCCTCTGCAGTAAGGCAATTTTTCGTTGTGTCATAGGAATCCAATTCCCACAACCTCTCCAAATCATTTCTTATTTCCTGGCTGAAGTTACATTTGATTTGTTTTATTTCGTTTGAAGTACCTACAGGCCCTGCAACTATCCAGCCCAGCATTGAATCTAATAAAACAGGTTTGTTACATCCCAGTGAAATTTTCCCAGAACCTATGATGTCCCAGAATATATCCGCTCCAAGAAGAAGATCTACCTCTGACGGTCGAGAAAAACCAGGGTCAGCAAGAGCAAGACACGTCGGAATCTCAAGTTGCGTAGTGATCCTCGCATTCGGTAACTGATCTGCTATTTTAGGAATGATTAAACAATTTATTTTAGC
Source organism: Aproaerema taeniolella (assembly GCA_949987775.1). Lineage (NCBI taxonomy): Eukaryota > Metazoa > Arthropoda > Insecta > Lepidoptera > Gelechiidae > Aproaerema > Aproaerema taeniolella. The sequence continues at coordinate 790,728 of OX465262.1, read as the reverse complement.
CTTAAAGCGTCTTGTAAGGGAATGTATTTCAATATCACATCGTTCTGTGATCTTCATAGAAGCATTGTTAATGCCTGTTACGCAGCGAGGTGAAGAAGTAGCTAAGCTGATAATGCCGATCCTATCTCTGGCCGCGCTGGTCAAAAAAGATGACTGACTCCCGCTGTCTAACAGGGCACGTAAAGTAAAAGATTCATTTTTGCTATTGGTTACATGAACCAAAGCTGTGGACAGTAGAACTTGGTCTGAGGCGACTGCGGACATAGATAAATAGTGAGATGAGTCATCATCAGAATTACTAGACGCATCTGTAGTAGGAGCTGATTGACCATCCTGAGTTTCAGCATCTTCTGTAGTAGTAGGCATGGCCGTCACAGTATTAGTAGCTTCCTGTAGGCTGCGTTTGTGTAGTAAAGTATTGTGTTTCTTCTTGCAGATGCGACAAAATCCGAAACGACAGTTACGTGCCTGATGACCGGAACGAAGACAATTATAGCAAATATTAGCTCGAGTTACGAAAGAACTTCGCTCGTCAACTGACATCCCCTTGAATTTAGAGCATTCGAATAAGAAATGTTCCTGTTCACATAAAATACATTTTTTTACTTCAGGTACTTCAGTCGTTGACGCACTGAACGACTTGGACTTAGGATTTGGGTTAACAGGAACAGATGAACGACGTTCCGTTCTATGAGAAAGAACACTCTGCAATACATCTGCTCGATTTCGCAAAAATTCGAAAAATTCCTCTAAACTGGGAGAAACCTTTAAACTACTACGGTATTCTTCCCATTTCTTCGCTGTATTGGCATCTAGCTTTGTTGAAACCATATATATTATCAAGGTATCTACGGTGGGTTCATTTATAGACTCGAGAGCGCGTAAATTTTTTGAAACTGTATCAATTAAATTTCTCAAATTCTGGTCGGATTCTTTAGAAAGGGGCTCGATCGAAAACAACGATTTTAAATGATGATTAATCAATAAACGCTTATTGTCGAATCGCTCGCAAAGCAAATCCCATGCTATTTTAAAATTGTCAGAAGATACAGATATTGATTTAATAATTGTCAGGGCAGTACCCTCCAAGCTGGCTCGTAAATAATGAAATTTTGTTACGTCATCAATGGACTCGTTTTCATGAATTAATGAAAGGAATGTATCACGAAATTCTAGCCACTTATTGTGATTTCCATCAAAAGTTTGTAATTTAATAGTAGGCAGTTTGACGTTACGCACCTGTTCGTAATTATGACCGCCACAACAGGAGCGATCATGAGTTTCTGTATTACGTTTCTCATTTTGTGAAATTAATTGTTTACCCTGCGCAATTAATGCAAAAAACGAATTTTCAATTGATTCTCGCAAAGTAAATTGTTCCTCGGTACTATCTATATCTTCAATTTGGGATTGAATTTCATCAAATGTAGAAAATGTACTTTCTAATTTAACAATCCGCAGAGACAACTCGGACAGCTGTAAATCATCAATGTCCGTTGCTGACGCAAGACAAGTTTCTAAATATTTTTTAAAGAGAGTTAATCGTTGCTTAATATTACCTCGTTGACGTATTAACAATTTAATATCCGTCATAGCTGACAAATATCTATACTAAGTAAATTAAAGAAATAAAACAATAACACACGCCAAGTAAATTATAGAAATAAAAAAAAATCTCAAAGAAAATGCGAGCAACGAAATAGTTCAATTCAAAGCAAACCTCCAGCGCAGTAGGATATACTACGCATCCAGTGACGATAGCAACCGGTGTTATCTGGTAGCGCGAAGTAAGCTGAGCGGGTGAAGCACTTGCGCACAAGCAGCGGCGGCGAAAGCAATATGGCGGAATAAAAGCCGATATTCGAGAATTTCCTGAAATTACCAAACCCGATCGTACGATCGGGAAACCCTTGAAATATTTACCTCTTTCTCACTAATAGCTATGTATTTTTTTTAAGAAACGGGTAGTTTAGCACAATTAGGCGTACCTAATATTAAGCGTAAGCTTTAAATATGCAAATCCTTGGCTAAAATATTCACGATTTGAAATGTTGTCTACAAATCCTAGCAAGTGTACATGTAGTCACTTAGATTAGATCACTAGATGTAAGAAATAAACTCTGATTGAGTAACTACTAGATAGAATAATCAAGTTGCTAGGACAACCAACTGACACTAATTTAATTAAGTATACGTACGTTCTAATAAAGAGGTACGTACTTTATGAGGTAAGTACTAGGTATTGACACTCCCTTACATTACACACGTAACACACAGGTAAGTCCTGCATTTGAATTCTCGACACTATTGACACAGATTAAAACTTATAGGTAACTGGTACCAAAATTATAAAAACAAAACACGCGAGAATGAATAGTAAGGAACGGGCTCACTTTTTAGTTATCTGCACGACGATCGCCTAGCACTCTTTGATTCTCAGCGCAATTCCTTTGTTCTCTGCTTCCAACAACGTGGCTAGTCTGACGTATTCCGTGCTGGAGTGTCGGTGTCCTGCCGTGGTCGCCAATTTGCTGATCAGGAGCAGCAAATGAACTCTCAACTTCTTGACAAACAATAGTTTAATGTAATTCGAAAATAAAGGTAGAATACATATCGAACGTATTTTATAGTTCTAAAAATTAGTTAAGGCGGCGCGGCGTGCGCAGGCCTTGACTTCGGGTGGCGGTCTGTCTGGCGGCCGGGCGAATCGCAGGCGCACAGAGCCGTGGCACCCCTCTCCCCCGTCTTCTCTCCGCACTGGTCCGGCGTGGACAGGTTATTTATGTCAACCAACTGTCAATCGTTTTTTTTTTTTTTTTACTTTGGCAAAGGAGTTAATCTGTAGAATGCTGTAATAAGCAACAAATCGTAACCAAAATTTTAAAAATTAATTATTTTTATATCTATGATCAAAATTATTTGATATATTTTTTATTTGAATATGGGACCTTAAACCTGTTTAAAATAAAAAAATCAAATTATTTTAAAAATCTTGCACATAGCCCATTAACGCATTTTTCGATTTAAGCTGTTACCTTTCCATGAATCTCATTTTTCTAACTTTCGAACATGTTTTTACGCACGCACGCTTTCATAGTCCGTAAACTTCGTGTATCGACACTGTTCGCACTGCCGGCCCAGGCCTGTTGAGAGACGGAGATGGCACTATTCCTATGTGTGCTGCCTTTATCGGGTGCTGTAGTCGCCTTAACTTGACATTTCCTGTAAAAAATAATTACTTGTAGCTGATCATAGTTATGGGTAGATTCCACCATTTAAGTATTTGCTAAGTTGTCCTTTACACCCTGCATTAGGTGTTACAATTGAATAAAGTATCCAATATGGACCCTGTTCTAAGGTATACTTTGGAAGAGAGCATTTTCTGGGTTAACTCGCGAATAGGCGCAAATTCAAAAGTGCTTATTGTAATTTACTATATTGAAATGTTCAAGTAACATTTTGTATGTTCTATGAAATAAACACATTTGAATTTTTTTTTTGAATCGTCGACCTTGGTCAAGATTGGGGTCAAGAGTTAACCCATCTCATATTTAAAAAAAATAGAAAGCCTTAAAAAAAATGGCTGCCGTTTAGTTACGTACATAACACGTGTATTACTTGCAGCTACCAATCCATGCTGCGCTTCCAAAAGATGTACGTGCTGAACTACAGGATATCACCCATTTGGAGTGATATTATCCCGGGACGGAAGATGTCGCTCTCGTCCTACCCTGGGATGATACAGGTAGGCTACTCGAATGATGTAGGTAGGCTACTTAAATGATATATCGAAATCCCTCGGATCCGTACTGAGCGCTTCTCTTCATCTTTATTTATCATCGTTTTTTTTAAAGCATCGCAAAGGAATGGAATTGTCTTCCTGGGTCTGAATTTCTATTTAACTTTTTTTTTAAGTTCGAGTGAATAGTCATCTTCTGGGTTAGCTTGCTATATCCTCGACCACGTCTTCGGCCCTGGGCAAGAGCAAACCTTAAAAAAGCATAAACAAAAAAAAAACTATCAATTTCAAAGGTTAGGTATAATAAGTAATAATATAAACCTCATAGCAAATAAAGAATAAAGTTAAAAAAGGCTGGTTTTCAATTTCTGGACGGGACCGTACATTTTCCCTTATTTTTCAATTTAATTCAAATTGTTGTACTTGTTATAAATGAGAAGTACGAAAAATTTTGTACGAAATGTATAGCGTAAACAGCTACAAACGTAGCATTCGTAGTTCAAGACTACAACAGAAAGCGTTTAACATTGTTATTTGTTATTTATTGCATTGTTATTTGTTTTAAATGTTATTTATTTTAAATAAATATTTATTTTAAATATGTCGAAATACTACAGAAAATTTGCTAGTTTAGTTACAAATGTAGACAATTGCTACGAATACTCGTAGCTGCTACAGTTCAGTTGCTAAAATGTATTTTTTGGGATGGTTTTTTTAATTCTACCTAACGCTTAGTCTTTTTCTCATTCGGGGTACGCTTGACCATGCTCCAGGATTTAACAGGTCAAGTTATTACAGTGGAGCGACTGCCGTCAAAGACAAAGTACCTTAATTCATAGAAAATTTAGGTCCATATTACAGAACGCGACTCAGACTCTGATCTCTACTTAAGGATAGTGAGAAAAAGAGACAGTCAATACTTACAGGTTAAGACTTGAGTTTCCTTCTATAATACCTGCCCTGAGCTCACTGCGAAAATTCACCTCAGGGTCCCAACACGGAGGCTCCGAAATAATAATGATTTGCTCTGGATTCCTCATTTCCGTACCAATTACTCGTACATACGTTCGAGTTTCTTTCCGAGAAGTTTTAAATTATTCAATAGTATCAACAGCAATAGTAATATAGATTTGTTTTGTAGCAGGGTAGTGTAAGAAGAATTCTTTCTAAATAGTTTTATATACATTTCTTATGATATATTACTCCAGCTTAGTTATATTTTGATTCTCTGTACTTAGTTTAGGACTCATGCTAAAGTTGTGCTTTAGTTATATTTATTTCTGTCCATATGTGGAAGCTTGTAATTGGCTGTTAGGTGTATTTTCTATGTACCTAAAATTATTGTATGTAGCTGTAAGCTCCCCAAATAAAATAAAATAATATAAATAAAATAAAATAAAATACGGGCCTTAGAATCATAAATAATTCCAGGAAAAAAAAATATTTGGCGAAAATGGAACTTGAACCCACGACCCCAGGATTAGATCTCCTAGTGCTCTAACCAACTGAGCTATCGTGCCGCGTGCCCTGAAGTCAAGCGGCGAAATTTCTCATTCCCTTACTAAGCACATTACGTCGTGCGTGTAGGTTAGCGCCATCTATGTCTCGTACGGAGAACTAAAAATACGTTTTAAAAATACTGTGACACTAGTTCTATTAACTAGGCCTATAGAGTCGCATCTGACCTCCATGATCCTGCTAACTAGAGCAAATGACCGGATAGGGTCATAGGAAATCTGCAGGTTTTCTCACAATGTTTTCTCTCACCGTAAGAGCATCAGTTAGGCCCGTATTACTGAAGGAAACTCACTGACCTATACTTGAGTATTGATTGTCTCTTTTGCTATCAAAATTAAACCGTGTGGTGATTGGTTGAGAATAACACCACTTCATCTCTTTCCGTGGGTGTCGTAAGAGGCGACTAAGGAAAAACAAATGAGACCTGCCTCCTAGTTATCCATCCCACTTCATTTTTTCTGAATCTGAGGTGTCGTCCTATGGTCTCATGCAGTGTGGTAGGCTCTGTAAAGGGCCGTCTGGTTTGGTTCGCGACCACCCTCCTACCGAAGTCCGACACCAAACAGCTTGCTGTGTTCCGTCGGTGCGTGGATAGTACCAGTGCCTTTATAGGCATTTTCTGGGTTAACTCGCTTCATCGTCGACCTCATCTTTTACCTTATGGTCAAGATTGAGGTCAAGAGTTAATCCATCTTATAATAAAAATTTAAAAAATGACAAAGACTTACTGCTACTTAAGTAGCACTAGACATAAAACTTTTGCAATCGTCCAGAATACAAAACACGTTCGCTGGTCAGTCCACAGATGACTTCTACATCATCAGCACCGGGCTGGTCGTCGGCGAGACGACCATCGGCAACAGCAACCGCACGCTCTTCGATAACATCAAGCCAATTGGACAGGTGGGTGTGTGTGTGTGTGTGCTTTGTTTGTGTGTGTGCTTTGTGTGTGTGTGTGTGTGTGTGTGTGTGTGTGTGTGTGTGACCACCACCGGCAACAGCAACCGCACGCTCTTCGATAACATCAAACCAATTGGACAGGTGGGTGTGTGTGAGTGTGCTTTGTTTGTGTGTGTGCTTTGTGTGTGTGTGTGTGTGTGTGCGTGTGACCACCACCGGCAACAGCAACCGCACGTTCTTCGAGAACATCAAGCGATTGGACAGGTCAGCAGCGCTAGTTTTTACACTCGATTCATTTATAGGTTCTATAGACATGTAGGTAGTTTCCAGGTTAATATGTTTTTAAAAGTAAAACTTTTACAAAGTCATTTTATAAAACTTTTGAAGAAATACAATTATGAAATGAGTATACATAAAAGGTTTAGCTGAATATTTATTGTAAATCATTATCTTTAATAACATAATTTTGTCGAACGATAAATAAGGGAAGAAGAGAAAATCACACAAAATTGAAGTCATGGTGAAAAAATCAAGTATTCTATGATATTTTACCATGACTTTAATTTTGTGTGATTTTCTCCTCTTCCCTTATTTTTTTCTTTTCTCGAAGCTCATATAATATTAGTTTTATTTATTGAATTCCATAATGTGTAGCATTTTTTCCAATAAATGCAGTAACTGTGACATTGTCTACTTTTGTTATTCCATGTGTAATATTTTTCCCAGTAGAACTTACATTGTTTTTAATAATTGCCTGCTGAGTGGTAACTTGTATTGAGTTCGTGGGTATTACACTCGTAAGTAAAGTACTCGCCTTACTTTGTTGCGTATTTGCTTTGGTTGTTCCATTTTTTGTGGTATTTTTCTCTAAGACCTCTTGCAATGGTAATTTTACCACATGCACTTGTTGTGAACCATTTTTGTTAGTAACATTGTTACCATCAGTTGCCCTTAAAGTGACATTTTGTGCAATATTGTCACTGGCCAAACTTTTCTTAGTACTAGTTTCACTGATTCCATTTTTTGTGGTATTTTTCTCTATTACTTCATTCAATGATAATTTTACCACATTAAGTTTTTGTGTACCATTTCTATTAGTTACATTGTTAATGTTTGGAGTGGCATTTTGTGCACTATTATTTTTGTCACTGTTTAAACTTTTCTTAGTACTAGTTTCACTGATTCCAAATGTTGTGAAGTTTTCATGAATTTTCTTACCACTTGAGTCAGTTTTTGTACCATTCGTGTTTTGTTTTACCACATCGGGTTCTTTTTCTTTAGTAACGTTTGTTTTAGTTATATTAGATAATGCAACACGAGTATGATTTGAACGTTTACGTCTGTACCCATGTTTTAAACTTGAATTGATTTTATTAGTAATTTTTTTCCAAGCCTTAGCTATATCTGTCCTGTTTCGACTAATTCCTAAGCTTCTCAAGAACGTATATATTTTATGTATAACAGCTCTTCTGCGTTTGGGTTTTTTATGCGAATTACTTTTTCTACTTTTTACTTTGAAATCTGGCATTTGAACGTTCCTGACAGTGAGTAGATTACGTGTCATGTTCTTCCTTACAGCAAGTCTAAGGACAAAAAATAAAAAATATTAATTTCTCAAAAACAAAATTGACTTCCCAATCCTGCAATTCAAAGGCAAATCATCTGATCCCACAAGTTGTACGAAGAGGTGAATTTTTTTTGTATGTCAACCTATGTTCGTCAGGGAAAGTTGTTTAATTTCTTGGACTGGTTCACTTCCTTGATTTTCGCTATCTTACACATCTTGAGATACTAAAATGCTAAATAAAAAAATGCACTCCTTCCTCCTTATTCATGGACATAGCGTATTTTTTTTATAACATCGGTTAACTTTTGACCTCAATCTAAACCAAGGTCATAGATGAGGTCGATGATGGAGCGAGTTAACTCAGAAAATGCCTCTGAGGCACTGGTACTCCCACCCACCGACGGAACACAGCAAGCTGTTTGGTGTCGGACTTCGATAGGGGGTGGTCGCGAACCAGACAGCCCTTTACAGAGCCTACCATACTGCCTGAGACCATAGGACGACACCTCCGATGGACAAATTGAGGTGTCGTTGCCTGGGGTGGATTAATAGAGAAAGGTCTCATTTGTGTTTCCTTAGTCGCCTCTTACGACACCTACGGAAAGAAATGGGTGGTGTTATTCTCAACCGTTCACCAAAAGCGTAGCGTTGGAATATCTTTATTCTATTGACGTTTCAATAGAGGTTTATTTATTTTATTATTTACTAGCTTCCCGCGCGGGACTTCGTTCCCGTGGGAATTCGGGAAAATCATGTACCCTATGTCCATCGGAGATAATGTAGCATTCTAATGGTGAAAGAATTTTTCAAATCGGTCCAGTAGTTTCGGAGCCTATTCGATGCAAACAAACAAACAATCAAATCTTTCCTCTTTATAATATGTATAGATATAGATAGTTGGTAATGAGCCAGATTAGTAACCGGAAGGTTGTGGGTTCAAATCCTGGTGTGAGCCTGTACCACTAAATTCGTCTTTTCGGATCGATGTATGGGTTTTTCATTACGATATCTCGTAGCCCAGTGGTTCTCGCTGATCTCAACCGACCAGTGAGTTACGCAACGTACACAGAGGCAGGGAACCTGATGGGTGACCAAAGTGGCAATTTATCAAGGGCGTTTCCGTGCTTTGGAGGGCACGTTAACCTTTCGGTCCCGACTGTTGTCGATTGACTACAGTCGTTAAAACCAAGTCAGAGGCCATTGTGCGGTTTGAAAACTCTGACACCAGGTTTAGCCAAGTTCACCACATACTTGACTATACCTACACGATAAGAAGAAGAAGATTAATTATCACTTGCTCAGCGATAAAGGAAAACATCACGGTGAAATCCGTACGTCTAAAAAAATAATTTTTGAAAGGCGCGCGGTCTACCAACCCGTATTGATACAGCGTGGTGGACTATGGCCAAATCACTTTCATGTTTTGAAAGGAGGCCCGTGCCTCTCGGTGGGGACGTATATGGGCTTAAAAATAAATTAATTCAAAAGATATTTGACAGCGTCAATGTGCTGTGTGTGCGTGTATACAGGGTGTAAAAGACAGCTTAGCAAAAACTGAAACCCTGGACTCAGACAATCATTCTGAATGATTTTCTAGTGGAGTTTTTCTCCGGATAATTTTCAACTTTTTTCCATGTTTTTTAATATTTTCTGCTTGCATTTTTTATTAATTAAACGAATACACTGCATTTTGCAATAAAAAACAATAATAACAACGTAAAACACGAAAACCAGCAATGTACATCGCAGATCGCGCGCGGGGCTTGGTTTCGCGATACGTTGCGTAGCGCCAAAGTAGGTAAATAATGAAAACTCCTTAACTTGACGTTTCAGGGAAAAAATAATCATTTATAGCTGATGATAGTTATGGGTAGATTCCACTATTTAAGTATTTGCTAAGCCGTCCTTTACACCCTGTATAAGTGTGTGGTAGACTATGACCTAAATAACCTTCGTGATTCAAAAGGAGGCCCGTGCCCTTCGGTGGGATTGTAGGTATATGGGCTGACAAAAAATAATATTTGGTAGGTACCTTGTTTCGTTCAAATCCTTAGAATTAGAAGCCTTTAACCAGCCGAAACCGTCCAGGCTTACATGTGCACACTCTGCATTGTTGCTGTTGAAAATCAGAAAAAAAAACAATTTAAAAAAATGCAAGAAAAGACTTTAAGTAAAGGGAATCGTCACCTAATCTGTAAGGTTAGCAACCTACATGTACACTCCTAATTTCTGAGTTTGGTTTTTTTTGCGTTTCTTAAGTTTTAGTCTTCTAGTCGAAAACAAAACCTTCCCAAACACAATACATCCTTTACACACCCATATTGTATTTGTACACTTGGGACAGCGAACTAAATGCGCCTTTCTATTCTTTTTTTGTTTCTAATTTACGTTTTATTTATTCCATTGTCCAAACCAAGTAATTTCTTGTTTAATATACAGAGTCCAGCGCGTCAGGTTACTCCATTTTCATTGCAAAACCGCTCTTATCACTGCAGCACAAAGTGCACGCGTGTGGTTACTTGAGTTGCGGCCGTCCGTATACACCCTGTTCCTTTTGATATCCTATAACTCTAATCTAAGGTCTTCTTCTTCTCTACTATATAAAAATAAGTCTCTTACGAGAAAAGACTAAATAAATTCAACATAGTAGCACTCACAGCGCGTAGAAAACTATTGGATCTAATATTTTAATACAAACTGCTCCGTAATGAAATAGATTGTCCCCAACTTCTCAGCCAAATTAACTTTAGGATACCGGTCAATTACCCCAGATCCAGCGTCGCTCCTTTCAGTGCTCCTTTTAGAAGGACTGTCCTTGGCGTCAACTCTCCTGTTCCGCGTCTTAGTAACCTAGCAAATAAGTACCACCAAGCAATTGATTTCTTTGAGGACTCTTTGCCACAATTCCGTAAGAAAGTCATGCAGCAGCTTAGAAACATTTAAAACTTTGTTAATTTTGTAAAAGAATGTACTGTTATTATTGTAACACACAAACGTGTTCTTAATATCGAATGTGGTATTTTCCTTTAATTGTGTACTCGTTTAGTTTTTAGTTCGAAGATTGTATGTTTACTTATGTATTAGCGATGTAAGCGTTGGCAAATCTTTAAATAAAATAAAATAAAATAATAAATAAATAAGTCGGGTTTTCCTTCCTGACGCTTTAACTCCAGAACGCACGAACCGATTTCCACGGTTTTGCATTCGTTGGAAAGGTCTCGGGCTCCGTGAGGTTTATAGCAAAGAAAATTCAGGAAAAATTTCAACAGAAAAGCGGGAAAATCTTTTTTCACATACAGCGCCATTGTAGTCCACGCGGGCGGAGCCGCGGGCGGAAAGCTGGTTCTATGAATAAAAATAATTTAAAAAGTCCAAGGAACATATGTTCTTAAATGGGTATTTTCGGAAAAATCATCAATCAAACTTAAAATATATTAAAATCTTTCTCCCATAAAACTAAGTTGCTACACTTTCATTGATAATTAGTTTAAATCATTCATAATTTAGAATAGGATAATGCGACGTTGTCATTTCTTACGTAAAGGTGTTTGAAAGGAAAAACAAATTTTTAACGAAATGTTTTGTATGGAAAAAAAAAATTGAAATTATAAATAATTGAGAAAAAGTGTATATGCTTTTTGATTCATATACGTGGTCTCATTGATACCCTGCAGTTATGGGAAATCAAACGAAACAGGTTGTATAGTAAATTAATAGTCACCTGAAAATAAGTCCTTCCTTCCACTCGGCGCACCTCAACAGGGTGTCCAGGGCCGAAGCTGATGTATAGAAGAACGGTCCGTGGCACTCCATGTCTTTCGACACTTGGAACGCTGTGGCTATCCCGATCAGGGTCTCCTCGCCCTTTATGTACTGCGTCAGGGGTGATCCGTGGTCATTCTACAAAAAAAAATAAAAAAAAATCTAGAAAAAAATACGGGTTGCACTCCGGGAGTGCCGGCAGAAGTGAAAACTTGAACATATATTACTTCCTTGTGGTCTAAGAAGACGGAGGTCTTACGCATTTTCGATCAGGGTCACGTGACCCTGACGCGAGTTTAACATTTTTTACCCATCCAAAAAGTGCACAACACCGCTAAAGAAGTTTTCACTTCAAAAAAGTGAAGTTTGTTTACGTTACTTTAGGAGGTGATTCTACCCATTATTTATTTAATCGTATGGCGTTCATGCATTGTAGGCATATACACTTAAATGATAATCTTAGATAATAATTATATAGTTAGGTTCAGGTCCCCATCAAACTGAACAAGGAACGTAGTGCTTCTGTTTTCTTCTCGGCAAACAGGTCTGTTTCGTTCTTGTCATTTGAATATAAATTTATCTATACTAACACCCGTATTCTAAGAAGTTAACTCGAAACTTCCTCCACTCAACTTCAGCTAAGGAAATCCTCGAAACGACCTCGAATTTGGTATTCTTAGTTGTCACCTCAAGATTACTTGAACGTGGCATACAGCTACTCGACGATAGATGGCACTAGCTAGCGTATATCTTTATTCGATATTAATCTTTAACGATATATTATCATGAAGATAATCCACGAAATCTTCAAAATAATTCATTTTTCATATGAAAACGCAGCATACAACAAGCTCAAGCATCGAATAAAGCGTTAAGAAAATCTTAAGGTAGGTCGCGGGGTACCTTAACTTTGACTTGATTACTCAAATCATCCTCGACTCCACTGAGGAAAATTGTAAAGTCGAGGACGGAAGTGTCAAATTAAAACGTCAAAATACTTGACAGAAGTTGAGTGGAGTCGAGGAAATCTCGAGTTAACTTCTAAGAATATGGGTGTTATATTTTAAAGAGGAAAGATTTGTATTTTTGTATTAACTAATAGACTCCGAAACTACTGGACCGATTTGAAGAATTATTTCACCATTAGGATGATACATTATCCCTGAGTAATATAGGCTACATAACTTTCCTGAATTCCCACGGGAACGAAGTCCCGAGCGGGATGCTAGTTCGAAATAAATTTGGCGTACCACACAAGAAGTTTGTGCGTATATGTGTGTGTGTGTGTGTGTGTGTGTGCGCGCGCGTAAGTGTGTGTGGGTGTGTGTGTCCTGTGATTGCGGAACTATAAATCACCTGACAAAATCCATTGCCGAGTCTCAGTGATGCATTAGGGCTTACAGTCGTTGTCGAATCTACAACATATTTATACAAAATTGCAAGAAAATATCCACAAAATGTAAACTTTCTTAAATGCGGTGACATTAAACTAATAGCAAAACTTTAGGGGGTTGATTGTTCCCATGAATTTTTTTTTCCTAAACGTAGACACCACTCGGGTGCACCCCCGAGCGCTACCCGCACCCCTCGCGTGCCTGGTGTCGGAGTAATATCTACGTTTAGGCAAAAAATGAACTAGGTATTCCCATTAAAAAAATATTTAAAAATATATTTTTTTCATAAATGTGTTCTTTGAGTGAAACTGGTTCAGGATTTTGAATATAGCTGGAGGTTTTTTTCACCCTGTATATATCATTCTGCATTTTTTTTTTACTTTCTATGCAAAATGAAATTAGCTGATCGCACATAGAATAGAATAGAATAGAAAAACTTTATTCAACATGTTTATTTATTTGTTTATTTTTTATGTTGTATGGAGGCGAAATTTATTTAATAATTCCTGGGGAAACTTTTCAGTTTCGTGGGCTCATTCACATCCTCAAATTTCGCTAATCAAATTAAGGTCGCCCAATATATCACTCCTAATTTTTTCCTAGAGTGGTAGGCAGAGCATTGTATGTGTCCCAATGGAATCACGATATTTTTTGTGATTGCTGTGCCAAAAGAAAAGGTCTTTGAGTATGCGGCGTTATTATTTATTTATACTTACTTGAGACTGAACTATTGGTACTATATTTGACTGTACTACTTTGTAGCACCTCTCCCAACTCGTTGATGTTGCCCGGTGCGTACGCGCATATAACGTTGTCAATTTCGTGGACGGTTACATTGAATATGTTGGCGCAGGTATCGAAGGAGGAAATCACAGTCGAGGTGTACTTCAGAACTGGCTGGTTGTAGTCTCTGTGGTCGTTGGTCTGAAATAGTTATTAAAACTATTTTTTTATCACGGACAAAAAAGGGGGCTGTTATAAGGTTCACGTGTGTATCTGTGAACCTGTCTGTGGCATCTTAACTCTTAAACGAATGGACTGATTTCTATACGGTTTTTTTGTTTGAAAGCTGAAGTAATCGAGATGGTTCTTAGCTGTATTTTATCAAAACTGATTCAGCCGTTTAAAAGTTATAAGTTATCAAATGTCGGGATAAAAAAATCTTTACCGACGTCGGTCTGGTAAAGATTGCGGTAAGCCGCTGGATGCGGGGGGCGCAAAACCGATCGAGGTGGAGATCCCTGGGGGGGCCTATGCCCAGCAGTGGATGTCTTGCGGCTGACATGATGATGATGATGAAAGGTCGGGGGTAATACACATTTTTTAATTTTAGAGATATAACATTCTTTTTATTTAACGAAAACTTGAAGCGGTGATTAAGACGGAAGGCAATTCCTGGTGTGGGTCTGTCCCACTAAATTAGTCTTTTCGAATTTATGTATGGATTGTCCATTAATTAATTAATCGCTCGTTTTGTATCGAGTACGATATTAAACACCACAGACTCTCATCACCTTTTTATCAGCTCATATACGTCCTCACCGAGGGGCACGGACCCTCCTTCGAAACACAACTTATGGGATTTAGTCCATAGAATAGAAAATTCTTTATTACACATGACATCACAACACAAACATTTAAAGTATAGTAGCAAAAACCGTGTGGTGATCGGTTGAGGATAACACCACCCCATCTCGTTCCGTGGGTGTCGTAAGAGGCGACTAAGGAAACACAAATGAGACTTGCCTCCTAGTAATCCATCCCAGGCAACGACACTTAATTTTTTTCTGAATCTGAGGTATCGTTCTATGGTCTCATGCGGTGTGGTAGGCTCTGTAAAGGGCCGTCTGGTTCGCGACCACCCTCCTACCGAAGTCCGACTCCAAACAGCTTGCTGTGTTCCGTCGGTGCGTTGGAGTACCAGTGCCTTGTAGGCATTTTCTGGGTTAACTCGCTCCATCGTCGACCTCATCTATGACCTTTGTCAAGATTGAGGTCAAGAGTTAACACATCTTATAGTAATAAAAAAAACATTAAATAAAGAGAGAGAGAGAGAGAAATACATTTATTCATGACACGGCACATGTAACATATCTACAACACAACACAAAAAACAATTAACGAATAAAGTTAAGTAAGCATGTAGGTACGTACATGCACCGCACCGGTGAATGGGCTTTGGCTCAGCTTAATGTTGTGACAGTGCCACAACGCTGTTAATTCTGCCAACACCCAAAGTGCTTTGGAACGCGTCCCGTATTAATGGGACGATGGGATGGGTTTTTACCTTAAACTACATAAATTATAAAGATTATAATTATGGTAATAGTGAGTATCGCATCGCTACCGAAAGGCGCGTGATGCCGGCACTAGGGTGATGATTGCACCCGGGCGCTACGTGAGCTAGAGGCGCCTCTCACGCCTGGACCAATTAGAATAGAATAGAAAATTCTTGATTACACAGGACATCTTACCACAAACATTTAAAGACAGTGTAGTAGCAAATAAAAACACAGAAAAACACAAAGACAAAAAAAGAAGAAAGATTCGGGTTTGACCGCGCGGGTTGGACGAATTTTCGTAGACGTGCGGGTTTCATCACGATGTTTTCCTTCACCGCTGAACAAGGGATAGTTAAAAAAAAACGCCATACACTAAAAGGCCCACACTAAGGTTTTCCCTTGTGTCGTGGGTCCCTCGGAGCACACATAAAGACAGACACAAACACTCATGACCCGAGAACAAATATCTGCTTTTTACACAAATAAATCCGTAAAAAAATCGTTATTTTTATTAATGAAAAATCCGTACTTAAATCTGAAAAGACGAATTTAGTGGTACAGGCTTGCACCAGGATTTGAAACCGCAACCTTCTGATTACAAGTTTGGCTCATTACCCACCGAGCTATATCACTCTCAGCAGACTCAAGTATTGAACTATACTTAACTCTTTTTCTCTCACTATTAAAATTACAAATACGACTGCTACTTAAGTATAGATCAGACTCTAAGTCACGTTGTGTAGTAATACGGACTTAAAACACTTGGTAACTGAAAATCAGTGTTTTGTCATTGTCATACTTACGGTAATACTTTATACTGAGCTATTACCTTGTTTCCTGCAGCACACACTTTGCTATATTTTACTATTATGTATGTTCTATTTCTCTATATTATAATATTTTATGTCTCAGTGCTGATCTTATAATATATATCTGTTATTTTATTTGCTATTTGTCGTTTATTTGTTCCTTATTTCCTTGTTCTTTGTATTATAAAACTCTATCGTTGCTTTTGTGATTGTCTCTTTCTGTACTGTCTATTTGTAAGTTTATACCTCTTCTTCTTATCGTGTAGGTATAGTCAAGTGTGTGGCGAACTTGGCTAACCCTGGTGTCAGAGTTTTCAAACTGCATAATGGCCTCTGACTTGGTTTTAACGACTGTAATCAATCGACAGCAGCCGGGACCGACAGGTTAACGTGCCCACCGAAGCGCGGACACGCTCGTGGTAAATTGCCACTTTGATCACCCATCAGGTTCCCTGCCTCTGTGTACGTTGCTTAACCTCACTGATCGGTTGAGGTCAGCGAGAGCCACTGGGCTACGAGCGCTTCAGTGTATACTGTGGTATGCAGACCTTCATGGAGGATCTGGCATAACGCAACTCCTTTCTCAATCGGTCATTTCGAAGAAGATTATTCGAATATCATTTTAAAAGGTTTGAAATGGTATTCGATGTCAGCATTCGAAATGATTGAATATCTGGAGGTTTACCATGATCGCTTAGCGCGATCCAATTTAGGACCTAAATAAGTCTGCTTATTCGTACCATGATGGCTTATAAGCGATTCAATTTTGGCGCTGTTGCGATTCAAAGACAGACCATCAGCGACAGTTTATGTAGACATTTAAAATGGACCATAGGCAACCGAGCAGTTCAAAAGCAGCGCCATCACATGGTACCATTTTAAAAACATTCCAATTGCGAAGTAGTTCAAATTTGGTTGGATCCTAAACAGAAATGTTTTTAAACGATCGTGATAGGTAACCTGGTCTTCCGCCATTCATTGTAGAGAGCTCGCGGAATAATTTCATGTATGCGATCATAGGCATGCAAATAGCACTTTTTCAGGCATCTCGTTGTAAAGTGATAAATAAGCACACGTTTGTAATAAAGATAAAGTGTATAGAAGTGCCTGTTTGTTATTCGTAAATATACACCTCGCAGAAGAGCTACGTATTTTATTCATTGCCCCCGGAATAGGTGTTATAATACCGTGATGGAAATAAACTTATCTGTCTATCTTACCGGTCTATAATACCGAGTATGGCCCCATCCATATACGAGTGCCTGCTCGTTCGGGAGGTGCACCATCTTGGAGTTGACCTTAATGCTGGTAGGCGCGTACGAGCAGTATTGCCATAGCACGGTGTTGTTAAAGTCAAACGGCTTGCTCACAAACCCGACCGCAATGTCTTTTGTGCTCCATGTTTTTGTGTTTTTGTATAAATCGTTGTCGATTGAGTTATCTGAATCAAATAAGAAATCCCCTATACATTTACACTTATGCTTATCATGTGGTTCTAGACAAACTTTTTTTTCTTATAGACCACTTTCAACATTTTGCTGGTTTCGGTGGACCCCCTCCCTGCAGCTACATTTCTAACATATTCCCAAAACTCGACATAAAATGTAAAGATTAGATCTAATTAAGAGAATTTGAGTTGCGGCTGAGTTTCAACCACGAATTAACAGTTTTCGAAAAAACAGTGAGAATTTTTCGGTTTATTAATTAATTGATTGTGCTGTGAGTGGATGTCAAAAAAGTAAAGGTTGCCAATCAAAAAAGTTATTCCATCCAACTTTACATTTTTGACACCTTACTCACAGCACAAGGAGCATTTTAGTTTTTAACTATCGAAAACAGATAAATTTTTGTGGACCCCCGCTTATACGAATTGTGAACCCCCATTTTTTTGTCACACCAACGTAGACCCCCTTCGAGTCTCCCGTGGACCCCTGGGGGTCCACCTGGACCACTTTGGGAATCAATGTTCTAGACTTAAACCACTTGACGTCACGTTTGATATTCATTTTACAAATTATGACGAATTTTGGTTAACACAAATGACCTAAACAACATTGGTTCCTTTAAACCATTTATTGGTTTGATTGCTGTGATCTGAGGGGGCAAATGTAGCATTTTATTTAAATCTTCTCATAAAGTTAAACCACTCCTTGTCGAAATCCCGCGGATTCACACTGAGCGCTTGTCATCATCTTTATATTGCGCACTGACAAGGAACGGAATTCCCTGCCTGCGTTTGCATTCCGCCGGAAATTTTCCGAGCTCATATAACCAGAATCTCTTTAAAGTTCGAGTGAATAGGTTTCTTCTGGATGAGCTAGCTACATCCTCGACCTCATCTTCGCCCTCGACCTAGATAGTGGTCAAAAGTGAACCTAATATTACCTAATTCAAACTGAAAGTATTTCGACAGAACACAGTACACCCTACTAATAAAAAAAAACATACTGAAAGTGTTTCAACAGTGTACCTTTGCTAATGATCTTTTATAGAATTTCCAATAGAAATAAAACCATTACCCTTATAATGACAGCTTAAAATGATCCGTCTCCTGGTTTTCTGATGGCAGGTGTCCTTCATGGAGTGCTCAGCGCTGACGTACTTTCTATACCCGGCTATGACGTAGACAATCTTAACGTCCTCCAGGCACGAGTGCGCTGTCACAATTGCTCTGGTGCTAATGATGCTGCCCCCACACATCCAGCCTCTGTATTTCTTGTCTGAAGCATCTGATCTTATTAAATATACCTGAAACATGTACTTGCTTAGTTCGTTACTTCGGGGAATGTGCTTAGCAGTTGCATGAGGTTTTAGCCTGCCCCTTTCTTTTACCGCACTACAAGGTACCTAGTTGAAATCCCGCGAATTCACTGAAGCGCCAGCGTTTCTCCTCATCTTTTATTACCCACTGCTGAGATGGAATTCTTTCCCTGCATCTGACTCGAATCTCTAAAGTTATAGTGAATAGGCTTCTGGGTAAGCTCGGTACATTCTCGACCATATTTTTTTAATAATAGCGCATTTCTTTTGTTTAACGGGCCTCTACGTGTTGGCTTTGGCCCCACGCACGCCTTCCAAAGATCCGGGATATAATTGCCCGTGATTCCAAGGAATATAAACAAACATAATAATAATAAAACTCTTTATTTTCAGGCAACTTGACCATTGATAAATACATTATCTTTGCCCCTGAGCTAGATTTTGGTCAGGAGAAAACCTATTCTTCTTAAAAAGAATACTGTACCTATTGATTTCCATTCATCTATCGTATAATTGCAATCTACATCGGTACTTCTCTGTTACCAATCCCATATTAACCATGATGACAGTACCTAAGTATTTCCTTATCCCCTATTTTCTTCCCCACTAACTCTAAAATTCTTCTGTCTTTAATTAATAAACGCTACACACTCAAAGGCCCACACTAAGGTTTTCCCTTGTGTCGTGGGTCCCTTGAAAAACACATAAAGACAAACACAAACACCCATGACCCGAGAACAAACATCTGCTTTTTACACAAATGTTTGCCCCGACTGGGGATCGAACCCAGGACCCGCCGATCAAGAGGCAGCGTCACCTACCACTCGACCAAACCGGCCGTCAAACCATCATACCTACACTTTTACACGCGAGACGGGAGTGAAAGAAAAACATGTAATGTGCCAGCTGCCAACTCTTCCCAGGCTTGCTGTAGGAGGCAATAATTGAGACGTAAGAAAAAGTAGCTACGGGAGGTCAGGTGGCTATATTTTCCGCCGTGTGGTGATCGGTTGAGAATAACACCACCCAATCTCTTTCCGTGGGTGTCGTAAGAGACGACTAAGGAAACAAAAATGAGACCTGCCTCCTAGTAATCCATCAAGGAAACGACACCTCAGTTTGTTTTCAATCTGAGGTGACATATGGTCTCATGCGGTGTGGTAGGCTCTGTAAAGGGCCGTCTGGTTCACGAAGTCCGACGCCAAACACCTTGCTGTGTTCCGTCGGTACGTGGGAGTATCAGTGCCTTAAATGGCATTTCCTGGGTTAGCTCGCTCCATCGTCGACCTCATCTATGACCTTGGTCAAGATTGGGGTCAAGAGTTCACCTATCTCATTAAAAAAAATTTTGCTGAAAACGCTCTGACTTGTCCGAACCATGGCTTATATCGCTCTTATGGCCTTTGAAATAGTGATGGTTTTCGTATTGAACTGTATACCTTGAGTGCTGTTATCCGTACTGCTTTTACTCACCATGAATGGTTTGTTGGTTTCCGACTCCACGCCGTTAATTATTTCATCACTATCTGAAACAATAGGATTGAATAATAACAGGGACTTAACAAAAGTCAAAAAAGTCAAAAGTGTTTAATTCATTGAACATATAAAATGATACTTGAACACGTCAATATTATGAATTACATTAGCACTTTTGACTGCGCCTATTCGCAAAGGTGCAGTCTTCCTCAGGAGAAGAATAGGCAAGAAACTCCGAGGGTCGCTCTTTTAAGGTCAATCATATAAATTTTCTTACTTTTAATTTTAATTGATTTAATATCTGAATAACTCTGGAGCTGAGCAATTTATTCCCATGGTTGCTTGTCTAACAGATAATCCGAAATTCTATAATAGCCCTTTTTACAAAGTTTTTGTTTAATTATCGTCTTAAATTTTTCTAAAGGTAGAAACTATAATTCAACTGCCCCTGTACCATCATTCAAGTCCATGAAGCACAAACAATAAAACAAACACACTTTTATATTCATCATCATATATTTACTAGATCTGTTTGCGTTTAAAAGTAGCCTATGTCACTCCCCATCGATTGGCAAAGAATCACGGTGAGCCGTGTCCCCGTTACGACGACATTAATGCAGCACTTAAGTAGGTACAGACAGCAGCACGTCAGATTACCCATTTGCACTACGAAAGTCGGCGCTATTACAAGCGACATAAAGGCGAAGTCAAGGTCAACATGTATAGCCCGATGTGCTACCGAGTGTACATGTTCACAAATCGATATTACAAGGCAAAATAATAGGTCTTTACCTATGAAATTGCCGTTTTTCATACAATATTTTTGGAAAACTGAATTTTCCATACTAACGTTTTTGGATTTTTCTCGGGAATGCGAAATCCAAATTTAGCAAAATTTTGTGGGAAGGTTTGGACAACATTAAGTTAATTTTCATCATACTTACTTTATTGAAAGTTGTAACTGTAACAACACGGTACAGTAAAATTAAGCAATGAAACGGGCATGAAATTGTCGTTTTTCATACAATATTTTTGGAAAACTGAATTTTCCATACTAACGTTTTTGTATTTTTCTTGGGAATGCGAAATCCAAATTTAGCAAAATTTTGTGGGAAGGTTTGGACAACATTAAGTTAATTTTAATCATACTTACTTTATTGAAAGTTGTAACTGTAACAACGGTACAGTAAAATTAAGCAATGAAACGGGCAACGGATGGAACGAGCTATATTTGAGCTTCTTGTCAGCAAATAAATCTAAAGTAAATCTGTATTAATTTGACTCAATATCTCCTTTATATGGCCAAGGTTTTAAATAAAAAAAACAACTTTAGTAATAGTTTTTCAATCAAATAAATTATGAATAAAATAAAACTTGAGAAAAAATCGGCAATTTCTTAGGTAAAGACCTTATCAAACTTAAATGTCCTTAGATTCTTACTTTCGATCAAAGCGTGAAAAATTATCACCAGAATGAATTTAACGTGATACGTAATCATTTTAACAAAAGCATTTTAACTTTTTGTTAAAATGCTTCCCACAATATGCATAACAACTGCAAAAGTCTTCAGCACTTCATACACTGAGCGAATTTCATTTAAAATTCTTAATTAGTGTTATCAACGATGTGGAACATCCATAAGAATAGTTAAATTAAAACAACATATAATTGAAGTAGGTTTAAGTATGAATGAGATGGATATTCAAACAAGAGTTCATAAGATCGGAGACCAAAATAGGCAGATTTAAAAAATATATAAAAAAGCATCCTCCATTCACTTGAAACTGAATAGATTTTCAACACCATTTTAATTAAGTTTATACCTATGTAATTAGAGACTCTTGCCCTCGCAGACAAACTGCTCATGCAGTTTTGTGGGGCTTTGTTTTTAAGAAACAGTCTAATTTTATGTCTAATAATTTAAATAAAAATAAATAAATAATAATAAAGAAACGAACATTAATAGAACATTTTCTTTTTAATAAATGTGAGATTATGACTTTATCTGATCGTAAGGACAAAAAATCTCTACATTGAAGATAGGTATTCGAAAAAATGAATCCAGGGTAATCTCATTTTAAGTTTTGGTCGAGTGGTTGCGGCGCTGCATCTTGATCGATCTCCAGTCGGGGATTGTGTAACTAGCAGAAGTTTGTTCTCGGGTCATAGGTGTTTGTGTCTGTCTTTATGTAAGTATTTTTCGAAGGACCCACGACACAAGGGAAAACCTTAGTGTGGGCCTTTGAGTGTGGTGTTTGATTTAGTATTAACTGAATGTTTAAGAGTGATTTTTACAATACTTTCTTTTTACTTCCAACCCTAACGCAGGCTTCAGTACTCAACCCTCACGCAGACTTATGCCTTTGTACCTTTTGCTGTGGAGACCACGGGTTGCTAGGGAGCAGAGGCTAAAAGTTTTCTTATAGCTCGGGCGCCGATCAAAAGAGCACCGGTGACTATCGCACTCAGTCGTTCTTGGTGCAAAGGCTGGCCATAGCTATCCAGATAACTTGGATATACTAGACAGCCGTCTCTACAAAGTAACAAACTCTTTTATGGGTCAATGTATACGCTTCTACAATAAGATTACCATGTATATTCAAAACCTACCTTTAGAAAAATTTATAATTAAACAAAAACTTTGTAAAAAGTGCTATTATAGAATTTCGGATTATCTGTTAGACAAGCAACCATGGGAATAAATTGCTCAGCTCCAGAGTTATTCAGATATTAAGTCAATTCAAATTAAAAGTAAGAAATTTTCTATGATTGACTTAAAAAGAGCGACCCTCGGAGTTTTCTTTTCCTGAGGAAGACTGCACCTTTACGAATAGGCGCAAAGTCAAAAGTGCTAATGTAATTCATAATATTGACGTGTTCAAGTATCATTTTATATGTTCAATGAAATAAACACTTTTGACTTTTTGAGAGTTGCAATGCTGCCAGTGTTTGGGGTCCTTTGCGCCAGGATCGACTGTGGGCGGTTTAGCAGACTGATATCTCAGCCTTTATTGTAATGACTGTGTCATTTATTATGACATTACTTTTACTTCGAAAGTTTAGCTTCGTAAATATTATTCCAGATAATGGAGTACGCTCGAGTGATGGTGGCCAACAGGCTAGCCCGCGATGGCGACGAGTGGTGCGCGCTGTTTAGGAAGCATAACAGCGGAACTTACAATAACCAGTGGTAGGTATTTATATTTACACAACACAAATATTTTTTGCCTGTTCCTATATTAGGGCTGTTGTAAACTGTAGATTTCTCATGCAGTTTTTTTTCCTAAAATATCTTAAAGTAATTCTCAGACTTTAAATGAGTTTGTGTAACTAAGTAATTGAAACTGAAACTGAACAATTTTCCCCAAAGAACCTTATGAAATTCTTGATTCTGACGTATCGTCCTATGGTCTCATGCGATGTGGTAGGCTCTGCAAAGGGCCGTTTGGTCCTACCTAAGTCCGACACCAAACAGCTTGCTGTGTTCCGTCGGTGCGTAGGAATACTAGTGCCTTAATAGGCATTTTCTGGGTTAACTTAAGCCTTAAGCGACAGAAATATCGTGGTGATAAACAATCGCGCGACGGGTTGAAACAATTACGCCTTTGTTTCCCAGGTACATAGTGGACTACAACAAGTTCACCCCGCGCACGCGCTACCGCAAGGGCGCCATCCAGCCGGGGCTGCTGTGGGTCATCGAGCAGATCCCGGGGCACACGGAGGCAAATGACTTGTAATTATACAACTCTTTATTGCACATAACCGATAATCGTAGTGCCCTAAAGGGTTTTTTTTTTTTGTTTATTTGGAATAGAAAACAGCTGTGTACAGAAGTTGATATAAGACAGTCTTACAATTAAAGGCTAAATTATACACAACCAACAACACTATTCACAGGTTAAGTAAAAAAAAAAGGAAGTAGATGCTAACAGAAACAGATGTGGATGTTTACAAATAAATAAGTATACTCAGTACTAAGTAATTAACTAACTAAGCAATCAGTCATCGCTATCTCTACAGTAGTAGTATGTACATGTGTAAACTCTTTATTGCAGAATCCTACTTATTAGAAGGAAAACATAGCTCAGTAACTAAAGAACTACTTAAAGTTAAACATTTAGTTGTTCTAACATTATGAAGTCCCTGCGGATTGAACTCTTAAATTTGTTGAAAGATGAAGAGAAAATATCAACGTGTGTAAATCTGTCGTGTGTCGTGTGGTTCGTGTGGTAACTGTTAACAATTACTTATGGGAATACTTAGATTCAAAATTGTTGATATACAAAAGCGACCTTGTTGTTAAAAAGCAATTTCTGCCATGCAGCAGCCTTAGGGAAGGATAACATGTGTGTGCGAGAGAGTAAGGTGCAAACATACTATTCAGTTTATTACTCTAAGCCCGTATTACAGGAGACTCAAGTCTTGATTAATACTTAAGTCACTATCAAAATGACAAAGACGACTGCTACTTTAGCTTAGACCATACACTCTATAGACGGAGTACTTGTGACGTCACAGCACTTTTGAACGAGATGCAAGCATGTGAGTTCCTACAAGATAGTAAGAGATAGGTTACTTTAACGCCATCTCTTTCTGCGTAACCCATTTTTTGATGTCACGAATTTCAATTCGTGACAAACAAAGTGTTTGATCTGCAGCTTCTGTCAGTCATTACGGTTTTTAAGGTTTTGTGCATAAAGTTTATTCGTTTTTATGGTGAATTTGTGAGAAAAGAGACTACATTAGTTAAGTTGTTGTACAGCTTACGTACAGTGAAGTATGGTTGGGTGCAGGGAAGGGGTAAACTACTGCTATCTAAAAGGGGCATGCTCCTGGCTCCGTCTATAGAGTGTATAGTCTAAGTACTTTAGTAAAGATCAGAATCTTAGCCGCGTTCTGTAATACGGACTTCATTGTTACATTGCTACAGACATAACTTTGTTTACAGAACAGACGTCCTGCGAAACGAGACGTACTTCCCGTCGTACAACATCGCCCGGTTCCCGCGGATATACAACATGAGCGGAGGGAACGAACGCGTCGCCATGTTTGGGGACTGGTTTGGGTATCACAGCAACCCGCGCGGGCACATCATCAGAGAAAAACAGGTATAGAAGAGCGGTTTGAACACTGTAAATGCTACACTCTCAAAGGCCCACACTAAGGATGTCCCTTGTGTCGTGGGTCCCTTGTAACATAAATAAAGTGGCGCAGCCTCTTGCTCGACGGGCAGGCGCGGTCCGAAGGGGGGGGGGGGGGGGTCACAGGGGACATGACCCCCCCCCAAATCTAAGGTCAAATTAAAAATCTCAATAATTTGCCAAATTATAAAAGGAAATTTCTAGCTATCCCCAACAGCGATAAATTTAAAGTTTGCTGACATCTAGTGGTGTTTTTTATGAACTAGGTACGATGGCCAAAATAACTTGGAAATGACATCTAGTTTAGAAACAAAGAACCGAACTACGTAGTTTTGATAATCTTAGCAAAATCAATATGCGTCGTTATGATAAAGATTGTATAAAAATATTCAGATAATGTAATTTATCAGTTAATTGTAAAGATTCAAGATAAAGGCTGTCTACTTAGTTGTCAATTGGGTGAGTGACCCCCTCCAAAATTTCTGGCTGCGACCGCGCCTGTCGACGGGTCCTGGGAATCGAACCCAGGACCCGTCGAGCAAGAGGCAGCGCCACTACCACTCGACTAAACACTGATTCCACCAAATTTTTTTTGTGCAAATTCCCCCACTTTTGTACAAAAAGCAGGAAAACAAGTTTAGTTTTTGTTTCCTTCACGTTTCCACAAATTTCAAACAAGACAAAATTCGGTGACTACAATTGAAAATTCAGGTTAAGCAGTTGCTAGTTTGAAAATATCGCTCCGTGTTTATCGAGTATGCTTGTATAGGTTCTCAAACATACCTCTGTTGTAGAGTCTGGCCATAGAAAGCTGTCCATGAGAAACGGCGCGGCGGCATATTTAAAAATGCGTTCTCTGTGTAAGTTGCTGGTCATTGAATATACGTATTATCTATCTATCTCTGAAAACGCACCTATACTCTGAATAAACGGAGTTAATCCTATTTTATTTTCTACTAATTTGATTTGATTATTTTCTTTTGTTAGGTCTTCCTTCTTATCGTGTAGGCATAGTCAAGTGTGTGGAGAACTTGGCTAACCCTGGTGTTTTGTTAGGTACACACAGCAGAACATCATGTAACCCATTTTGATACGAAAGCCGATATTATTACGAGCGAGATAAGGGCGACGTCGAGGTCAACATGTATAGCCTGATGTGCTACCGTGTGTACATAAAGTGCGGAATTATATGTAGAAAACGGTTTTTAGAGGACGAATTTTTAAATCTGCCGCCGTTTGACGTGAACATGGCCAGACTATGAAAAATCGTTCCATATCCCTAGCTAGACAGAGTTGACGTATCTAGTTGACGTTTAATTGTGTGCAGGCATCAATACGCAACCTGCGCGACATGTACTACACGATGCGGTACAACGACTACAAGCACGACCCGCACTCGCGCTGCGACCTCTGCAACCCCCCCTACAGCGCCTGCAACGCCATCGCGGCCAGGAACGACCTCAACCCTGCTAACGGTAACTTTTTTTTAAGACTTTTCGAAATACAAGTGGCCCAGCAAACATTTAATGTTACTTTTTCTTAGCTTCAGACTTATTAACTTATTTAAGTCGAAATGACGGCTTATTTACCTATGTTTTGAACTTTTTAGACATTTTTACTGACAGCGACAAGATCTGAGTAAAAAAATCGTAATTCTGACCAATTCATACAACCAATAGGTTGTGCACCTGATGGTCGTATTTTGGTTGTAAAAATAGGTTGTAAAAACTTATTACAATTACTTTCTGGTTATTTTTACCAGTTGGTTGAAAGTAGATGACACTTTAGGTAATTATTACTCATATATGTAACTTATTAGTTGGCGACTTACACGTCACGTTCGTGACTTACATGAAGTAAATTGCACTCCATCTGATTACCAAATTTCGACAAATCAGTTAAACTAACTTAAACAACTATTTGAGCACCGTTAGGTTTCAATAAGTAAACATTAGTATGACTTTATCGTCGAGTTGACTAAGAAATAGAACCTATAAGTTACAGGCACTTTAAGCCACGTTCATTATTGTCACGTTTTAGTAATATTTTGGTGAGTGAGGACGATTCAACTTCTACGTTAACATTTTTATTTAAAAGCCGCCATCAAATAAAGTTGAGATTGTTACACAGTCATGGACAAAGAAAACTAACCATACAGACATTCCACTACATTCTATAGAAAATTTGAGTGCAAGATTAAAAATACCTAGTGATTTGTCGGAGGATTTACCACAAAATAAACCACTTCCAGCTTTATGAGATAAGTTAGAGAAATGATCAACCCTCGATCTACCTAATCCCTCCTAATATTAGAAATGCAAAAGTAACTCTGTCTGTCTGTCTGTTACGCTTTCACGGCAAAACTACTAAACCGATTTTGATGAAATTTGGTACAGAGATAGATTAGACCTTGGGAAAGGACATAGGACACATTTTATCCCACAGCTGGGCAAGATATAACCTTTAGTCCACGCGGGTGGAGCCGCGGGCGGAAAGTTAGTACTTCATCGTTTCACAATGACAGTGACTATTTTCAGAATAAAGTTTAGCGAACTCACAAATAGAAAATGAACTAACTTCAGAAACTGAAGACTTAAACAATAAAGATCATGAAGAAAATGGTGGCACAAATACGTACAACTTACAGAAAAACTTAAGATCATGGTCAGTCACCTATAAATCGTTCATATCGGCTTTAAACGATTTGTTAAAAATATGGAATGAAAATTGTTTAAAGTTACCCAAAAATGGTCGGAAAATACTAAGAACCTATGATATTTATATTTAATCTATGAGCCGATTTTGGTATAACTGAATAAAAGAAAACTTAGAGAATGTAGTCAACTTTATTAACTTTGATGAAGTTTCGCAGATCGAATTAATTTTTAACGTTTACGGCATGTCTCTATTCAAAAGTACAGCATCCGAAGTAGCCCATAATTTTCGCAATTTTTAAAATACCTCAAATCTAGCTGATGTTTGCAGCAAGTTTTTACGGAACTAGAAAACCACCTTTGAAGCTGTTCCTTGAGGATTTTGTAGCTGAGTTAAGAGTACTATTAAAAAATTGTATTTTTTTCAATTAAATAAAGCTAGATGTGAATTTAAGATATTTTGTTTTTGATACCGCAAGAGCTTTTTTAAAAGGTACGCCTTATTTTAACTCTGGAAAAAGCAGCTGCATTTAATGCATAGTAGAGGAAAATATGCTGGCTAGGAGTGAAAGAAAAGCTTAGAATGTGCCAGCTATCTACTCTTCCCAGGTATACAGAAAAAGTCTGTAAGTTGGATGTGAGGGTTTTGCTGTATAACGGGCGGAAAGCTGACCACCTCTCACCATAATGCAACTTGTTCCATCTGATAACCCTCACAATTTGTTTCAAATGTGGCGTCTAGTGGTTCTAAAATCACTGATGCCCTGCCTACCCCGTTAAAGTTTATAAACGTGAGCGTATGTAGATGAAAAGTGGGACAAAAAAGGAAGACACATGAGTTCTCCTATGTTTGATTGACCCTGAAGAACTGATTCTAATTTTCATGATAAATTAGATGAAGATCATCACATTCATAACACGCCTCTCGTAGATTTGACCTTGAGTTGAAGATCACTCAAGGTCACTCAAAGGGCGATCGAAAGGGCTATGCTCGGAGTTTCTCTGCGCGATCGATTCAGGCAGGGCACATTGCTCGTAGGACTGATGGCTGCTGGGGCAGAAAAGTCCTCGAGTGGCGACCACGTACCGGAAGGCGCAGCGTAGGAAGGCCTCCCACAAGTAGACCGACGATCTAGTAAAGATTGCGGGAAGTCGCTGGATGCGGGTGGCGCAGGACCGATCGAAGTGGAGATCCCTGGGGAGGCCTATGTCCAGCAGTGGACGTCTTGCGGCTAACATGGTGATGATGATGGTTGAAGATTTTATCATCGCTGGCTCATTTCATAACATTTGTTTGATTTTGGTATTTTGCGGAAATGTTTGATGTCATGGTGTACGGGAAGTTTAGGTTTAAAGATCTTTATTTCTTATTCAAGACATGGCGTCACTTACATAAGAAACCACAAATAACATGTTTATGCAGTTATAAGGCCGTACAAAAGTTAACAAAACAACTTCAAACAAAACTAAGAGGGTCCGAAATTGATTTACGTACTAAATGAAATGCTAGATTCTTGTGAAAAGAACAGACCCACAGAAATACAGAGCTTACAATTTTTCTAACTAAAGAAGGTATGTGAAGTTGTGAACATTATGTACAGCTTGTGCTATCAAAATTTTGAGCTGTAAAACGTATTTACATTGAAATCGCAAAAATACATCTTATTGGATGGATCTAGAAGGCTGTATTGATATTTGCGGTTCTGATTCTATTAGCAGCAACTTCCATAATCTGTGTCACTTGTTGGTTCTATTAGGTAGCGCGCGACTTATTTTGGTTCTATTGCACACAGTGTAGGTTATTTTGACTAAATAGGTCCCCAACTTTATAGTAATTATAACTTTGATAGGTAACATTGACTTTATACGAAGTTAAAGCGACATAATTATATTACCAAATACTTACAGGTCGAATAATAAGTAATTTTGACTTGTGAGTGAAGAAGTATAAAAACACCATTTTGTATCAGACGATCTTAAAAGTGTTCGAATAATACAATAAGTTTTCCGTTGATTTCTGATAAACCAATGTTCAATTAATAAAACTAAGGGTTGGTGTTAAAAGATATCATAGTTACTTGTAAATAATTTGCTTAAAAACAAAATCTTTATCAAAAGTGACAAACTTATCTTAAGTAATAAAAAAATATTTTTGTTAATATCACAACATATTGAAGGCCCATTGCTATTTTAGTAGAGTCATTAAGCAGATTCACATTTTTCTACTGGATTAAAGCAAGCCACTTAGTATGATTGTTCCTTAGGTTAAAATAAGCCGATAAAGATCGGTAGCCCTCGAAAATATCCCCTCTGAACCGGGAGGGGGAGGGTCAAAGAGGTGCTCCGCCCGGCGTTACTTCAAAAAATATTACCACTCATTTGTAGCTACCAGGTTGAGTTTGGTATAGTTTTCGTATAAATCAATAACGAGGAATTCATTTCTGGTATTTATTTTACACATATGTGCAATGATTTTTTAAATAATCGCAAAAATATAAAATTGTAAACACAAAAAAAAACCTTCCGCAGCCTATTTTATTTTATTTAAGAGACATATAAGTGTTAAAAAAATATCCAAATGTAGCCTGTTTAATGAAAATTTATAAAAATATAACTTAAGTAGGGGTTTTCATATAGAATTATGACACGAAAAAATGTAGAATCCGACGCGGCGGACGGATTATTTGAAAGAAGGAAACTTTTTTTATTTGAATCATATAATAATTTTATGATCTGGTCCTTTTTATGATACCGAAGCGATTATTTGCTTTTTAATATATTTTTTAATTTTGATATTTTGTGTTTTTTTAAAAAAAAATCAGTGGGTAAAAAATACGATTTTTAAAGATTTCCACGCAAAATCAAAACTATTGAAGCTGTTAATTTAAAATTTTGCATAGATGATCTTCAGATATTTTGGAAACTTACCTAAATCAGGTGAAACAGAGTTCCCACGGGAAAGAATTATAGGGCGTCCATTTAATTGATATGTACATTTGGTGTTTCAGTCGCAGCCCTCTCTCTATCTTTAAAACTATTATAGACAGCGTGTCCAAATTTTCAGGAAATACGTATTTTGATAGTAACTATCGTAAAATATGATAAATAAAATTAAGAACCTAAACTAAAGCGGGGTTCCCATACGAGAAACGTCCAAAATATCGTATTTTCGAAAAAATAATTGTTACTGATCTATTTCGAAAACCATACAATGTATATCCTTCAAAATTAGTACACATTGAAAACATACCTTACATTATTTAAAAAATATATATTAAAACTGGCCAGCTATGAGCCAAACTCAAGCAATAAAATTTTAAAGTCAATGTAAATAAAAACAGTTTTTTTCGCTGTTTTTGCTTATTTACTATGGAATTGGCGTTTATAGTATGATGTGAGGCAAAAATGTTTAATAAAACGAAGACACATACATCAAAGGCACGGATATTAAAGTTTCCGAGTTATAACATAAATAATAACAGTAATTCCATCAAAAATAACCAGGTAAATGTCACAAATACAGTTCGAGTGAGAGTTTGTTTAAATATATTTAGCTTGAGTCCGATTCACTCTTGACTGTTATTCATATTTTTTTAACTTATGTAAAGTATGTTTTAAATGTGAACGAAGTTTAAGGTGTATGCATTACATCGTTTTTGAAATAGAGCAGTAACAAAAGTTGTAAAGGAAATGCGAAATTTTGGACGTTTGTCGTATGGGAACTCCATTGTGATTTCGGTTTTTAATGTTATTTATTATATTTTACGACAGTTACTATCAAAATACGTATTTCCTGAAAATTTGGACATACAGTTTATAATAGTTTGAAAGATAGAAGACTGCGACTGAAACACCAAACGTACATATCAATTAGCGGACGCTCTACAATTCGTTCCCATGGGAACTCCGTATAACCTCATTTAGGTAAGTTTTCACAATATCTGAACATCATTTATGCAAAATTTCAAACTTACAGCATCAATAGTTTTGATTTTGTATGGAAATCTTTGAAAATCTGATTATTTTACCTACCGAAAAAAAATCTTCTTTTGGATTGGGAATTCCTCAATACCAGATAAAAATCAGATCGGCCAAATTTGAGGGTTAAACTTTTTTATTTATACCTCAAACAATGTAATAAAAAATGTTTTACGAAGACCCTTTCAGTAAAACCTGGTTCCGAGGCTTTGACATTTTTTGGTCTTACGGCACTCCACTACTGGTCTTTGACATTGGAAAAACCCAAAAAAATAAAATTAATAAATAGATTATAAAGCAAGTAAACGCTTCGATATCATAAAAAGGACCAGATTATAAAATTATTATATGATTCAAATAAAAAAAGGTTACTTCTCTCAAATAATCCGTCCGCCGCGTCGGATCCAAATTTTTTTTGTGTCATAATTCTCTATGAAAACCCCTACTTAAGTTATATTTTTATAAATTTACATTAAACAGGCTACATTTTGATATTTTTTTAACACTTATATGTCTCTTAAATAAAAAAAATATAGGCTGCGAAAGGTTTTTTTTTGTGATTACAATTTTATATTTTTGCGATTATTTAAAAAGCCATTGCACATATGTGTAAAATAAATACCAGAAATGAATTCCTCGTTATTGATTTATACGAAAACCATACCAAACTCAACCTGGTAGCTACAAATGAGTGGTAATATTTTTTGAAGTAACGCCGGGCGGAGCACCTCTTTGACCCTCCCCCTCCCGGTTCAGAGGGGATAATTTCGAGGGCTACCGATCTTTATCGGCTTATTTTAGCCTGAGGAACAATCATACCAAGTGGTTTGCTTTAATCCAATTTCCGAAAGTCAACTCATTTTTTCCCGCTTACTGGCTCTACTATTTTTCGAATCACCACTATCATTAAACACAGTAAAATTTTCATCGCATACGATTTCAGCCATTCGTTCGCCCGTAAATAATAAATTAATATTGAAGTTAAAAGTAGTAACATTTATAAAATAAGTCGCCATTGCTAAGATCATGTCATTTTTTAATGATATAGTAAAAGAGACTCTAAGAAGATCGTAATAAGTTTTATGCAATGTTTGTACCCAAAAATGACAGGTTAATTATACCTCAGTAAGTAATTTTTAAGAAATATTTACGTCTTATCAACGTCACGTTGTGGTCACAATGACCAAATAAGTAATTACAACCTAAAGACACGTCGTAACTACGTCGAATCGACGT
Organism: Aproaerema taeniolella; assembly: GCA_949987775.1. Lineage (NCBI taxonomy): Eukaryota > Metazoa > Arthropoda > Insecta > Lepidoptera > Gelechiidae > Aproaerema > Aproaerema taeniolella. The sequence goes on along the minus strand of OX465262.1, from coordinate 757,512 downwards.
CGCATCGGCTACCTGTCTTGCGACTTTAGGGTTGAACTTTCTTGAGCGACTTCGATTCGAGGTAGCTGGCACGTGCCAATTTTCCCCATTTAGGTGGATTCGACGTGGATTCGAGGTAGATTCGAGGTAACTAGATTTGGTCCCCAACAAAATAAGAATTTTAATAGGTGTAAAAAGACGTAATTTAAACCATAAATGTTTGCTGGGGGCTCAGCTGTCTGACGCATCTGTACTGACGTATCACAACGAAGGTATTATCTTTTGAACACGACACCGGGGGGGCTACCACCTAAGCGAAGCTGATGCTGATTGAACGAATGGAATGATGTACATTGCTGTGTTTGGTTCATGTCGTTAATCAAAGTCTCCTTATGAAGAAGCAATCGACAACATTCCATTCTTCGTTCACCCAGCATCAGCTTCGCTTAGGTGGTAGTCCCCCAGCTAATTTTCTCGCTTTGGAACATGTCTCGAATCGTAATGGAGAAATTATTTACACAGTCAGATCTCGGCCACGTAGTTCCATCTTCGAGATAATTCGTAGCTGGGCCACAAACAACCCCCGATAACGTTTAAACGCGAGCCCGAGAAATTATATTTTCTTTGCGAATAGTAATCAACAAATGTTGAGAAATTAGGCGTTGTCAAACATTGTGGCCCTGCTGATGGACTCTCATCACCTGGGCAGCCTAAGCAAGTCCAAACCTAGTAAGCTGAAACTTTGCACAAAGTTACCTTTGTGGTGTAGACAAGGGACAAAGAAGGATTTTACAAAATTCCCACATGAACGAAGTCCTGGGCTTACTCTAGTTTGACTAAAAAGTTTCGTTTCGAATCGAAAGAAGAAGAAATGAACCAGTTTGTCCGTAGGCACGTTTCCGTTCCGCGCCCTGGGCCACCGAAGCCACGGCGCAACGGACGCCAAGATCACGAGCGCGTACCTCCAGAAGACCTTCCAATTCGTGTCTGTCTCCAGCCCCCCACACAATATCTCCCGAGGGATCCCGCCGTTCGCGTGAGTCACTTTATCCTCCTTTTCTAGGGGTCCGTACCCAAAGGGTAAAAATGGGACCCTATTACTAAGACTCCGCTTTCCGTCCGTCCGTCTTTCACCAGGCTGTATCTTATGATTATGAACCGTGCTAGTTAGACAGTTGAAAGGGCAATGCCTAGTTTTGGTGCCTTTTTTTGACTGCACACTAACGCCACCTTGTTAGACGTGTAGAATACTTCCATACAAACAATACTTAGTTACTATTGCAGTTGCAGCTCAGCTGTAAAGTACATCCGTCTCGAGTTATACGTCATTATATATAACGTGTATTTAATAGGAAAACTGAAAGTATGAGCTCTAGTGTGCAGTCAAAAAAAAGGCACCAGTGGCCCATACATTTCCGGTAAAGCCCTTTTCACAGATGATGTAGGTATGTATTTCTGTTGCTGCTATAACAACAAATGCTAAAAAATAGAATGAAATAAATATTTAAGGGGGCTCTCATACAACAAACGCGATTTTTTTGCTGTTTTTATAGATATGGTACGGAACCCTTCGTGCGCGAGTCCGACTGGCACTTGGCCGGTTTCTTATAGATGATGGGTTTGCCCTTAACCATAATTTAGCTCAGGGGCGGAGATGTGGTCGAGGATGTAGCAAGCTCACCCAGAAGATTCCATTCCTTACGTAGACAGAGAATTCCATTCCTTAGCGCAATATAAAAGATAAAGAGAGCGCTCAGTATGGATCCGCGGGATCTCCACAAGGTAAGGGTGGTACCCCGCGGTGCGTCTGGATGTCCGGTAGTAGAAAGGGGCAGGCGCTTCCTAGCGTGTATTCCCGTTTCTCATTCGGGATACGCTTGACCACGAACTAGGATTTGGCAGGTCAAGTCATTGTGCCATCCGACCTCTTATTCTAGACTTTTCGATTTCTATAGGGCTTCTGGGATGGGATAAAGAGAATATCAGCCATATTTGCCTAAAGCCCTGTATATTTACCAACGTAATCTATTTATTTGTGGCCCTTCACACGAAGACCCATTTATAAATTTAAAAAATGGATATGAGTGCCGTGTCACAATGTTACGTTCTTCTTATCTTGTACGTATAGTCAAGTGTGTGACGAACTTGGCTAACCCTGGTGTCAGAGTTTAATGTTACATTTTATAGGATTTAAATACATTACATACATAATCGTTCTTTTAACTCTACCCCTTTCGTTCTTATTTCAGGTGGAGTCAATTCGACTTAGGCAACAAAGTGTCACACGTTGGCCACCCCGACGTGTGGCTATTCTCTCCACTGCTACACCAATGGGAGTGGGGATGACCTAAAACAGCACCTTTTACTATCATGATAAGAGTCAATTTTCAATGCGTGGTGCAGACGAAGTTTATTCTTGATCTACCTGTTCCCCTCCCAATGTTATACTTATTTGACGAACTAAGACTGACCGTTTTATAGGCAAAGCGATGTATAAGCTGGCAACATTTGGGTTTTATTTAGGTCGAATCGGCCAAAAGACTCGTTTCCAGGCTAGAACCTATTTTTAAAAAACTAGGACAAACTCGATGTTTGAGTTTTATATATATCTTTATAGAAAATAGGAAGAGTTCTCAATAACGGTATTAATGAACGACAATTAAACAATGTATAATGCCTATTAATCAAGAGCGTTTTCGTGCTTCAGAAGGACCGTACGATCATCTGTTTGTGTGCATGCGGTCACGGGTTTCGTGATCTACTTGAACGCGATTAACATTAATTTAAAAAAAAATTGTCATATGAATACAAATCTAATTTACAAGCACGAAACTGGGTCTGCATCTACAAGTTTATATGCAGACTTTTATTGAACGGCCCTCAAAAACAAGTTGGTTGTACAAATGTCTTCATTTGGAATTGAGTATAATATCTTTTGGGATAAATGTTCGATAGTTATACATCGTTTTTTTAATTCAATAGCATATATGGCGACCGTTTTTTTAAACACTCGCGCTTAAACTCAAATTAGTTATTTAGTATTATTTATATTCTGTTAGGACATCAGTATTGTAAGTAAACAAAGGCGAAGATTGTTTATAGGTTTATATTGTTTATAATATTTTAATAATTAAACCATAATTTACATTGTAGTTTTTTTGAACACTTCTAAACAGAGACTATTAAGAAATGTGTGACTTTTGCTGTAGCGACCCGCCTCATGTTTTAAACAATATACAAAATATTTAATGGTGCGTTGGTCTCTCTACATTACATATATTGAGTGTTTGTAAATTAATAATAATAAGCGAAAATTACGGATGTATCAGCCCACGAAAACGAACAACTTACCCAAGGACCATAGGTCGAAACATGGAAAAAAAAATTTCGCCTCCATACAACTTGTGCGATCAATTGCTGATTTGCCTTTTTTTATTCTTTATTTATTTTCAAGAGGGTTTTCTTACATTTGTCTTTGTATGAGTATTTTTTTTGAGAATGTCAAATAAGTACATTGGGGAAAGCTGTTCAGTGACATGCGAGAATCACCCCTAACGATTCGCAAAAAAGTCATCCTATTATACAGGGCTTTAGGTATCTCTCTTTCAACCTCTCGGGAGGTTAATCAGTCCATGAAACTGAACAACTTCCCCAAGGAACGTAAGTCAAAATACGAAAAAAAATTTGATCTCCCATACAAAATGCTGATAAGTTTGTATGGAAATTTTTACATATGATTCGTGTTTCATCCTCGGATCTTTGCTCATGTTGTAAAAAGACCGAGGATTTATGGCACTTTTTGGTTGAGTGTGACCTTACCAGAGTCAATAGTCAAGTTTTTAGGTACAGGAGTGCTCCAAAATGGAGAAGTTAATGTAAGGCTAGCTGTTCCACTAGCTCCTGAAGCTCTTCAACTGTATCACTTTGTGATGTGCTCATTTAATGAGCGCATCATGGAGTGATGGGGTTGAGGAGTTTTCAGGTATTTTTATTTTTATTCTTTTTAAGAGGCTTCCAATGAGGCTGGCATAGACATGATCTAAAGCCTCGTTTTCTTTTGTTTAACAAGATTTAAAAAAAAAGTTTGTATGGGGACTCACCATTTTTTTTGTATTTTGACCTATGTTCCTTGGGAAAGTTGTTCAGTTTCATGGACTGATTAACCACCCGAGAGGTTGAAAGAGAGATACCTAAAGCCCTGTATTCTTGAATGATAAAAGATGTCCCTTAAAAAACGCAAGAGAAAGGACAAGAAATAACCTTTATTTCATTTAAAAAAATGAATCTACAAAATTCTAAAGAGAAAATTATAGCAAACGATAATCTAATGTGCCTAAAAATAGATTTAATTTGATATACATAATACAGCTATATATTAACAGGAGATTCCATACACTTGTCTCTTTCACTAAACTACATTCATTTTTATGCACAAGAATAAATATATACATCCATATAGTACAGTCAGCTGCAGAGTTAACTAAACACTCCTATGGGAAAAGGATACAGTCATGTTTTCGGCATACTAAATAAATAAATAAACCCTACACACTCAAAGGCCCACACTAAGGTTTTCCCTTGTGTCATGGCTCCCTCAGAACATACATAAAGACAAGACACAAACACCCATGACCCGAGAACAAACATCTGCTTTTTACACAAACGTTTGTCCCGACTGGGAATCGAACCCAGATTACTTGTAGAGATATTTTATCTGCAGAATAATTATGTCGAAATGTTAAGCAACCTACGTATTTTCAAAGTTAACCTAATTCTGTAATTAGCTTTACAAATTCAATGAATGAATTCCCATAGGAATTTGGGCAGTTTATGTAGCCTGTGTTTTAATCTGATGTTTAAGCTACATTACTGCACATTTTCACCAAAATCCGTCCAGTAGTTTTTGCGTGATTGAGTAACAAACATGTAAAAACTTTCACATCCTTACTAATAATATCAGAAACGCGAAAGTGTGTATGTATGGCTAGTTTATAATATTACAGTAGTATGAACCACTGTTCAATAAGTAGTTGATTTTGTCATTAAATAAATTAAATTTTAAGAGATAGCAAGTTAAATCTGCAGCTGAATGTATTACTTTAACCAACATTAAAGTAACTCGAGTCAGTTTTGTTCAAAAAGGGTCCTGGCCTACATGAGTTGACTTGGTTGAGGATAAAACACCCTTTTTGACACAATCTAACACATTTGAACTCAGCGGCGTAACTATACCATCTAGACCCGGAACAAATTCATTATATGGGGGCTCCCAGTAAAAAATACATCAGGCAACCAATGGATACATTCCAAAACTGTCCGACATCCTTTTCGTATGAATGTGTTTAAATCTTAATAAATTCTGTATTTGTTTTTAACTTTTAACAGATTTTTAGTAGTTTTACATTTTTTTAGTTTTTACTAAATTTTGTTTAAAAAAATTGGTTACTTTGTGGTCTCAAGACCCTTGGCATTTTGCCAGCCCTACCAACCTATAGTTACGCCACTGTTTGAACTAATACCTTATAGTGAAATGTTTATTCTAAGGAGTTGAGCATGAGGAGCTGTTTCAATACTTTCGTCTGCGAGGTCTCTCTGATCTCACCAGCTAAGAACATCTCATCCACCACTGTGTATACCTGTAGTGAAGAAAAGTATGTTAACTTTATAACTTTATTGTTAGCGAAAATTAAGAATATCCACAAAATAAGATCAGCTGATTGCCTAAGTCAAAATTAAGATGTATGAAAAGCTTTTTTTTGATAATGTCTTCCTCAAGAAAAGGCAATAAAGTTTCACTAACTAATTTAAAATCTTAATAACTTACAACATCCTGTATCAACAGAACAAATAAAGAAGAAGGTATACAAATTCACAGCTGTTTTTCTAGATAATAACTTCTGCCATGCATTACATTACATTCCAATCAGGTAAATGTAACTTTTTAAAATGATAAATAAAAACTATTAGTAATTTTATAATTTAATTTTGAAAAGGTACTTTTTTAATCCCAAGGAATAATAATATTTAATAAATAATTTTAATTAAAGTATACTAATTTGTGCAGTTAAAAAAGTATTTTCCTCAAATTCAAGTTTTGTGAAAATGTATTTCGATTTACAATAAAAACTAATTTCAACTTACAGTTAGATAAATAATAAAAAAATTAGGTTTATAAATGAAAATTGTAAGGTTATTTACTTATCTTGTTTAAAGCCATTTTAAATAACAATACTTGCCTTATAAAAGTTGAATACTAAGTCCAGCTCACACACATTGTGGAAATATTCATTAAGGACCTCCACAAAGTTGTGGATGGCTTCTAGATAGCACAGGTTGTTGTCGTTCACATCCACACAGATGCAGAAGTACAGACCTGCATATCGTCTGTACACTATCTTGAAGTTTCTGAACTAGAAGTACAAAGAAATACATGATTAAGGGAAAATGTACTACACACTAGCTTTCCGCCCGGGATTTCGTTCCTGTGGGAATTTGGAAAAATTATGTAGCCTATGTGTTAATCCAGGGTGTCAGCTACCTCCATGCCAAATTTTAATCAAAATTGGTCCAGACGTTTGGGTGTGAAATAGTAACAAACATCCATACATCCTCACAAACTTTCACATTTGAAATATTAGTAGATTAAGCTTGAAATATATGCTGAAGGGGTTTGGAATGTTTTTCAATACCTAATTTTGCTTCTGAGGAAGTGAAACATCCCATAATCTCAGATAAATAATCCACTGAGCTTATGGGGTGGATTGGTGAGTGCACAAACCATTGAGTGAAAAAATAAAAATATTGTCAGTGGAGTAGTTACTAAGCTCACTAAATATCCTTAGTGGATTATAAACTCGCATTCTTGGACTAATCATATGGTTAACAGCCGTAAGAAAGCAGTAAATTGCCAAAACATAGGCATTATTGTACTTGCTTACGCAGCCACAATATAGGGAAAAAAGAGATTGTTACCTCAACAAAGTTGGTGTGCTTGGCGTCACGGACGGTCACCACTGCGTGCACCTCCTCAATTAGCTTCTGTTTCTCGTCATCATCAAAATTCATGTACCACTTTGCCAGCCGAGTTTTTCCAGCGCGGTTTTGGATTAATATGAAGCGGATCTGTGGCCAAAAAAGTAGTTTTTCAATAAACCCAATGCTTGAAGCATTATATTAATGAAAATATAAGCGATTCAAGTAACTTACCATTGCGTTTTTTAAGTTTTTGTGAGAATTCTAATCGGTCGACGCCTACAAAACCAAATCCTTTTTGACAACTTTGACATTTGTCTTTTCCACTTCATCAAGCAAAAGAATCATATAATTGTACAACCTTGTTGCTTAAAATTAATATTATATTTGTCTAGTAGTAATAAATATACAAGGATGTTTAATTTGATAAACGAATTAAATAAAGTTGACTATGCTATTTTATCTCAGTCTTTTTTTTGTTTGTGAAGTTGTTTTCACAAAAAATATTTTTTTTCTTTCAATGGACTCGACTCGGTATATTTTCCGCAACTAATGTTACCACCCTAGAAAACAGTCAGCTCTTTGGTAAGTAGATATCATTCCATAATTAATTATTTACTTTCTTGATTTACTGAAATTAATTAAAGACAAAATTAAGTTTTTTTAATTTGTAAATCAATATGCTAGATATTATTTAGATGTCCCAAAAATTTAAAAACTTTTTATAAAACTTGTAGTAATATTTGTTCCGGATTTCACAGCAACTCAGATATTGAGTTGTTTTTCATTTTCAGTGATTTTTTGACGTTGCTGCTACTTGCTCGTTTTCAATATTCTTCATCAATGTAGTGCTTAGGTTTCCAAAATGTGTCTAATATAAGTAGTTCTAGGAAAATAAACAAATCATACCTTAAATGACGCCCACGAAGACCACAAAAACTGAAGTAGAAATGGTGATACGGAACAGAAAGACTGTTATGAAAGACGGGATAATGACGATGTCGGGGATCGGTGAGCCATCCGTGTTCCACGCGCTCGTGGTCATCTTCCTGGAGTTCTTCGCATGGGGGCTGCTCACCATGCCCATAATCTCCGTGCTCAACGCCACGTTCCCCGACCATACGTTCCTCATGAACGGACTCATAATGGGCATCAAGGGCATTCTGTCGTTCCTGTCCGCGCCGCTGATCGGGGCGCTGTCGGACGTGTGGGGGCGCAAGTTCTTCCTACTGGTGACTGTGTTCTTCACGTGCGCACCCATCCCGCTAATGACTATCAACACCTGGTGGTTCTTCGCGATGATCAGCATCAGCGGAGTGTTCGCGGTCACGTTCTCGATCGTGTTCGCGTACGTGGCGGACGTGACGACGGAGGCGGAGCGGTCGCGCGCCTACGGGCTCGTGTCCGCCACCTTCGCTGCCAGCATGGTGATCTCGCCCGCGCTGGGCGCCTACCTCATGGATTTATACGGCGAGGCGCTGGTAGTGGCAGCCGCCACCGCGGTCGCCGTGCTCGACGTGTTCTTCATCATGGTGGCGGTCCCCGAGAGTCTGCCCGAGAAGGTCCGGCCCAGCGGCTGGGGCCCGGCTATCAGCTGGGAGCAGGCCGACCCGTTCGCGGCGCTACGCAAGGTGGGCGCCGAGCGCACTGTTCTAATGCTGTGTGTGGCCGTGTTCCTCTCGTACCTGCCCGAGGCCGGACAATACTCGTGCATTTTCGTGTACCTAAAACTAGTGATGGGTTTCGGAGTGGTGCAAGTGGCGATTTTCATCGCGATCGTCGGAGTGCTGAGCATTGGAGTGCAAGTGGTGCTGGGCTTCCTGATGCGGGTGTTAGGGGCCAAGCACACTATAATGGTGGGTCTGGTGTTCGAGATGCTGCAGCTGATGTGGTACGGGTTCGGCAGCCGCACGTGGATGATGTGGGCTGCGGGCGTGCTGGCAGCACTCGGCAGTATCACATACCCGGCCATCAGCGCATATGTTTCGGTGAACTCGCGCGCGGACCGGCAGGGGGTGGTGCAGGGGATGGTGACCGGGGTGAGGGGGCTGTGTAACGGGCTCGGGCCGGCAATGTTCGGGGTTATCTTCTATTTATTCCACGTGGACTTGAATGAAGAGCACGTAGAGGCGCGGGCAGGGGAGGAGCGCTACGTGCGGCTGGTGCCGGGGCCGCCGTTCGTGCTGGGGGCGCTGTTAGTAGTATGTGCGTTACTGGTAGCCGCGTTCTTACCGGAGGATTCGGGGACGGGCCCAGGGGGCGCGCGGCGGGGGGCGGCGGACGCGGCCGAGCGCGGGCGGCGGCTTGGCGCGCTGTCTCCGCTGATGGCGCCGGAGTCCGCCGCACTCTAGCGCCCGGCCCTCGCCCCGCGCGCCGCCTCCGTGTGACTCTAGTGGTGAAGTGATCTCCGCTGACGACATTCCCGTACGTAACTTTGAAGTTTCAAACCTCTGCTGTTTTTGTCATCGTGTTTTTTAAGCTTTGTACCTATTTTTATAATGTTTTGGACTCCTCTGGAGGCTGTGTACATATTTTGTCTAAATAAAATCATGAAATCGTTGCATTAGGCCTCTTGTTTCGTATTTGAGCTTTGCATCGTCTAACAATTATAACTAGAATGAGTCACTTTGAGTAAAGTAAACGAACTTATCACAATGCAGTCACATATAAAAATATATATATTCTTATCTGTTCATGTCCTGAATCTGTTTTTCATGAAAACAACATACCTATAAACTATGAATATTACTCAATGCAAGTAGGTACAAGCGTAAGTTAATTTTAATTTTCTTAGCTCTTCATGTACCATGTACGGTAGTTACATTACCAACAAATTAATGTGTACCCCATACGATACATTACAAACAATTTAAAAATTATGCTGAGCGATTTAATAACAACTTAAATTCATAAAGTAATTACATTCTTTAAATATCGTCTAGAGTTGCATGGTTATCAGCAAATCAAGTTAATTATTGTGTAACCTACTTATCATAACACTGCATACATGTTAAATCTGCTTTGCGGGTTGAAACAATCAAGGTGCTAAAACACTGTGTAATGCTGATGAATACTGATTTCTGGTTTATCGTAATCTCAAAATAGTAAAGAGATACGAGCGACATGAAAGTCCAACTTATTAATGAATGGCAATCGTTCATATAAACTAGAATTGAAACAGAAAACCATAAAAAAATTACATAGTCACTTAAAAACGTCAAATACATTTGTCTTATAACTTATGCCCGTTGTTAAAATTCGGTCTAACAGTACACACGGCAGCACACCAGGCTATACATGTTGATCTTGACGTCGCCCTTAACTCATTGTAATAATAGCGCAGCTTTCGTAGTGCAAATATATACCTGACATGTTGCTTTTTGTACCTACTTTTGGATTGTGGCGTACATTAAAGGTCAAAATACAGCTAATATTTTTTGCAATACGAAAAACATGTTTTTTTTTGTAAAAAAGCATAAAGCTAAACTGCATTATTTGAATCAGTTGTGTTTCGCCCATAAATATTATTCTATTATTTTTTTATAATGAGATGGGTTCTCTAATTCTCTTGGCTTCAATCTTGACCAAGGTCATATTTCTCTATTCATCTGCCACTTTGAGTATGCATGCTGGGGAATAAAAATCCACTCCATATTTCCTAAAAGATAATACTGCTTAATTTAATAACAGCAATTTTAAACTGACCGGGGGGGCTACCATGGATCTTGAGGCCGATTTTGACGCGTCAACATCGAAATCAATTACACACATACATTGCTTCTGAACAATGTAATTTTAACTGAAGGTTTAGCTCGTGATTTGTTATGGTTACACCCGTCACGCGCTTGTTTACGCGCCGTGCGATACAAACCCTGCACACACGGGTGTTTTTCACAGTAAGGGCCTACTCTAAGATTTCAAAGACCCTCGAGAAAAGCATCTGCTATTTTCCTTTGATTCAGCCTTATTACTATCACTAAACCTAAGTTTGTTTGACTAATACAAAACTCTTTATTGCCCAACAAAAAAAAAACAATTTAAAAACAAAACCACGTACAATGCGGCGGCCTTTCAGAACAATTTCAAAAGTACGTTAGCATATTCCGTAGGACAGTTCGTTTAGAATTCAATATACTCGTCTCTGGCTGGAAGGGTCTATTGATGACGTCACTCTTAGGGCGCACAAGGACATCCTTTATTAAAAGCTCTCCCACGACAAGAGGCGTCAAAAGCCTTGTGACAATAAGATAAGAACGATTAAAACCTGTTGTTTTCGCAGAAATATTCAGTTTGGTTCCATGTTTGTTTTGTATTACGAACCCGAATTACTTTAGAATAAATTTTCCGCAGACGCGTGGACTTAAACTTTAAACCCGACTTGTTTACATCAGTACGAGTATTTTCTACGAAAGTTTATCTTGGCATTTGGTTACAACTAAGATCTAATAAACCTCTTATAAAAATGAGCTATTCTTGATAATAAATCTAAACTGTGACAAATATTTGCATGCCTATTAGGTTAAGTAGAATATGTGACTCACTGTAAACATTTTTAATTGACATCTAATGTAAAACATATTCTTGCAAATAAAATAATTTGAATTTGAATTTTGACGCAAACGGAACGTAAATCCGCAGCTTCTTCGATCTCGCATCGATATTTTATAGGTACACACACTTGTGTTTGTACACACGGCAGCATATCAGGCTATAATGTTGACCTTGACGTTGCCCTTATCTCGTTTGAAATAGCGCCGGATTTCGAAGTGAAAATGGCTAACCTGACCTGTTGCTGTCTGTACGTTAATCGGGATAGGAGTGATCTTAGTTAAATGCTCAGAGGTATCAAGTTTTTTCATTTCTGTTAAAAATTTAAAACTGTCTTCGTTACAACAAAATAAAACGGGCTAGTGCGAGTCGGACTCTATAAAAACCATTATCTCTATAAAAACGGCAAAAAAATCACGTTTGTTGTATAAGAGCCTCCTTAAATATTTAATTTATTCTACTTTTTAGTATTTGTTGTTATAGCAGCAACCAAAATACATCATCTGTGAAAATTTCAACGTCTAACTATCACGGTTCATGAGATACAGCCTCGGACAGATTTATCTATAAAAACGAGCAAAAAAATTCACGTTTTTTTGTATGGGAGCCCCCTTAAATATTTTTTTATTCTGGATTTAAGTATTTGTTGTTATAGGGCATATAGAAGTACATCATCTGTGAAAATTTCAAGTGTCTAACTATCACGGTTCATGAGATACAGCCTGGTGACAGACGGACGGACAGCGGAGCCTTAGTAATAGGGCCCCGTTTTTTTCCCTAAAACATACTTTCTAGCATAGTTATTTAACACCTGTCTTCCAGCTCTCCCGTCGACATTCCATATCGCAATCGTACCTAACTTAAAAACGAGAGCACCAAAATGCTACGCTACTAAATCGTTACAATTAATGACTACAGGTTATATCGTGCCCAACTGTAGGATAAAATGTAGCCTATCTCCTTTCCCAGGCTCTAATGTATCTCTGTACCAAATTTCATCTAAATCGGTTCAGTAGTTTACGGGTAAAAGACGGACAGACAGACAGACAGGTAAGGATAAGGATTACTCGGCATTGAGTGTGTATAGAATAGAATAGAATAGAAAAAATCTTTATTTTATAGAACATTTAGGATGCCACTTAAAACAAGTCAAGATTACAATGAAATACATACAAACATACATTAAACGATTTAAATACATACATACGCATTCGTTCTTCTGACCCTACTGACTCTACGCCTATTCGCGAAGGTGTAGTCTTCCTCAGAGAAGAACAGGCAAGAAACTCTGAGGTTGCTCTTTTAAATCGCATCACAAATTTTCTTATTTAACTAATTTTAACAAAATCTGAAATAACTCTAGAGCTGAGCAGTTCATTCCCATGGCTGCCTGTCTGATATAATAATCAGAAATTTTGTAATATAGCCCTTTTCGCAAAGTCTTTGTTTAATTACTTCTAATGGCGAATATTTGTAATTGGCTTAGAACAAATAACCGTGTATATCTATATTTTTTTTATTGGCTGTAAATCTTCCAAATAAAATAAAATATCAAATAAAATTTGTCCAAAGGTAAATTATGAATACACATGGGAATCACATGGAGTTTGACGTGACGTGCTTCTTAAGGAAAATCACGGTAGTAATATGAATAGAAATAAAGAAACATGACATTGTCCTGTTCGCCTGGGTCCACTATGATCTGATTCGTAACTGAAGCAAGTAGGTGCTTACGTCATTGTCGTCTATAGAAACCCACCTTTTTGTTAAGGATAAACGGAAAGGTTTTTGACGGGATGTGTTCCCATTTTGTCATCGTTGTCTTTGTTTTCCGGTTCAGTAGCAAGGTTAACTGACTGATATCTTAGGTCTCTGATATAATATACTTGACTGCATAGACTTATTCGATTTTTCCCCACCTCATTCGAATTTACGCTAATCTTAAAAGCAATGAATCACTGACTCATCTACGCCCAGCCCAAACCCTTCGATGGATGGATGTTTGTAACTCCTTCACACAAAAAATACTGGATAGATTTCGATGAAACTTTGCAGTTATATAACTTAGACATCAGAATAACACATAGTCTATATAATTTTTCCAACTGGGCGAAAGCCAATAAGAAATAAGATGGAAACAAAAAGTGTCAAACTTTCTTTGCTCTGCAGTGTACATTGAGACAGTTTAGGTAGCTATACTTGTGTAGAAAAGCGATTACGACCGCAGAATGACAAGTGCACAATGATGTCTTTATTTGTGTGGTTCATTGTCTGATTGGAAGAAATGTGCTCTGTTTGCAAATAGTGGGGCTTACTGTGAGAAACAAGGCACAATCCAACTCAATTCAACCCAGGAGGTCTACTACAAACGCACAGATTACGGACGGACGGACGAAGTTTCGTGCATTTCCAACTAAGGTTCATTTACGAACCTCCGTTTCGGATTTTGTTTCGAGCGCGCTCCGAAAACGAATGATTTTGTGAATATCCTACTCCGTACACGTTTATACCCGTCCTTAAAATTGAATTTGACAGTTATTTCATCGTATTTAATCTTCAAACTGTACGACCAGAGCCGCGTAATCCTTTTTCCCGTGGGAATTTAGTTGAATCTTTCTCTGACAAAGGATATTTTAAGTCATGCTTTATTTCGAAACTAGCTTTCCGCCCGGGACTTCGTTCCCGTGGGAATTTGGGAAACATAATTTTCCTATGTGTTAATCCAGGGTGTCAGCTACCTCCATACCAAATTTTATCAAAATTGGTCCAGCTGTATGCGCGTAAAAGAGTAACAAACATGGGCTTGTTGATAAAAGAAGTCATAAAGAGTTTTTTTCTCTCTGTGTAAAGGCTAACCTTGGAAGCTACTGTGAAAATTTCGATTTTCGATACGGTGTTCAACATTTGACTCGCGCAATGTTTCTGTTATGTCGTCGACTCGTAAATTATCAGCATTTAAGTATGAATCATAAATCATAATGCTCATAATCTTCCACCCATTGAACGAACTACATTATACATATTTCGTTTGGAATCAGATAAAACTGATCCATTTATATGATTTTGTATATTTTATATTGACTCGGTCATCATCCAACTAAAAATCGAAACATTAAATAGCCATACATCCGTTAAAGTTACCAAACCATGGCGCGGGTTATTTTTATAAAATTACATCGTAAAAAAAGATGGACGAGCGGTGTAGAATTTGGCATACCGCGTAGATACACGAAATTACCTGCTGTTGATTGATTTCTGATGTCGCAGTAGGAACAACCCATTGCTATTACCAAGTGACAATTTTAAGAACGCAGGCCACCCCCAATAAAAATCTATTTATTTATTGCATGTCAAAGTTTTCGAAATCGCAAAGAGATGTTAATTCAAGCCCGTTTTCCCATCAAGAAAAACATTTGACAAAAAGCAGCAGCTCTAGCACGATAACGAAAAAACTCGCGCTCGGTTCACGCTGAAACTTTACTTTGATTTGCTCGCCCTATGGCGTTGTCAATGTTGACATTTTGACATAAGACCACGGTCTTGTTGCGACGCTGTCACTATCGCACTCGGCCTGCAGGTTTTTAAAGTAGTTTATACTTTTTGTTGCTTCTTGATGGAACTACATATTATTACCAATGAAAGACATTATTTTGACACTAGTTCCACTTGTTCATTTAATATTTTTATGCGACCGGTTTCGATTGCATCATCTTCAGACGTGTCTTATTTTAAAGTCCCTAATTTTAGATAATTTGTCGCTAAGTTACGAATAATCCTTTATTTGTTGATTATAAGGTGAGGTTGCACTTAATAATGTCTAATAATTGTAATAAAAATAAAGCCTAATAATAAAAAAATAAAAGCGCCTAATAATGTCGATCGCGTTGTAAATTGGAATTAAGGTACAATACAATGTTACTGTTGACGCGTTTTTATTCCCCACAGCAGGTGTGACTCGAACTCAGTAAGTAGCACTCGGCTGATAACGTATCAATGAATAATCCATGCTTGTATTGGCGTCTGATATTCGTGACGTTTGCATTGTTTTATTCAGTAAATGCATGCTTTTTTATGTCAATTTTGGATACACGTATTAGGTTGGTTACAGGGGGGGGGTATCGACAGAACCACATAACAACTGCGTGGTACTTTTGTATTTTTATTTTAGACCAGTTTCTCGACCAGGGCTTTGTTCCCGTGAGAATTTAGTTAAATTATGTAACATAGCTTAGTCTAAGCTTAGTATTTTATTAAAATCCGTTAAGTACCTAGTTTTTATGTAAAGGAATAACAAACATCCATCCATCCGTCTTCACAAGCTTTCGCATACTGATATGATTAAATCAGGGGATTCCCGAGACTTCGTTCCCGGGGGAATTTTATAAAATCCTTCCTTATTCCTTGCCTACGTTATAAAATGGACCTTTGTGCCTTAATGGCATTTTTAAGGTTAACTCGCTCCATCGTCGACCTCATCTATGACCTTGGTCAAGATTGAGGTCAAGAGTTAACCCATCTCATAATAAATAATAAAAAAGATTTCAGCTTTCCAGGTCCAAAGGTTTGGGCTGGGCGTTTAAAATCTTTCTCCTGGGAACATTTCAACCTATGTTCCTAGAAGAAAAGGTAAAAAGGTTTCGCCCCGTTTAAGCTCATCGCCTCAGTATAAGAAGCCGAATTTTTAGAATTTTCATATTGGTCCTTTTGGGATTTTTTTTTCAGTTTAATGGGGAAAATGTCCCCTAAAAATTCGCTAGCTAATTTAATATTCCAAGATCTTCATGATAATTATACCTTTTACATGTGTGCAGCATTATAATTATTTAAAAGTAATTATTTGGAAACTTAGTTATTTGCTTAGCTGGAACAATCATTACGTTCACAAAATAACGTCACAGAATCTGTTTTGCATTCTAAATACAATATTTATTTAGTTTTCATTGTTAACCCCTAATACCTAACTTTCATTCTATCAGCAAGAGCAAAGTGTATTTATATTTTATTGAAATGAAACTTACACAATAGCTAACAATGAAATCCTAATATTAGATGCATATTCAATTTATTGCTAGACAAAATCATTGGCCTACAGGCGTTAGATCCCTCTTCTCCATCTCAACATATTTTAAAACAAAGTGGCTCTCCGCGTCTGTGTCGGTCTATATTTCCTCTAACTTCTGCTAAATTTGATGCGGTTTTCACCATCATATAGTTAGATACATTTTACTGGAAGCTTTATATTATAGTACATCCTTAGTAAAACCGTGGGAAGCCGGGTCGCTAGTATATAGGGATGAAAAGAAAGATGAACTACGATTGCTTAAAGGTCAACTGTCAAACTTCCCCAATGGATAGTAAACTCTAAAGCTTGGAGATAAAAATTGGAAATCGATTGAAGAAATTTGACAGATTTGGATAGCGTGATGTGCTGTTGGTTGACCCACACTTTGCAGAATACCAGAGTTGCGTAGGTTAGGCTTTAAGTATTTAAATTCCAGTATATCATTTAAATGAAGTCTCCAAGCGATTACACTAGTCATACAAGAAAGCATTACGATTTATGAAGCCTCTACAAAGCCGTAATGACTCGAGGAACTTAAATTAACTTATTAGTTATTAAGCTAACGTTATGGGGACGCTGTGCGTAAGTAGATATACAAACTTTATGATATCTTACTAAATTCATATTGATAATAGGATTTCGACAGCAATTTCTTCTGTTTTCTTTAACTAGATGTTCTGAAGAGCAAAACATACTGGATAGATTCAAATGGGCATTTTTCACATACACAAACATTCGTTTTCATTTTTATGGGGTCCTGGGGATAGTTGTTCAGCATAGCTAGCACGTCCCGCGAAAAACTAGCCCGGAGTCACTCCGATGACAATAACACTTCACTATGGTTGCACGAGGGCACCGCGCTAGGGCTTGCTCGCCTTCTGGCGTTGTCATATCGACACTTTTTTGACGTTTGACCACGCTGTTTTCATGTTATGCTTGAGCACCAGTTTCATAGGGAAAATAACCTTCTATCGTTTCGCTAACTAATCTTATGTCACTACATATCATCTAATGATTCTAATTGCATTTGCGTTGTTTAAAAATAGATAACTATTTCGCGTACGGAAATGCTAAAAACGGAGCTTAGTTTTATCGCAGACACTGATAAAGACTGAAATTATGTTTCCTAGAAGTCATTGACAACTGAAATTTGGCACAAAGATTCATTTTATAACGTAGGCAAGGAACAAGGAAGGATTTTACGAAATTGCCACGGGAACGAAGTCCCGGGAATCCTTTAGTTAAGTACGCATAAAGTGTGGATCGGTTTAATCCAGTGACTAGTAACGCAGTTTCTGAATCGAAGATTCCGGGGTTTGATTCCCGGGCTGGGCAAACATTTGTGTAAAAAAGCAGATGTTTTTTGTCGGGTCTGTATGTCCGTGTCTTCGTAAACGTCCAAAGGGCCCACTATACAAGGAGAACATTAATTTACAATGCAATACAATACACTTTATTGCACACAAAAAACATAATAATAAAATAAAATAACAACATGTTCATCATCTAGTGTACAATGCGGCGGCCTTATTGATATAGAGCAATTTCCTCCAGGCAACCGGACCTAAATAAAAAAAAAATATGCCTAAAATTAAAAAAAAAATATATGTACTTATATAGCGATCTAGCTTTCCGCCCGCGTGGACTACAAGTTATATCGTTATCGTGCCCAACTGTGGGATAAAATGTAGCCTGTGTCCTTTCCCAGGCTCTGATCCAATCGGTTCAGAAGTTTAGGCGTGAAAGACGGACAGACAGACAGAGTTACTTTCGCATTTATAATATTAGTAAGGATTATGTTGTTGTAAAAGAAACAGCTGTATCGTCAAGTTACATTTATGTCGTTATATTACGCAATTGGACGCGACGCCTGTCTGTAATTAACCTAATTACGAGCAACACTCCAGACTCATTTGGACCAGCAGCTCTAGCACGATAACGACAAACTCGCTCTCGGCTCACGCTGAAACTTCACTTAGATTGCGCGAGGGTCTTTTCATGAAAACAATCGCTTTTTCTTAAAAAAAAATCGATAAAAGGCATTTAAAAGCGGTGATAGCCCAGTTGGTAATGAGCCAGACTTGTAATCGGAAGGTTGCCTTCTACTGGGTACCACTAAATTCGTCTTTTCAGATTTATGTATGGATTTCTAATTATCACTTGCTCAACGGTGAAGGAAAACATCGTGATGAAACCCGCCTGTCCAAGAAAATTCGTTTTCAAAAGACGCGCGGTCCACCAGCCCGCATTGTGCCCGCGTGGTGGACTATGGCCTGAATCCCCTTCGTGTTTCAAAGGGAGGCCCGTGCCCCTCAGTGGGGACGTATATAGGCTGGTGAAAAAAAAGGCATTTTGATCGCACAAATTGTATGAAAACTCATTTTTTTCAACATATGTTAAATTTACTTATTGCGCAAGTACGCCGATCCTGCGGTTAGTTTCATTTCGTTTCTCTAGGGTTAGCTGGAAGAAATCCCTCCAAGGGAAAAGCTCGCTCCCGGCGACCGGTTCCCATTTCTATTTATTTCAGGATATTCCTTTGTACAATTTTCTTTGTATCCATCTCTTTAAACGTATGTTACACTTCGCCCGGGAAGAGCTGACAGCTGACTTGTTTTTATTTCGTTCCCAGCATAGTTAACATAGACGTGTGATATAATTTTGTCACATGATGTCGTTCTGCCTGTTTCGTACTAACGAACGCTATACGATAGAACGAGATACATTTGACAAATTTATGTCACACGTCTATGTTAGCTATGCAGAAAATCTGTATCGGTCGGTGCTGGGAACCGAGTCATTAAAATGTCTTTAACACCAAATAGTGAAAAGTAATGCAAGTTTTTTTAAGAAGTTTTTTGACAACGGCTGTCCTCAGCAATTCGCAATGCGGAGTTTTTATAATTGTATTTTTGTCACGCAAGAGAAAATTTAGCTGTAGGTACCTACAGAGGCCAGCGCATCAGGTTACTCCATTTTCATTGCGCAAAACCGCTCTTATCACAACAGCACAGAGTACACGCGTGTGGTAACCTGAGTTGCGGCCGTCCGTACTTATATG
Organism: Aproaerema taeniolella; assembly: GCA_949987775.1. Taxonomy (NCBI): domain Eukaryota; kingdom Metazoa; phylum Arthropoda; class Insecta; order Lepidoptera; family Gelechiidae; genus Aproaerema; species Aproaerema taeniolella. The sequence goes on along the minus strand of OX465262.1, from coordinate 737,890 downwards.
AGTTACGGAGCGTTTTTCATTATTGCAGATATCACAACACGTAATATATCTCAGTATTTTTTTAAACTACCCATATACGAAAGAAATTGCCTTCTTTAAATGGCTTAAACAAAAAAAAACTAAACCTTTTCCAGTCCCCCCTAAGGCTAAGGTCCGTTAGAGGACGTGACTGAGACTGATCTATACCCAAGTAGCAGTTGTCTTTGCAATTTTGTCTGTATACTACGAGTATAATATAAAACCGGCCAAGAGTGTGTCGAGCCACGCGCATTGTAGGGTTCCGTAGCAGCATGGTTCAAATACATTCTTATTAATCCCAACAGTGCTTGGCACTTGGTCGACTATTACTCGCAAACTTGAAGGACCAACTTATGTGTGATAGTTTTCCTTTAAATTTCGTTGTATATTCTACCAACGTGAATTTTTTCACATTTTTAGAAACAACCGTTTAGCAGGTATAGGGGGGGACACACTTGTGTTTGACAAAAATTTTCACTTTAAAAATTTATATTTCGCAAACGGAGTGCTGAATCGAAAAACGTTCTTAGTAAACCCCTTCTATCTTTTAAAATGCTATCCTATGACACCCCACTCAATGATATTGTCGAGAAAATAAAAATCATCGCCCTTTCACGTCTATGGGAGACACCCGAATTTTTTTTTTTCCAAGATATTACTCTAGGGTAAACTCATCTATTTCCGTGATAAAACGGTATTTGAGAAGAAAACACTGGATAATCTTATTCAACACGTGTCATGTGAAGCTGGAACACCAATCGGACTTTTGTTTACCTTATGAGTAAGAGAAATCTTGAATTATAAACAAGTAACTTAGAATAATAGACATTATTAGAAAAGACGGTGACTTGGATTATTCCGTGACAGTCACTTTAATCCGGTGATAGCACTACTCTAATGGCGTTATAACAGAATTAGGTGAGTATTTATTATTTTTTATCACCAAATTAACCATAATCTTAATTTTAAAATTTGTATATAAAATGAGACAAACACCCACACACCATACATGCATACACGCACACCATACACACGTACACATCATACACACACTCCTACACCACACACACACACACACACACACACACACACACACACACTTGCGTACATTGGGAAGGCTCATATTTTTTTTATAAATAAAAAACTTTAGGGAATTTAAAAAAAATATTTGTTACATTTTTTTATTTAAAAACCAAATGGAAACAGTATTTGCAATTTTACTTTAATATTGCAATAACGTGTTCTAAGTAGGAGATCGTCTTACTCTTCGCCACTAGAATCATCAATGCTGCAATTATCACACATGAAAACATTTTGGTTATCGCCAACAACTTGACTCTGACAATGCGTGTGATATGGATTAATACAAAAAGAACACGTTATCCAGTCAGCTCCATTTTTCAGTTTAACGTCTTGCGAATAACGACCATTGCAATATCCACACACCCAGTCATCATCAGAACTCGAAGATTTTGAAGACTTTCTTGCTGATTGACCAGTCCTTTTGACATCTGCTTTCTCTTTCTTTTTCTCATTCTTTCTTGATTTGGTTGTGTGTTTTTGTTGTGGTGGTGGCTGCACTTGCTGTTTTTGACTTTCCTTTTTGTTTGGTGGCGGTGGCTGGACTTGTTGTTCTTGAATTTCTTTTTTGTTTGGTCGACGGAAATGCCTCAAAGAGACTTTCGGGGGCGTATTAGTGGACGGGCTTGATGATGGTATGGCAACCATTGGTGTTAGACACTGGGCTTTTGGAACGGCTCGTTTGTGTTGTGATTTAGATGTTGGTTTCCATTTCGGTAATACTAATATGTCGTGAATTTCTATTTTTTTGTTTCCAGGTACATGTTGCATATTTTTGGTAGTGTCTAAAGGTTCGACAGAAAGTTCGTGCGAAAGTTCGTCAGTATTTGTCTCCTTAGTTTGTCCCTCACTAAGAGGATCGGTGCTAGTTTTATCTATTTCAGAGTGAGCCATTTCCACGTCATTGTCTTCTTCCACTACTATTTCCTCTACTGAAAACTGTTCTGCACGAACAGGTTGATCAGACAATGTGGAAGGGGCCACAGCTTCTGGACATATAGCATCTTTATTTAAGGGATATATTCCGGTTTTTCTAAATCCTCCTCGTATATTGGAAGGTGTGAAACTTCTCTCATAGACCGGTGTCAAGAATTTGTGAAAATCAAATCTAGAGGGTGTTGAGTTGGGGTGCTTCAATTTATAATCTTGTAACTCTGCTCGCCAGGCTGCCTTCAGAGGACGAAAAACTCCTACGTCGAGGGGTTGCAGTATGTGGCTTGTATGCGCAGGCATTGTAAATAGTATTATTTGGTGTAATTTCGCGTACTCAAGCACCTGTGGAGTTATGTGGCTCGCATGTGAGTCCATAATGAGCAGCACTGGCCTTCTAGGCGCAATGTTTTTATCGAAAAACTGTAGCCATTCATAAAATAAATCTGCATTTATCCAGCCTTTTTTCGACAATCGTGTTAGACTGTTGGGCATGGCTCCATTTGCCAGTTCAGGAATCTGTCTTACCCCTTTGAATATCACTAAAGGGGGCAGGAAATGCCCGGCAGCATTAATGCATGATAGCACTGTCGTTGTTTGCCCTTTCTCTGCGTAAGTACGATTATATACGAATTTTTTTCCCACTTTGGTGACAATCTTTGTAGGTTTGTTCACGTACATAAGACCAGTTTCGTCACAATTCCACATTCTGTCTGGACTGTCTGTCAAGTTGTGCTGTACTAATGTGGCTTCCAACTTTTCAAAAAAATCTGCTAATATTACAGGATTGGAGCACATTGCTCGGCCAGCCGAAAGATTTTCGGGAGTTCTTAAAGACAACCCATATCGCTCTTTAAAGCCAACCCACCAGTTCCAACCAGCGCATTTTTTGTTGACGTTAAATTTGTGGTTGTAACCTCCTGCCTCGGCTAGTGAAAACGCTATCTGTCTTATTTGGTTAACAGAAAGTCCGAAACCCAATTCTTGCATTTTAATAATGTAAGATATTAAACTTTGTTCCAAATCCACCGATAAAGAAAATGGCCTACCCATTTTAAGCATTTTGATATCTGTTATGCCACGCTCGCGCTCTTTTTTGACACGTTCAACATTTGTTTTTAACGTAGTCCATGGCACATTGTATTCTTTGGACGCCAGGTAAATACTCAATCTTGAGTCCAAAACACTTTCAATTGCTGATTTAAGCGCAGTTGCATTATACTTTCTAACCTTTTTTCCCTTTTCATTCTCATCCATTTTACCTGGAAAAATCAACTCACTTAATTCCGTGATAAAAAAACTGAAAATCAAATTTTAAAATGCTTGAAAACTGGCGATGGTTTGCTATCTCAATAAACGTATTTTTTTATACTTAAAATACCTAATTAAGTATAAAATCAACAGTATTTACTATAGGATTCAAGAAACGTCTCTTTTTAGCTTTTCTAACTCGGTGACAATGTTTCCCGGCAAAATTTTCAAAATCGTTAATTTTCGAGCTAGTACCATAAGCTATTTCTTGAACCCTAACTAGATTTAAGTCAAATAAACAGTAACGGCAGTAAGTATTTGTCTTCTAGAACATACCTTCCAAATTTCACGTAAAACCAACACTGTTTACTATTTTTAATTAATTAATAATCACAACACACAAGAACGATGCCGGCGTCGACGCAAAATGGCCGCACGAAACAGAATTTTGCTCGATTGTTACTATCTCACTCGCACAATTGTAACAAAATTTTACACGCAAAAAGAAGCTTTATTACGCTGTCAGTAGGTTCAATTTCATGTTGAGAATTATGCAACTACAAAGCAGTGGAAGCTTCCAAATTCATATCACGGGTTTATGTGAGTCACAGGTTTATGCGAGTTTACCCTACAGTTCTGTCGGCGTGATTCATATGTATAATCATGCTTAGTTTCAGCTCTGTAGTACCAAGGGTTTCTTAGGAAACCTGCGGACAGACGGACAGACGGACATGGCGAAACTATAAGGGTTCGTAGATTACTACGGAACCCTAATAAAGAGGAAAGATTTGATTGTTTGTTTGCATTGAACAGGCTCCGAAACTACTGGACCGATTTCGAAAATTCTTTCACCATTAGAATCCTACATTATCCGTGATGGACATAGGGTACATGATTTCCCCGAATTCCCACGGGAACGAAGTTCCGAGCGGAATGCTAGTTACCAATAAGACATTATTTTAACACTAGTTCCACTTATTTATTTAATATTTGTATGCGACCGGTTTCGATTACATCATCTTCAGGCGTGTCTTAGTATTTGTCACTTTGATAATGAGAAAAGTGACAATCAATACTTAGTAAGGATCAAGATTTACGGGCCTTTGCCGAGGTTTGAGCTCCGAGGAGGGCTTATGTACGTATAAGCGCGCTCTGCGCTCACCGTTTTGCCCGGTGAAATTGTAAAGGCCCACAACATGTCATTTTTAAAAGAAATCCCCATCTAACTCCAAAGTAAGCAAACGCGTTACAGTAGGTGAGCCTAGGAACAAGAAAGAACTACACACATCAACACGGTCTAGGGATATTGCACGTTTTTTTTCATACAAAAGAGGTCTGTTTGAGAAGTTATAAAAGCATACTCGAGATACATGGAGGGACTATAATGTTCAGACCAGCAAGTGCAAAATCTGAATTTTAAATTCTAGTCAGTAAAATTTGTTTTACTTGAAATTTGTGAAAACGTGACGGAAATGAAAAAAAAGATTGCGTAAATTCGACCATTTTCATACAAAAAACAGGCAACAAGTGCATTTTCGTTTCCTTTACGTTTTCACAAATTTAAAGTAAAACAAAATTTATTGACTAGAATCTAAAATTCAGAATTAACACTTGCTCGTCTGAAAATTATAGCCCTCCATGTATCTCGTGTATGCTTTTATAGCTTCTCAAACAGACCTCTTTTGTATGAAAAATCGTGCAATATCCCTAGACCGTGTTGATGTGTTATATCTTAGTAGACTGTTAAAGTAGTAACAACATCCATCTGCTTCTATGATAATCTTTTATCAGCCAATATACGTCCCCAACGAGGGGCACGGACCTCCCTTCGAAATACGAAGGGGATATGCAATAGTCCACCACGCTGGCCCAATGCGGGTTGGTGGACCGCCCGTCTTTCGAAAACTGATTTTCATCACGATGTTTTCCTTCTATGATATAATAATACAATCCAATGTCAGGTATTGAACCGAATTTTTGTAGAAATCAATTCACATCCAAGGCCTCGGTAGCGGAAGTGGCGACACATAAATTGTGATTTGACGCCGCACCGCCATCGCCAGCCGCCACCACTACTTTGTTGGCTGTAACTCGAGTTTCTACTCTATATTTAACATAACACGCTAGTTTCCTAACAGATTAGGTAGGGAAAACCGAGTTCCTGACGACTGTACCTTACCTTATTGAGATTTTCTCTTTCTTGTTTTTCTCTGTTTTGAGTTTCTTGAATTTGTCTGAAGACATTTCTACGATACCACTTCATTATTGTTCCAAACATGTACTTACTACCCCCTCTTTTTTTAATCTCATGCGTTGCCTCTGTATTATGTAATTAATGTAATAAAGGTATGACATTCAAAGTACTCTTTCGCGTAATATAAACATAATAATTTGTTAAATTTCAACCAACCAAACTTTTTTATAAAATCATTTTGAAAATATAAATTGTTACATGATGCAAATGAGCTCTTATAGAAGCAACTGATTGCCTTAAATCATTTTTTTTATTGTTGTCAATCCTTAAGCATAACACTGTATTTGGGGTTCTACCAATAGAACATAGAAATATATTTATAACTTTCATTTTGAGAACAAGTCTGCTGTCAACTAGCTAAGAATTGACAACAATTAAAAACATTTTATACTTACCTACTGTGTATCAAGTCTGAGTCACTGTGAATTAATAACCCATCTTAGAGACTATCCTTAATCCTAATGAAGTGTGTCTTTATGGTCTTTAATTTAAATTACGACAACAATTTAACATGAACTTTAGTTGGTAATATTCAATTTTGACACAATTCATTAGACGCACGCCTCGCACGAGCAGCGCAGCGTTTATAAAAAAATTATTTATTGTTAAGTTGACCCAGAAAATATATCAAAAAGAACCAATAAAATCGCTTTCTTTTTTGATAACTGTCAAAGTGAAACGATTTTATTGGTGGATACCTTCCGTGTACTGACAAAAAGATTGAAGCTGTCTGCTTGCAATGCTATTCCGATATTCCAGGTGACTCAATTTTCATACTAAAACTTTTCGTAACAAATATACCCTAAAATCGATTTTTTTAATCGACCATTTTTCTTTTCTTGTCTACTTTTTAAATATTATGTTTTTGCACGGTGATTGTAAAAATAAGCATAAGGTTTTAAATTGTATAGTGAGATATTGTAATATGGTTCTGCCTCGTTACTCGGAACCTGTTTATCAAATTGTATTTATATTAGGGCTCTATTTCTTTAATGTGATATGTTTTATGTCACATATGATTGGAATTAACTTAATCATTAAAACGCACCGACTTAAAACATAAAACTTAAATTAAATAATAGTCAAACAACTTTCAAAGGGCGCATTGAAGCACTTTTTGAAAGTTGTTTGACTATTATTTAATTGGCCGCCATATTAAATATGGTGTCTAACTCGAAGCCTCCATCAACTGTCAAAAGTGCTTTTATGCTGCGGCTGTTGGAGCTTAATGGATTTTAAGTCGTTCGACCTCCGTATGCGACAAAATTACCTTTCCCTGTCATCTAAAGGTGCAAGACAGATATGGTTTCCAAGATTTAGAATCTAGCAGGCGTACACTGCCACTTCATTAAGGCCTAGTCTAGCAGACGCTAGTTTGTCTATTTCCGCACGTCTGCCATAGATAGACCGATAGAAAATATGGCCGCCTCTAGATTAATGATCTTAATGAACTGTTAAAATATTACAGTGAACGCCTGCACAGGGGAATTCTTAAACAAAGCCATTGGTGTCCGTTTTCAAAGACTTGAAACAATACATCGTTAAAAAATTTGAAAAATTGACTTGTATTTCAAGGCTATACGGATCCATTAGATCGATGCCGTTTTTTCCTGTAAATAATCCGATTCGTCATCCTTCCAATGGATTCTAAATGTATTCATACTTTTCATATTCTATGTAGTAATAACATTAATAACACCTTGTATAAATAAAAATTATGATAGGTATATGTTGAACGTACGAGGGAAAATGTACTTTTTTATTAGTCAATAAGGTCGAAAATGTAAATAGGTGATGTAACATCTTTAAAGACACCTAAAATGTCCAGACAAGCCTGTTAAACCAAAACAATTTAATGCATTTTAGACCTTATTAACTACCTACAAAATCGATTCCTTCTAGTATTGTTTGGGACTTATTTTAAACTTATTCAAGTAGGTGATATTCGATGTAAACAAAATTTATTTTCACTGGAGAATTAACCACTGTCTTCACTTGTTTCACAACAAAGTTAACAAGCCTTAAAAGATTGTTTCGGGTATTTGTTAAAAGTACCGCTAGATGGCGCTGATGCCATTTTTGTTGATAGTAAATACCTTGCCTGCAGCGCCATCTACAATCGATTTTGGAATTTGTCACCTTGTTATCAGAATATTGACAGGTTATAGTTACAACAAAAAGTAACTCGTTTTAAATCGTAAAGAAAATCTATACAATTTGTAATAGCTATTGCGATACATGACGAATTGTAACTATAAATGACAATATTTGATGAACAGGGCTCCGAATTCATTGGCCCACTTTTAACCTAAAATGTTGTAAAGTGTATAAACATATTGAATTGTTCATGGGTACAAAGAAACGCAATGAGGTCCAACTGAGACCTGCATCTAAGAATTATTATTAGGTCATAATCTAATGCAGCATATTGAGGATGTTTAGTTCGCTTTAGCTAATTTCGTTTTTTGATGAAATATTTAGTGAGGGACTCTTGAAGTTTATTTTTTTTGAATCTTTAAACTTTTTTAGACCAAGGTATCTCTGTTAACTTGGCATTGGAAAAAACGTTAATATTTTTTTTATTATGAAACTAGACAGTATTTCCTTCTATACGCTGCGTGGATATGATGCGGGCCTACTTATCAGGGTTGATTTAAATTATTATTGTTTAATGTGTGTAAATAATATGTAAGTAATGTACCCCCGCTCCGGTAGAGTAAGTGTTGAAATATTCACATTCTATTTATGTTGATTATTTCATTTCCAAATTGTGATTAGAAACTGTGGGACTTGAAAATTATTATGGTTCTTGCAATTACAGAACGCCTGAATTTGTGGTTAATGTGTACGAACACTGTATTATTCTGGAAGAGAACTCACTTTGAGTTAAGCTCGCCATTGTGTATCCTGTTCTCTGTAAAAAAAAAATGTTTTGTGTACAATAAAGTATAAATAAATATTCTCATTAATGGGCCTAGTACGATCTGCGACATCACGCCACTCAGACGACTGTGAAACCTCACTTAACAGCGCGAGGGCACTGCGCAAGGCTTGCTCGCCCTTTGGAGTTGTCATTTAGAGATTTGATCACGGCGCATTTCACCGCGACCAAGTTGTGCTTGAGCCGCAGCTCGAAATTTTAACCATTACGTCCTTCGCCGTTATCACGTTTGTAAGTGACGCTTTATCATAGTAAAAACTATACAAACTGCAACCGCGTAATAGGTAGACGCCATATTTTTCCAGATCATTGGGACCAATAGTCTAGTGGTCGCCATTTTGTCTATCGGTCTTTCGCAGTGTGTGACAAATATAAAAAACATGACTGATAGACAAAATTACAATATGGCAGTGTCATTTGTCGGTGAGTTGTCTTATCGGGTATGCAGCTACACAATTTAGGCCCAAGCAACGTAGTACCATTTTCAAGCCCTACAAAATACCTACTTAGTGTTACTTATAAATAGTTCCCCAATTTTAAGGTTCCAAGCTATAATAGGTGCCTGAGCAAATGTCTACTTGGACTTGTAAAAAATAGTGAGAAATCTATGTAGAATAATAATTAACTATTTTATTAATGTAAAGTAATTAAATTAAGCACTATTAAATGCGGTATTTTTGTCATTGAAATTGCGACATATCTGCGGTGAAAATTGAAGAAAAAAAAGCCTGTTTTTTATATGATATGTATTTGTTATTAATGCTTTATATTTATGGCTAATGTAAACAGTCTGTGATGTAGTTATATTAGCCACGCGCGTGAATAAATTTCAAGAACTAAAGCAACAAGATCGGAAAACTACATCATAGTTGCCTATTGTTTACGTTAGCTACCTAATTTGAGCGGTATCCGGTGATTTAAAAAAAATTGCGTGTCAACCTGATACTGCTTTTTTTATAAAATTGTCATTGTAAACAATTTGTACCTACTCGTAAATTCGATAACAGAATGAAGTTATCGCGCTGCCTTAACGCAGAGCAAGTATGTGCAGGAGTTTATATGCGAAATCAACAAATAGCGTCGCTTAATTTTAATTGTTGTAACAAATAGAGCGACGCTATTGGTGATTTTTTGCAATATAGAAAAATGGGTCAATATTTTTAGAAGCAAAATTTTGCGTGCTATTTTGATGACCAATAACATTTAACATCTTCAGACATGTTTCTCTTAATGTGAGTTTTCACACGAAAATGTGCCTTAAGATGCTTAAATAGCGTATTGTTTTGGAAAGCGTTTTACGGTTCAGTTGCAAGTAGTTCTAAAGATTTAAAAAATATTTTAAACCTGTCAAGAGATGCTTAATTTGATATAAATATTGGCCTGTCATCCCTGTTTGATTTAAAAGAGAAAATACTAAGTCCATGGTTTGATTAAGAACAACACTAGCATTATGCGACCATGAGAAATGAATGAGCGGGACAACGCCAACATACGATTAAATCGATTAATAGCGCTATCTCTTTCTACATGTGTCCTATTTTTCGTGGTCGCGTAACGTACACATACAGCATCTATACTTAATTGATTTTTGTTTTTGTAAAATTGCCAAAATTTGTAGTAAAATAACTAATTATAGTATTAAAAGTATTAATAAACTAGTTGTTCTAATAAAAAAATATGGCGATCGTGCGTTTTGGTCAATTAATAGGCACAAAATCTCCATTTTTATTTATGTCGCCTTCTCAACTTGCCCAGTTAACACAGAGTGTCCATTTTATGTCAAGGTCGCCAAATCTTTCCGTGCCTTTATGCTTTTACAGAGCGAATGTGAGTTCAAATGAGCATTAGCTTCCTACAGAAGAAAATATGAGGGCCAAATACTTATAGGAGTAACATATTTTCAATCGAATAAACAGAAGTGATTTTCCTTTATTTTTTTTTGGAATCTCAAAATCTGCCGCAAATATTGAAATGACGGACAATCTCTGTTAACTTGTCACCCTTCCTTTGCCAGTTGATGGTCAACTTTGAAAACTGATTCTGTAACTAAGTATTAAATTGTAATCACTTGTAGATTATTTTAAAATAGAACCTTATACGTGGGAAATAAGGTATATTTTTCCCCGTCTTATTAGTTTTCAGAGTTGATTCCTATATGCCATCGAGGCGAGCTTCCCAAATCGTATATTGTAAACAATGTACAACATTGCATTTCTTCGTGAGTGAGATATTTATTTTTCCATATAAAATGTATAAAGATCTCCGAAACGGTATTTTAATATAGTACAAGTGTTTTCATGTATGTTTAATGTAAGAGTTAATACAATTTGGGATTGATGGGGACACTTATATTATTTAAATATAATTACGTATTTAGATTGTTTTTCATATGAAAATTAATTGAATATACATGTCAAAAGTGTCTTGGGATCAAATGTCAAATTTTCGAAATACCTTCAAAAAATTTCAGGACATGTTTAGTATGTTCATGTTTAGGTATAAGCGAGTGCTATACAGTATAGCACTCGCTTATACCCTAGGATTTATCCTTGACTACCGATTCTCATACTCAGTTTAATTTTCACCTGAAGTGACTTTTTGGTGTGAAGCTCCAGACCTCCAGTACTCTTTTTATTCTGTTTTATTTGAAAATACTTTAACTTCCCACTTTTTATTTCAAAATAGTGGTTGTAAATTATCATCTTTCTACCAAGATCCTTAAACAATTTTTGTTATGTGTATTTTGTTTGTTATCAGCAATGTATGTTACTGGGGATTGTATCATTTCATACAATCCCTGGATTTCACACATTGCGGGTACCATTCACATCAAACGCATACTTTAATAGGGTATGCCCGAATTGTGTGAATAACATAAATGTGCAAATTTAAGTGTCCCAGAAAGATATTTGTATACTTACGTTGGTTTTGTGTGGATTTTGAGAAGGACTATTTTAGGAGTGCAATATACGTTATGAACGTTTTGTGTTAAGTATGGACTGGACTCGCTAAAGGCGGTTGATCGAACGCTCGCGACAACTACTTACCTATATGTTGAGAATAATAAATCTGATTGTAGTCATTTTGGTGTTTGATTTAAGTCGTCGTCAACAGCCCATATACGCGTCCCCACCGAAGGGCGCGGGCCTCCCTTTGAAACACGAAGGGGTTGTAGGCCGTAGTCCACCACGCTGGCCCAATGCGGGTTGGTGGACCGCTCGTCTTTCGAAAATGAATTTTCCTGGTCAGGCGGGTTTCATGACGATGTTTTCCTTCACCATTTAGCAAGTGATAATTAGAAATCCGTACATAAATCCAAACTTCGATTTAAGTACTAATAGATCTTTCCCATCGCGGCGCACAGGACCGATCGAGGTGGATATCCCTGGGGGAGGCCTTTGTCCAGCAGTGGACGTCTTGCGGCTGATATGATGATGATGACGAGATATTTCCCTCGAGCGCAGATTCGTACTTGCACCCCAAGCACAACCCGTGAGTCGCGCTACTCATAGGCTATTAAACGTCATTTTGACAGCAATTAACTTTTTATACGTAAAGGTGGTAAGTACCTATTTCACTAATCCAAGATATTTGTCCAATTTTTGGGATGTTTGCTTAGACACATCTGACAGATAACGCGGTAAATGTAAAAATCTTTTGAACTGTGGCTTAAAAAAAGTTTTAAAAAATAGAACAATAGAGTTGAGCGAGACACATCAGTTCAGATGACTTAACCAGCCAACAGTCTGCTGCAGGACATTTAAGTCAAGCCACAGGTAAGCCATGTAGATGCGAAAGGGAGTGTGCAGCTGGGATAGGAGCGGTAGGAAGTGGAGCCAAACCGAATACTAAGCATCGTAGCCAGCGTATTAGGAAACAGATACTGTGGTATGCAGACCTTCATGGAGGATCTGGCATAACGCAACTCTTTTCTCAATCGGTCATTTCGAAGAAAATTATTCGAATATCATTTAAGATTTGAAATGGTGTTCGATGTCAATATTCGAAATGATTGAAGATCTGGTCTTCCGACATTCTTAGGAGAGAGCTCGCGGAGTGATTTCATGTATGCGATCATAGGCGTTATAAATAAAGTGATTCGTATGTGATTAATTATACAAGTGTAATAAAGCCAAATTGTAGTATGGAAGTACTCTTATATCATTCATAAATACTCACAGAAGAGATACGTCTTTCACTCATTGCCCCCGGAAGAGGTGTTATAATTTATAATACTATACTTGGCGTATAATATACGACAAAATTGTCACGCGTCCATGTCAGGTACGCTGGAAAATGCGAAATATGTAAGTGTTTGTTCCGCCTTCACGCCTCATCGACTACATGGATTTTAATGTTTGGTAAGTAGATAAATCTGCTATGCTAGCATACGTACCGTGACACAATAATGTCACGTGTCCATATTAGCTCTGCAGGTACTAGGCTATCACAATAGGCCCTGGACCAAGTCAGAAGCCATTGTGCGGTTTGAAAACTCTGACATCAGGATTAGCCAAGTTCGCCACACACTTGACTATACCTACACGATAAGAAGAAGAGGCCCTGGACCTTCCCGACTCGGTATAGAATGATGGTGTTGAGTTGAAATCCACTAAATGGTGCTGGAATGACAATGGTGATCATTTTATCCGTTCAGGTGGCCAAATTGAGAACTATCCAAACCCCATATTCATATTCATTTATTTGTATTAATCATACATTGTCAGGAGTCGTAAATATTAAATAATAATAATATTCAATTCAATAATAATGAAAAGGAAAAAAACTTAGGTTCACTTTGTTTGTGACCAATACAGTCCGAAAAAAAAAATTTAAAAAAATTATAAATCATAACATTCAGGGGTAACATTCATTCATCAATGAATGCCCTCACAGAATAATACGCCCTTTCTACAAGGTGTTTGTTTAATTTGCTTATAAAGCTAGCTTCAGACGGGGAGTCTTTAACATCGTTACTTATTTTGTGGTAAATTTTGTGTCCCTCTGGTAGCAGTCATCATACACTTGATGACAGCTACTTTGACTGGTAGCGCCACCGCTAACTGAATGTTAAGCTGCTAGGTCGCAACTTAACATTCAGGTAGTGGTAGCGCCACTGTTCGCGGAATTATATACTTATTATATATACCCCCCCTCCCCCTTGTCAGCAAAAGTAAGCAAAGCTCTTACCATGCTTACGTAAACATTGGTATATGCATTTTTCTTTTAACACGTCAAATCGTCAATCGTACTATTAAATACGAAACAATAGTTTGGCGAAATTAGATAAATGAATAGCGCGCGGCAATTCCCCCTACTCGGTTCTAAGCGAGTACCTAAACGTGTCCATTTTTGTGGGAATCCCCAAAAATGCGTTGATTCGTTTTCAATGTGTGGGTTGCCATTTGTTTAAAAAATAAATAACTACTGCTGACGTAATTACCATCTAGACCCCCCACTCCCCATGTCATAAAAAATTAGCCAAGCAAAGACCCCCTCGACAGTGCTTACGTAATTATGGATGGACCCTGGGCGGTGTTATCATCAAGTGTATGAGGTTTGAACCGTGTGGTGATCGGTTGAGAATAACACCACCCCATCTCTTTGCGTGGGTGTCGTAAAAGGCGACTAAGGAAACACAAATGAGTCCTGCCTCCTAGTAATCCATCTAAGGCAACAACACTTCATTTTTTTCTGAATCTGAGGTGTCGTCCTACGGTCTCATGCGGTGTGGTAGGCTCTGTAAAGGGCCGTCTGGTTCGCGACCACCCTCCTACCGAAGTCCGACGCCAAACAGCTAGCTGTGTTCCGTCGGTGGATAGGAGTACCAGTGCCTTTATAGGCATTTTCTGGGTTAACTTGCTCCATCGTCGACCTCATCTTTGACCTTATGCTCAAGATTGAGGTCAAGAGTTAACCCATCTCATAATAAAAATAAAAAAAGAGGTTTCGATAGCTCTCTATTTCGCCACCTGAACGGATGACATGGTCACCATCGTCATTTCACCACCATTGATTTGTGGAAAAGCCGCCTAGACCGGCCGATTTTGTATATAAAAAAATAAATAAATTAGTAAATTACGTTTTAATCTGTCTAAAATTAATAAACTAACACAACATGATTATTTGTACTGGCGTGGCACTCTAACACGATACGTGCCTTAACCTCTAATAATACTACAAATGTAAAGCATAGTCCTAATTTATTAGTCACTTACCTTCTAAGGCGTTATTGTATAGGTTGATAGTATTCCAAAAAACAACATAAAAATTAATTATATGAAAATTAAATTTTGTAAAAAAATAAAAATAAAAATTCCATTTAAAGATAAAGGAATGGTTCTCTTTCGAGTATAGCCGTCCACTCCCCGCTCGCCCGCTCTACTACTACCATTATTATTTACGTTTGAATGGATGGGTTTATTCAACATAGTAATGAAAAAATATAATAACAAAATTTTTCAAGACCTTTTAAATTTAATATTATGCTTTTGTTTTTTGACTCAAATGATATATTTTGACCTACACAATAACGTGTTAAAAGGAAAGTGACGAATAAATTAGGACCTTATGTATAAAAATATTATAAAACTGTTCGTTAATATGGTGTTTTCTGTTAGCTTACAGTACAACAACAGCTCGATAGATTGCGTTGATTTTATTAAAAACATAGAATCGGTAAAAAAAACTATAATATTAAGTTTGTCTTTTTTCCTATTTATTTTTTCGTATTCTTAGCAAGCAAACCCTTTTATTTGTTTAATTTGTCTATACATAAAATAAAATAAGTCCGCCATCTTGGATGCTCCGCCATATTGAATTTAGTATGACCATAGGTACATTGTCATACAAACTAAATGCGTATGCAAAATATTTTAGCTTAATCGGTTGAGAGTAGTAATTGCATTAAAAGTTTAGTAACAGATCATAGTCATGGGTAGATTCCACCATTACAGTATCTGCTAAGCTTTCCTATGACGAATTTGTATTTATTTTAATTATAAATCAGCGCCTCTATTGAGTTACATACGAGCTACCACTACTTTAGATTACTTAGTTGTTAAAAAATTCTCATGTTTATAGACCTACCTCGTTAAATACAAACAAAACAGTCGCACCGTCGGATAATCACTACTGAGTTGAGGCTGTTCCTTATTGACATAAGGTCACAAGGTAGGTGTTCTTTATTGACATAAGGTCACAAGTTAGGTGTTCCTTTTTGACATAAGGCCACAAGTTAGGTGTTCCTTTTTGACATAAGGTCAGAAGTTAGGTGTTCCTTTATGACATAAGGTCACAAGGTAGGTGTTCCTTTTTGACATAAGGTCACAAGGTAGGTGTTCCTTTTTGACATAAAGCCACAAGGTAAGATAGATGTAGGTCAGGACAGCTGAGACATGTCGCCCGGAGAGATCTCGCATATTCAGGTCGATAGCAAATCGTTTGTGACGACAAACAAGCAAACTTTCATCGTTTGTGACGGTATACTTTCGCCAAAAAATCAAAAAAACATGGTTCAGCCAGCCGGATTTTGCACTTTTCGGAGCACATCAGATCTCAGCTCCTGAAGGGTTTTCGGGATTCGTTCCTGATCAAAAGTAATGTGACGCGTATGTGACAGAAATCCAAACTGATTTCATCTATCGTGATGCAATACTTTTGGAGAAATCTTGAAAAACAAGTG
Organism: Aproaerema taeniolella; assembly: GCA_949987775.1. Taxonomy (NCBI): domain Eukaryota; kingdom Metazoa; phylum Arthropoda; class Insecta; order Lepidoptera; family Gelechiidae; genus Aproaerema; species Aproaerema taeniolella. Next base: position 721,732 of record OX465262.1, on the reverse strand, counting down.
TCCAGCCAGCCTGATATCCGGCTGGCTGAACCACTTGTTTTTCGTCGATTTCTCGCTAACTAACGCGTTTCACTCTGAACTTTTTTGATCAAAGGTTTGTGATGGCAATGTGACAGGGTACCATGCAGGTTTGAACGCCCGTAACGCATGCATTTTTGAGATATTCCAGAAAACTAAATGGTTCAGCTGGAAAAAGTCAGGCCAGCTGAACCACCTGTTTCTACCACTTCCAGGTGCGCTACACTCGAGGAATCTAAACCAAAGGTTTGTGACAGAGATGATAAATACGATGGTTCGTTTGTGACGGCTCAAAATGCAGCCCAAAAAAAGTTATAAGCGATTCTTTTTTTTCCATACATTGATTAAACTAGGTGACCATGCTTTCAGTATTGCAAGGACAGTCCCTAATTGAATTAAATATTAAAGCATTAATAGAATGAGCAAGGCGCCGTGTAGATGATTAAAATTATATTAACAATTAAATTAAACAATACTATATAAGTCATCTTTCAATATCACCTAATAAGGTACACTTAGACGATAAATTATATTGCGCAATGAGAACAAATTATGCAAACGAGGGCTTTTTTGGCACTAACTTTTTATTTTAAATACAATCAATCTCAAAATAATTTATTCAATCACGCTTATGGACAATATTTATGGAGTACTTTATGTAATACCGTCCTAACCTAGTGTATATAAAGCAAATTGTTCAAACCTATTGTTAGTTAAAGAAACTATTTTCTCAGTCTGTGATTATGAGATTTAAAAAGACTTTATTTTTTATATATAAATATTAGTAAATATTAAGTCATATTTCGTAAAGCCAAAGAAATAATAGTACACGCATGTACGCATGTTTGGTGCATATTATTATTATATAATAATTGTAAGAAGTAAAGCATAGTTATAATGGAAATAGTACATAAGTATAATGGATATTATATATTAGTTTAACAAAGCAGCTTTACCTACCTACTATAATAAGGCCCACCACATCAGAAACTCCGAATTGGAATCCTCAAACATGTAAATCCACTTAATTCGGCAGCTTTATTTCCACACACGACTTACATGTGTGCT